>JARHVA010003894.1:995000-1595000 GCA_037957365.1 Torreya grandis
TTGATGCATCCTTATGGTTCATATTTCTTTCCAATTGTGGAAGTAGGTGATCATAAGTTTAGTAAGTGAATAGTGTTTAGAAACATGGATTATGATGTTACCTTTTACCATATGAGGGTATGTAGGAGTTTTTTTTATAAGATGTTAAGTTCTCTACTTTATATTTGTGACTTTTTAGAGTCACTATTTTATCTAACTTATGTACTTGATCTCAAAGAGTTACAAACCTTAAATTTATATTAATTATAGTTGATTATAACTATTATGATATTGTATACCTTTTTTAGACTCTTTTGAAGCATTTTTTTAAAAAGATTAATAGACGTACCTTTTGTCAAGAGCAAGTAAGGTATAAGATGTGAAGAACATCTTAATAGTCTAGAAAGATTGAGATAAACTTTGTATCTTGTTATGTGTTAGTCATGTAAACAAGGAGACACTATCTCACTTATAAGGTTGTAAGGATGGTAGAATCCTTAACCTTAGTATGTTATGTTAATTATTATCTCTTATCTATGAATATAATATTATAGGTTAGGTTGTAGGATATGATACTAGTAGCAACCTAATACAATCTCAAGATGATTGTATGATTTTTCTTGTGTATATGTTAGTACATATAGAATATTTTAGCATATAATATTGATTTTTATGATCTATTAGAATAGATTCATGAACTTTGTGTACCTTTTGAAGATCATCTAGTAATGGAGACTTGAAGTATGATTGGTGAAATAGGAATGTGAGTTTTAAGCGATAGGATGGTATCCTACTTAGCCTCACATTGACTTGGTTGTTACTAATTTAAATCTGGCATATGGACTTATCAAATCTAGGATTTGATAGGTAGAACTTATCAAATTCAATCATATGATCATTTGTTTTGATTAATGTGATGATCTCATGTGTTGTTGAGTTAGAAGTGAAACTTTTTCTGAGTTTTTATTAGAATTTTATTGCTGTTCTAGACCTTGGGGTTGTCATGATAGAACCAATCAACATAAAATGACTTTTGAAAACTTGTTTGCAAAATAGGAAATGTCACAGACTAGGGTCTTGTGAGACCAATTTTAAAAGAATAGTGCTAATTGGGAGAACTGGGATGAGTTTTTCAAGTAAATATTGCATTTGTTAGCATGATTTTATACTTGATACTATGTTTATATGTTGTTAAAATTTGTTTTTTAATCAAAACTTTTGTTTGAATAAGAGTCATTAGGGTGATGACCAGTTTTAGTAGGGAAGGATATTACATCTTGATTTCATCCTATGACTTTTAAACCTTTAATCTGTTGATTGGTATGGTTAATATCTGATTACTATTGATTTGATTTTGATCTTTATAACATATACTAAAATGAGACAATAATATTGTTGATTAGAATACATGTTGTGATAAGTATATGTTATATTTTGTATACTTGGATATGTATTTGTTAGTTTTTGTATCATTTGTGACATTTATGATGATGCAAACTAACTACCTACTTATTATGAGGTGGATGCAGGATAGGTCCTACCCTCAGAGCTTGATGAGGGAGATCATCATTGGAGAAAATCATCTAGATGGAGCGATTAGAGAAATATTAGTGAAAAATGCTAGTGACCTTGCACACATGCATAATAAATTTTAAATGTTACTTGATAAAAATGGTAGCACACATGGTTTGTGATTATATTTGTGTGTGTAGATTTCATTTTAATTTTCATAAGATTCCTTTATTATAATTGATTTAATTTTCAAATTTAAAATGGGGAAATAATTATTAATTGATAAAAATGTATTAATATTGTAGATACGATTGTCTGAGAATAAAAGAAATTAATGACTAAATAACTATTAGTTTAAAATATAATTATCCTAGTAAAGATTATTTGCATGAAATTAAAATTATCTTAATATTTTAAAATAAATTTAAGGCGATCTTAAAAATTCATGTGAAAATTATATTTAAAATTAGATAATAGATTTTGTTAGTTATTTGGTAAATTTAGCCTTAAGTTGAATTAAATTTGATGAACTAAGGCATAGAGTTTAAGATAAACAAATTAAAAATATCTTAAATATCAAATTATTGAAATTGAGAGAAAAATAAATAGCATGCAAAGAAGGAAAAAATTAACTGTAGCTAGTAAATAAAAATAAAAGTGAAAAATATTATGCATGTGATAAAAACAAAATAAAGAATTTCATGCAAGGATATGAGCACAACAATGAGGAAAGAGATTACATTTTATAAATAAAGCCTCTTAAATTTTAAAAAAAAATACATAGAGACATGGAGAGAAGGATTCAAAAGGAAAGAAGAAGGGCAAAATTGAAAATAGAGGAGAAAGCTAATAGAGAGGCAAATTATTCATCTAGGTGTCTTCATCAGTAAAGGTTGGAGGTTGGGTTTGTATTATTGTTTTGAGAATAATATAAAGTAGATTGGAAATGCTAGCCAATAATATAATGTTAAGTTTATTAAATTATATGCTAATTATACTATTGAAATGTTGAGCAAGATATGTATATTTGAAACACTTGGTCAACAAATTAAATGTTGTGTTTATACAAATTGAAACGCCTAGTATTGAAACAAATGCTGAGTATTTGATAAATTGATAGAGTCAATGATTAAAATTATAACCTTTAAGTAATCATGCTAAAATATTATTTTATATTGGATATGTTTTATTTATATATTATTTATGGCATATTACCTTCATTATGACTAGGTCTCTTTAATAAAATTTGTGAGCAACACTTTAGTCTATTAACTGTAAAAGATATTTAAGACTTGCCTTCCATCTTATATTTTCATTCTGAATATAAATACATCCTTATCCTTTTGCTTGATATTATATATATATATATATATATATAAAGGAGAGGGGAATTCTAATTAGTGATGAATTTTCCCTAATTTGACTACGTCTCACTTAAGGAAGTGGTTGAAGCTTTAATTATATAAGTAATGTTTTTTAAAAAAAAAAAGGCATTTTCCTTATATTATCCAAACATATTATCTATGCATGGAATGCAATAATAACTAAAATTTTAATTATAATATTGAACCGCATAGTCTTTAAAAATAAAACTCTGAGTCATTTTGATAGGCAGAGATAACTAGGAAAAAAACGCTATGTGATATTTTACATAGTATGGTTGCTTCTATGTATAAGAAGAAATTATTCACCGAGTTTTTAATCTGAAGCATTAAGTTCTATTTTAAAGTGCTTAGAGTAAACATGAAACATAGAGATACTTAGTGAAAATCATTGAGTTTAATACATTGAAAGAGCTTAGGCTAAGATTGAAAGTGCTAAATCTAAAGGAAAAAGTTGAGTCTCTGATAGTGGGACATCTAGCCAAAAATAAATTAAAGTTGTGGATATTATTAAGCACTAGTTATAAATCTGTAAACTTGTGAATATAATTTTTGAAGTGTTGGTTCAAAAAAAAAAATGGATTAGTTGCATATATATATATATATATATATATATATATATATATATATATATATATATATATATATATATATATATAGTTTAAACATCTATGTATTTATATTTGATTAAATCACTCTGAGTGTATAAATTAAAAGTGTTGTTAAATGTTGAGTCTTTTGGATATAAGACATGAGCATATATTTATTTTAATGTCAGATCGAATATTTGGTGAAACTTTATTCTTGCCTTAGATTTCCATAGAGACCCTAACCAAGTTGCTTTGGCTAGCATTCTAATTCACACAAGGTCGGTGAAAAAGAATGCAATGGAATGTTTTCTAGAAGACATGTTTGGTTCCATGTCACTTTTTTTTAGTGGACCATACTATCTATTAATAGTTTGAATCTTAAATAATGAGAGAGATTATCTTGGGGTCCTTAGAATAACATGGTTTATGATTACTTATCTTTATTTACTTTTGGTGATAAAAATCCTATTGTGTTTAAGGGCAAGATAGATTGTTAATTTAGCGGTATGTTATGGGTAACGTTTAAATAATCTAGGACCTTATGTAAAAGTAGACCTAGGTGGTTTATGTTCTAGGTCATGTTGAGATAATAATTATAAGTATTTTGATATGAACTTAACTTATAAAGGTACTTTGGGACATATGCATATATCTTTGCACAATAAGTTGTTAATTAGTTTTAAAACTAGAGATTATAACCTTTTTGGTACAACCTTTTAGAAATAAATAAAGTTATTGAATGAAAGAGCATAATGAGTTTATATTATATATGATTATCTGCTATTAATTTGAATGACTACTTGAAAATTATATAAATATGGTGGGTTGTGTTATTATTTTTTGTGCTAAATACCTCTATTTACTTATAGAGTGTAGATTATGCAATCTAAGCCTAATATATACCTAGATGGTATAATTTGTTCTTATTTACCTATCTTTTAGGATTATGAGACCTTTGGCTTTACTTAAAATGTTCTTAGGGACCTAGTGGTGTTTTTAAAGCATAGTAGTGTTAAATGTCAATTGGATCATATTTGTAACATTTTGTAATGATGAAAAATTGTATGCAGTATATATTTCATGAGAATATTAATATGTGCAAGAGATTAGATATTTTTAGAATCACATAGTTCATTAGAATGTGTGCTTAGAAATATATTTTCATCTTATTATTATTGTGTAATTTGATCTAGGGTATATCCAAGTGGTATAATCCTTATCTGATGGTTTAATAATTATAGTGTAAGATTGATTATTCATGTTGAGTAAGGTGATCATGCACAATAAGCTATGATATTATGGTATATCATAGGATACTTCAACTTAAAATTATATGCCTAGATGGTACATATTGTAGCTATATGTTTAGACTCTCATCCATGATTAACTGCTTGAATGTATGTGTTAAATATTACTTGAGCAATATGTTTGTAGTAGTTAGTAAGACATCATGTATGTATACATGCATACAATTTTGAGAGACTGAATTAATGATTAGAATTTTATGTGTTTGTATAAAATTGCTTTGTTATATATACTTGTTTGACAAAGAGTTTATGATTTTAGGTATTTATGACTACTTAGTATGGTGGATAATTGGAAAACTCATAGTTATGTCTTAGAACACTAGAATATTGTAATATGGGTTATCATGGGGCATATTCATTTGGATTTTCTTGTAGAAGTTTGGCATCTATAGTTTATTATGAATTGTGAAACATCTATGGTGGCATGAACTGTAGACATTACTTCCTATATGAGTTAAATATTAATGTATGATTCGTTCTTGTATTAATAGAATAAAATATGATTTGCTTATTCTTATGTATAGCATGTGATGTGATATTAATACTAAGAGGATGAAATCTATAGTGAGTATTTGAGTTATATGCTATGTTAGATATTTTTATTTTAGAAACTGTATTGATGATACTATTAGGTAGTGAGATGGATTCCACTAGCCTAGGTAGTACCACCAATAAATAATTTGATCAAGTGGTGTGTTATAAAATTGACTAATCTAAATGATCATAAGAAAAATTTGGCCAAAGTAATGTTAGATAGACATTATCATTTTATATGTTTGATTTGAATGTTGTGTGATATCATGCTAGAATGGATTTCTCTATGGTACACTACATGTTTTTAGAAATCTTATAGTACATGGGGTACTAACATGTCTCACTAGATGCTCACACCATTCTATCCACTTATTCATGAAGGGAGGGCCATTTCCTGATAGGGGATTATGTGGGGGATTGTTGGTCCATGGTTGGAATGGTAAAGTGCTCACATTATACTCTCCTTTCCCACTACAACACTACCTGAAAATGACACTTGATATTATCAATGATACATGAGTTGGTTTGATTCAAGCTCTGAAGAGCTTGACATCTGGTTATTGTATTAGGTTGTATGCCTAAAATAATGTAATTATATTATGTATTTATATATTTGAATAATAGTTGTATTGTCAGACCAATGATAGCTGTGTCCTATGGTATTTACTTTCCTTAGAGTTTTAGAAGATTTATATTGTATGTGGTATTTGAAGTAGAAGTACTATTCTTCTTAATTATTTTTTAGTTATGTTGTTTTGTTTAATTCTGTGATATGAATGTTAAGTTAATTGTTTAAAAAAATTACTACATTTTCTAAGTACAACTTGAGGGGTTGTCACATTTATGATATTTAAAATGGATCACCCTAAAAAAATAATAACCCCATAACATTTTCATAATGGAAATAATACAATAACCTTCTCAAACAATCATGAACCATGCAAGCTTACTTGACTTTCTTGGCTATATTACCACTAAGTTACTTCTAATGGACTAGGTTAGTATCACTGAGGGTTTGAATTGAATATTACATGACTAAATGGTTGATTAAGATTTCCAAATGATCACCATGATTAAAAAAAGACACTAGAATAATTTCAACACTTTTAAACTCTTGAATGATCATCTAAACAAGAACCTTACTACCTTTCTTCTTGATTGTACTTTAAAAAATAGAGTTCTCTAAATATTGTCTTGGTTACATTTCCACTTGCAGAGGAGTGAAAAGAGTTATCAAAATAATATAAATGTATAATAAAATATTATGAATGTCAAGGAATTCACAAAATTCTTCTAAACATATTCTCCAATTATTAATATTCTTGGATCTACATAGTCATACATAGAAATTCTCCTTTTTAGGACTGTATTGTAGCACAACTAATTTTCTTAAGAAAATGCTTAAAGAAATCCACAATCTAAAAGGAAATTAACAAAACATGATTGATATCATACTTTAAAATTATGTAAATTCATACATGCTATCTAAATCACATTTTATTCTTTGATCTCAGTCTATTACAGCATTCAAAACACAAAATTTTAGCAAAGACAATGTTATACATCAATTCTTGATCTTTGTTGACACTCCACCTATATCATCTTTGAGGTTATCTTTCTATATTACCTCTACCACTACTCACTGTATTCTCTACATGCACTTATATATTATTTATTATACCAAACATGCAAATAACTCCCTACATTCTTACCAACTCCATTTATAGAGGGTAATTACTTAAAACTTTTTCTTGATTTACATTTTTATTTCATGTTATGCATGTTAAGACACCCTCTTCACACCTTTTGGGACATATATAGGACCTTAAAAAACATTCATCATCCTTTTCTTTGCCCAAAATACCACTCTAATCAAGTTTTACAATTCAAATTTTCAAAATAAGCATTTTCAGAGGAAAATTTCAATAGGACCAAAATCACTCAATTTGGAAAACCATTTCTATAAATATTTTGCCTTTACTCTAATCTCTTACAAAATAAAAATAATATTTCTTTTCATAACCAATCAACAAAACTTAAAAAGTGTAAGGAAAATAAGGTATATTTTGGGGCCACTATTATAGCTGATAAAAGTATAATTATATGTTTTATTATAATTTCTAGTTAATTGGTGTATTAAATCTAATTAAGATAAAATGAATAGAAAGATAAAAAATGTTATAAAGTAACTTTTAAATATCATAATGGAGGAAAAATATTTAAATATATATATCTCGATTGAATGAAATAAGAATAACTATGAACAACACACTAGGACTTATGAGACTTAGTTATTTTATACCTATATGTGGACTATGTATGACTTTAATATAGCTATAAATGAGCAAGTAGATGTGATTGTGCATGTGAAAATAAAATATGAGTTGTCATTGATCAAGATAAAGATCGATTGGAAGGTGATGTGATCAATAACCACTAAATTCCTCTACTCATAGATGACATCCTATGATGAAAGTTAATGAAATTAGGGCATAGTCACTTTCATTTTCATAAAACACACCTATATCTATAAATTTGACCTTAAGATTCACTTTTTTGACTTGTAGGCGACTTATTCAAACTTGAAACCCTAACAAAATTTGTAATAGATAAAAACTTTCGAAAATAAAGGGGTAGTGTAATGGGTTGACTTGAACCTAATCATAATCATGATGATTAATCATTACATATGTATCCAATACTTCGAAGAGGCAAATCAAGACCATTTATTTCTCCCACCTAGATTATTAGTTCAATTATGATCCTTTGAATACATGTATACACATATAGATGTATTGAATACTTGAGAGTGTTATCTTTGACTTAGAAAGAATATGATATTTAATTGGCTAAGGACTGATTAAAATTATTATATTTTAGAAAGAATATGGAAACTTTTCTCAATATTCAATAGTGTAATTGTTCTTCAATAGTAAAATTTCCAAGTGGTATAATATATGAGTTAGATGTGACTTTATAGGAATCTTAAAGGGGAAAATTTGACACTACATATCCTAAAAATAAAAACAACTTGTAATGGCCAGTCTAAATTTTAAAATTAGTTTTTTCTAAGGTGAATACCCATAGGGTCAAGACCGACTACCACTATTGACCTATACTATTTGATTCCATCCTGGAGACTAACATTTTAAAATTTATATCTGTGATGTATATACATATGCTTAGAGAGGATTTTAGTAATTAAGAACATATTTATAAGTGTGAAATATCAACCTAGAAATGGATATGTTCATATAAGTACTTAGGATAGAGTGATGTGGAAAAATAGTTTTATAATAAGTGCTAAAGTCAAATATAGTAAAAGTGAAACAAAATTGACAATATCAAGTATTTGTGACCAAATTTGAATGAATACATCCCCCCTTCCTCCACCCAATCTATAGATTAAATTATTAGAGTAAAAGGAAATGTATTAATGAGTGTGTAAAACACACTTTTATTTAGATCAGATACTTTAATTGTGTAGGGCATTTTAACTTTGATAACTTTGAAAAAACTTATGAATCAATTATTTTGATTAGTTGAAACGAAATAGCTTAAACTTTTAAAATTTAAAAATTAAAGAGAAAAACAAGGGTGAATGTGTGAAACCAAATGTGTGTTTTGTAACTTTACATGAAGATGATTCTTATTAGAAGGATTGGAGAACTGGTTCTTCCCATTAAACACTTGGTGAGGTTAGTTCATTTGTTGAACCAATTATGATTTGAGGGCAATAAATCCCAATTTGAGCTCAAATTATATAGAAAATATTACCATTAAGAGATGCAAAAAAATAAATTTGAAATGTTGGTCTTTGTAACCTCAAGATGAAAATGTGTTGGAATTTACAATAGATCCATAGGCTATAATGTTATAGGGTGTGGAATATATAAGTTATGTATTATTAAATTTAACTAAACCAACCACTAAATATGTCTTATAGATTCAATTTTACCTTTGTTCCTTAGTTCCTTTATGCATGATCAAAAGAGAATGGATAACATCCATGCTTCTACCATGGCCACAAATAGAAAATAATATTGAAAGTATGGCATAAATTTGTATAAAACCCCCATGTAATAAATATAAAATATGTAACTATATGTAAATACAAATTTTTTTATTTTAGTTTGAAACTTGTGCATGAATTTGTATAATGCACCCAAAATTTATGAATATGTACTTTGTTCTTATAATGTGAGTGCATATACATGGCATATGCCCCAATAATATGTACCAATGATTAAATTTTTGAAAATTTTTACATTCTTTGAGACTATATTATGTACTCAAAACTAGTTTTTCCCTCAAAGAGGCTTATATCATGTATGAAATGCCTACTAAAATGCCCCCCTTTTGAGATGAGGGAGATATCCTGAAATTCACTCATATCAAAAGAGAAGTTAACTCTATCATGTGTATCAATATGTATCATGGAATATTTTATCTTATGTGATAATGTATGTCAACATAGTAAGATATGTATCATTCAAATAATCTATATAAAATATGAGGCAATGATTAAAATGTTGAATCTATATAAATGTATCAATGAATTTCATATTAGAAATTCCAATAGAAGTGTACATGATAGATAATGCATGATATGGATCATGGCACTCATCAAACTTAATAATCTTAACAGGCACATACAAAAAATAATTGAAATGTAGTAAAATAAGTCTTAGGTACACATACAAAGGACATGTTAAAATATCATAAAAAATATAGGGCCAAGGTCCACAAACAATGGACATGTTCAAACATCATAAAAAATAAAGGGCCAAGGGTCACTAGTAATGGACATTTTTAAATGTCACACATACCAAAGAATGATCTCATATAGATATTCAAGCAATTTTTACAAAAGGTCCAACAACCATACACAATATTCAAGGAAGGTCTAATATAATATATTCATGTAATTACATAATTGAAGCATAAAACTAGAAAGATAGTCTGCACCATGTATATGTAATGTGATCATATCTTAGTAAATATCATATTTATATCCATAATTTAATATAAATTTGTTAGAAATAAATTTGTAAATAATATATAGCTCAATAATATAGGATTTATGTAATGGTAACACACATGAATACTATAACATATGAATAAGATATCCCTATTTTAAACATGTATACTAGGTAGAAAAAATTCCAATATATTAATTCATGTGAAATTTGTATGTCATACATAACACTCATAAATACAATTGAAATGCATGTGTGATATAACAATACTATTCTATCAAAAAATCATGATATAAATAACATATGATAAAATTTGATGTAAAATAAATGTCTAATCATGTTTAGGTCATGATTTTGGACTTTTAGCATATTGTGAATGTTTTTATGATTTTGATATACTTGATTTGTTTTTATTTTTCTAATTTTGAAACAAGAACAATAGAGACTCATATATTAAATTATGGATTGGAAAATAGAAGAAATGAAAGAGATCTTAATGATATTTAACATGTGTCAATGTAATGGATGCACTAGATTTGATGGCATGGCCATTTATGAGTAAGATGCCTCTATTGTATATTTATTTTTAGCTTCAAGGCATGTATGAGAAGGTACAGGGATGTGGAGGAATAATTATACATCCTCAACACATCAAATATAATGTGCATGTATGACCAATATAACACACAAAATAATTATTTTGAATGAATAATAATGATTTTACATGAATAATAATGTTTTTTAATACTAAAACTGAGTGTAATGTTGAAAAATTGGATGTACTAATGTTTTGTTTTCTCATTTTTTTATTTGACCATGTAAAATGTTATAGGATAAAATTGACTAGCTCTGGATAGTAATGGAAATTTATACTGACTATTACTAATATAAAATTTATAATATGTAAAAATATAGTTTGCTCTATTTAGAATGTGAACATAATTATGTAAATAGAAAATGAAGACATCATAGATCATTATGCTAGAATATTTAGATCTAGAAAGTAAAAATGGAGATTCAAGAGGCCAAAAGGTCAAAAAGATCTAAGGGGTATAAGATCAATCAAATTAATCACATGTGTAAGAAGTATAATATTAGAATGATGAAGTAACCAAGACGTTATGTACAATTATTTTTGTTTATTAGAATGTTTTTGAATTTTTTATAGTATTTGGATTGTAATCTATGATTTTCAATAAGTCATCCTCATCAATATTGAAATATTTAGAGTTGTGAAAGTAAATGGAATTTTATTCTTTACCTTCGAAATGTGTATATTATGTAATATTGTTATTATTAAAGATATTTCATCATCCTGCATATTAGTACTATCATGTGGTATGTGAATTATTGTTCCTTACTCATAAAAAAAACATGCATTCTTTGGTAGTACCCATTGTAGCTTACATTTTTTTTATAACCATGATCATCCCAATATTAATGTTACTTGATGTGCATGAGGTCCACATGTTAAAAGATGTAATTCATTGATATTATGTCCCATTTGTTGTAATCTTCTAACATTAAAAATGATTTCCCAATTATTTGTATAATTGGGATTGTGTTTGTAACAATCCCAATTAATGTATATTGTAATGGTTAAATAATCATGTTAAGGATGCAATCATATTAATGATGTTTTTTAAATATCATATATATATATATATATACATATATATATATATATATATATATATATATACATATATATATATATATATATACATATATATATATATATATACATATATATATACATATATATATATATATATATACATATATATATATATATATATACATATATATATATATATATAGATATATATATATATATATACATATATATATATATATATATATATATATATATATATATATATATATATATATATATATATATATATATATATATATATATATATGATGTCCTTTCAACCTCTATAGTAAGAGATATTTTTTGATTATGTACTAATTTCATAATTCCCTCATATATATATATATATATATATATATATATATATATATATATATATATATATATGATGTCCTTTCAACCTCTATAGTAAGAGATATTTTTTGATTATGTACTAATTTCATAATTCCCTCATGTTTGTATTTATGAATTTTATTTCATAATGTTTCAAATTATTTTATTGTAAATTTCAATATGTTTTTCATGCTTTATTTAAAACATATGTTATTGATCAGTTTCTAGTAGTAGGTAATGTAACAAGCTTTTTTTCTAACAACATTTGCAAAACTATTGTAGTTGTATACTAATGTTTCATTATTTGTAACAATGATGAAACCTTAGTACCAAATATTTCCACATGATTCACTATTAATTTGTCACAATTTCAATATGAGTTATACCATTTCAAAAATATTTTACATTACCATATTTATGCAAGCCTAAAAGATGCTTTCCCATTGAATTTGGCTAAACTTTAACAATTTATTTTGAATCATCATGGTATACCCCTGAACAAATGGGTGTGAATAAATATACTAATATGAGGGGTTGAAATTAATGATACATATTTTATAATATGTCATACCATATGGGTGTCATCATAACCAATATCAAAATAATTTGAAACATGGACATCTTATACTTCTAGATTGACTAGTAAAGGGAGATCAAGAATATAATGTTGTTGATCCTCATGATTTTGATGATATTTTTGTATATTTTATTATTTTAATTGTATATTATGTAACTTTTATTGTCCTATTTAGATCCTTTTTTTGTTTATTTTTAAATTTTTCTTGTTCAAGTTGTTCCATTTATAACTCTTACTTTCTAGCTTTTTCCTTTTCTTTTTGGTAATTGTTCTTTATGTAGTCTTACTTATTCCTCTTAAATTTTTTGGAGTTATATTTTCACCTTTTATTGTGCTATTTTAAATTGATCAATTCTTGATATAAATATTGTTGGTTAGTTTTTGAATTCTCTTCTTTGGATTGCTTGTTATCAGTACTTGAATCTTTAATTTCATATGATTATTTTTGGCCCAAGCGATGACTTGAGAAGGAGGGATGATAGATGGATATTATAAATTTAATTGAGATGATTTGATTTTAAAATATTTTAAAAGGTTATCATCTATATGAAAAACATATGAGTATCTTTCATACATGAATTTAAGAAACATGTACAATGTATATGATAATACTGACATTATATGTATCCAAGGTCACCCCCATAGTGAATAATAGTGTAGATGATTGAGCATAACACGAAATTAAGTAGGAATTGTTTTTGGTTTTAATTTTACATCTAGAGATACCATTATAAGTACTTTCCATGAATAATAATCGAATCATTTGATAGTTTGATCTTTTTTTGGATACTTTTAATGTTAATACATAATTATTGTAAGAAAGGACAACTGCAAATATTTACTCTAGAATCAACATCCATTGATGCTCATTTGATTACTTTATTTTACATTTAAACTTAAATAAAGAGTGGAAGAATTTTTTCAATTATATGTGGTGTTGAAAAATTTTCTACCTCAAAAGTGATAATATTTTTAGTATCCTTCAAGGTGATAATGATGGAAGAAAAATAAGTAGGTTTTGTATAATTAAAAATATTATTATCTCACATTACTACAAATAAAATATCCTTATAGGATGATTAACTTTTTAATAGATCAAAAATAGAAAATTTATTATGGGTTTTGTCTAATCTATAATATCATGCTATTTATGTTTATATTCATGCCTCATGGGAGGTGGAGGGAGTTGAGGAAAGTCATTCTGAATTCCTCCATGATGTGGTGGCCTACCTCATCAGTTATTAACAACATGGACCATAAATCTAATGTATTTCATAGGCGAATAATGGGAGTAGTATGGTATATTTTAAAAAATTGAGGTCTAGGAGGAGGATCATTAAAAGGACTCATACATGCCATTTTTGATCTATTAGTAACTAGTAAAATCTATGATTGAATGTTAAAATAATAATAATAATAATAATAATTAATTAATACTTGAGTTTGTTCATGAGTAAGAATTATAGCTTCCTAAATGTATATTTGTAACTCTTGTTTCCTTGTCATACTTGACTTTACAAAACATTACATTAATAATTTTTGCATCTTAGTATATGATATAATTTATTTTAATACATCACTTTCAATATTGTTCTTTATTACTAAGGGAAGACAACATGTAGTGAAAAATAGGAAAGCTTGAACCAAAAAATGATCATCCAATATAGCCATATATTATTTACAAATTGAAAAGCAAGTAAGAAAAAACTAAATTTAAGTCCTATAAAAAATAAAAAAATATGTATGGAGATTTACTAAGATCCCCTAAAATCCAACATCAAAATAAAGTTCTTTCAGTGTTGATATCAGATCTGAGGCCAAAATAAATGATTTAAGTGTCATCTATTAAATATGAGGTGGAAATAAAATATTTTAGTGTCATATATTATATCCAAGGTTGAAATATATTTTTTTGTGTCAGACGATTAGGAATTTATCTAAACCTTAAGACATTTTTTTAAGCAATGCTCAAATAAAAAGTGTAGTTAAACCAATATGTTATATAAAAAATTAGAATTTATTGGTGTATTAACTCTAATTAAAATAAAATGAATATAAAGATAAAAAATTGATGTAAAATAGATTGCAACTTGTATAATGGAATTGAAGTAATGAAATTGAGAAACTCAAACAAATAAAATAAGGCTAACTATGAATAACATAAGAGAACTTATAAGACTTAGCTATTTTTTTACCAGTTTGTAGATTATGTATGACTATAAGATAGTTGGAAATGAGAAATTTTATTTGGAAGTGCATGTGAAACTAAAATATGAGTTTTCACTGATGAATGTCAAGATCAATTGGGAGGGGATAACATCGATTGTTGATACTTTCTTCTACTAGTTGATTATGTCCTCTCTTGAAAAAAGAAAAAATAGGGAACATTCACTTCCACCTACTTAACACATGAATGTGTTCATAAATTTGACCTGAGGGTGTGTGTGTGTATGACCTAAAAATTACTTCTTAGAATTGAAAATCCTAATAGGGGTTGAAATAGAGAAAAACCTCCAAAACTAAATTATGGAGTGTCATGGATTGAGATAGCTCCAATCACCCCCATGAAGATTGATTATTTCCTACATATATAATACTTATAAGAGTGAAATTAATCCCACATAGTTCTCCCAATTAGAGTGCTTAGTGTGATTATGTTACTTTGACTACATGAATGAATATAGATATGGCTTGAATAATTGATAATGCTTTTATTTACTTGGATATAATAAGCTCTTGATAAGTTAAAGATTGATTTAAATGACAAGAATCATATTTGGAAATAATAAGAAATATTTACTTAGTGTGAAATAGTTTAACTATGCCTTAAATGTGAAGTTTACAAGTTGTAGAATAGGTGACTTAGATGTGACTTTATATCAATCCAAAATGGGAAAACCTAATACTACCTATTATAAAAATATGAGTTAATATGTAAGGGAGGGTCTAAATTTGAAAATTATCCCTTGCTAAGTTGAAGGATAGGATCGACCGATAGGGGTCAAGACCGATTGCCACTAGTGACCCTTATTGGTTGATTTTGTCATGAAGATAAAAGTTTGAAAATTAAGATATGGGATATCCATACAAATGTTTATAAAGGATTAAAGTGATTAAAAACACTTTTTTAGGTGTAATACAACAATTTAGAAGGGGATATGTATGTATAGGTACTTAGGATATATTTTGGTGTCAAAATAGGTGAAAATAAGGTGGTCAAGTCAATTAAAGTAAAAGTGGAGCAAAACTGACATTATCAATTATTCGTTACCAAATTTGAGTGACTACACTATATTAACATTTTGCATGGTCATCAATAATAACAATATTATAAATATCATAACTTAATAATTTTAATAATTAAATCACACAAACTAATGTCATGGAATATCACACTCCCAAAGAAAATTTACAATCAAAACAAATTTTAAATAAAGGAGATCATGGTTGAATGGGTCCCTAATACTCTAACTCATTAACTTAAAAAATAAATACATAAATTTTATTCAATAGAAATTACTTAGAGAGGGTGTAATGGATACATTGATAGGGTGAAATAAGTGTGATGTAAATTGTTTGAAAGAGAAAGGAAATGAAGATATTAAAAATAATTTCTAGAAAATTATTCAACATATTAATCACATTTTTTAACAAAATGTAATTAATAAACTAGAGGTGATAGGTCTTGATAGTGTTCAAATACTATAAACCAAAGTTTTGATTTAAAATTACATTATGGTAGTTGTTTGAAAGGAAAATGGAACCAAATATGATTAATATTTTTGTAATGACCTAAAATTAGTATTTGAGTGCTAAGAGTGCTAATTGAGAAAACCTATCCCTAGATTAGACCTAGACATATCCTAGATCCTATTATCACACTTATCCAGACTTTGTGTAGGCCATAGGCATCCCTAGTCAGCTTAAACATAGTCTTAGACCCTCATCTCTCAATATTGGACCTTCCTACCCAATGTTCTTCCAATTGGACATTAGCACCACATTAAGGACACTATATTCATGTGGCATAAGTGTCCCCAAAATTATGCCTATGTCTTTTAACCTAACTTTACTGCATAAACATATTTTCAAAATTAAAATCCTCCTAAGGTTGACCTAGACATCTTTTATTATCCACAAAAGTAACATAACATTATAAATACATGAATTTTAGACCTAAATCCACTAGATGGAGATTAGATGCAAAATGCCTATTCAAACATGAAATAAGTTGAGAAAAATCAAGGTTATTAATCCCTATTCTACATTATATATACTACCATCTACAACAACCCTAATCTCATATTTTCCATATTTCTAATCTAAAGCACACTCAAGCCACTCAAGGTCACTATCATACTAACATCACTTGAAATTACACCACCACTTAGGTGGGGAGAACTACATTAGGCTTTATCCCTTCTTAGAGTATTGGTATGTATGCAAATCTCTTCACAATGGGGTGTTGAGGATGTCCAACCTATCATATTAATGAACACACTTTTTATCTCATACCCTCTCTACAATTAGGATTAGGGTTTGCATCATAAATAAATCATTACAAGAACAATACAAAGTTTCAAAAAAAATTCATGCAAGAATAGATCCAAAAACCCAGACACAGGTACAATAAAAAGTTTAGGACAATCCTACACAAAACATATTAGTGCCAATCTTAGGACACTAGAGCCACATGGCACTAATTTCAAAATTTGGTGCTACTATCCAGGAGGGGTTCTAACATAAGGATCTAGTTGATGACACTTAGACCTATTCCATCTCAATTTTGAGAACTTAGATCATTCATATCAGGGATTTTCTAGATAAGTATTTATTTACACTATTTATTACTATTTTTAGAAAGTAAAATCTATTCAATTATATAAAAAATAAGTGGCTATTTTATGCATATTATTTCCCTAATTTATTCTCTTATCCATTTAATCAAACATAGGATTTACATAAGTTAAACCCTAAAAGGTTACAACATTTGGTGAACCTGACTTACTTCGAACAATGCTCAAACCTTAACCCTAGATACTCCTAGAGTTTGTATACTTATTTTTCATATTTTCATTAGCTACTTTAAATTTTTTAGATTTCATATATTCTATTTTAGCTGATCTATTCTATTTTTTTACTATATGCCATCTCAAATGGTATCCCTCTTTCATTAAGAAGAAGTGCTAGGCTAGGTGGTAATACTATAAAGCATATTTAGATTCATATTATTAAATATTATAACATGGATAAGGGACCTATTATAACTCTTGTTATTGATCCTTCGCACCCTGATTATTTATATTTTAATGATAATGCATATGAAGATGAATGACATAATCAAGAACAAAATGATCCACAAATTAGAAATTGGGAAACTCTCCTTCCACTTAATAATGATAAAATAACTATCAATAAGGATGAGGTCCTACAGAGATTTAGAGATGTAAATTAGGAAAATCCCCTTGATCATGCATATATATTACAAGCCATATTAGAAATTAAGAGAAAATCAAATAATGGTCAATTTAAAACTCCCCTAGCTAATAAAATTGATATACCTATGATGGGGCCAACTCAGATAGCACAACCTATAACTATAATTCAATAATATTCAGTGATAGCTACACCTCTTGTGGCTAGTTCTTCCACTGTAGATGTACAATGCCTTATGCATGAGGTTCATACTCTACAAGCTAAGGTGTTACATCTTGGTAAGGTGGTTACTAGGTCATCACATGCCTTGTATTCTAATATTCTCTTATATACACCTTTTTCACACCACATAGTGGTAACTCCATTTCCATTCATATTCATGGCACATAAGCTTACATTATATGATGGAAAGGGTGACCCAAAGCACCATCTACAAGCTTTTCACCTAGCATGTTTGGACTATGAATCGAATGATTGGATTCTCACAAAGTTATTTCCATGTATTTTAAAATATTATGCCTTACAGTGGTTTTATGATTTACCAAATCAATCTATCACGAAATTTAATCCTTTAGAAGATAGTTTTTAGCACACTTGTCTATCAATATTAATGATAAAATCTCATATGTTCAAGTTACATAGTTGAATCAAAATTTAAATGAACTTATCATAGAATATGTCTTAAAATCTAAATTGACTAATCCCATGGTAAAAAAATATCTTTAGGACATCTTCAAATAGAGTTTTTTATGAGCATAACATGAATCTATCTTGTTTAATAAGTTTCGAACATTCATGGATTTATGCCACACAGTAAAAAAAGAGAGTTCAAACTTCTATCAATGGGTAAAATCAAGCATACCAATGGATAAAAATCAACTAATAAGAGTTCAAATAAGCCTCCATACAAGGTAAAGGACACCAAGAACAAGAGTGATCAAAAGGCCATAGCTAATGCAGCTTCAGATCCATCTCTTCATTTAGTTTTATCCACTCCTTGATAATGAATCTTAACCGATCTTATAGAGTCAAAAACACATGTTTTATAGTAGCTCTTGGAATGTAATGTCATATCTCTTTCTCCCCTTAAATAGGTTGATATGAAATCACCTCTTCCAAAAATTTATGATTCCAACACATTTTTTGAGTATCACAGGGCACTAGGCCATACAATAAACATATGCATAAGCCTAAAACATAAGATACAAGTTTTTAATGAGGTTAACATTATTGATGTGGAAACACCCACAAAGGTCCCAAAATTAAAACAAATGGAAGCCAAAGAATTAAATATATTCCCATATTTGTTTCTAAAGCATATAATGAATGAGGTGGGGAGCACTTTAGATTTTCACTACACATATAAGGGACATGTACCACTAGATTCATATCATACTATTACAGGCACACCTATTACATAACATCATTAGTATGTACCATACTATAGTTATAGATAGACCACTCATCACCTTCTCAGAGTAGCATATTTTTATGATGATATAAATTTTCATGGACTCTTTGTATGAGCATACATAGATCATTATCCTATCCAGAGTGTTATGGTTGACAATAGGTCAAGTATTAACTAGTGTACTATGACACTTTTATAGCATTTTGGGTATTCAATGTAAGAAATATTACCCATATACATAGATATTAGTGGTTTTAGTGGTCATTTTTAAAGCATTATCAAGGAGATTGTGCTTCCATTACAGGTTAGACAAGCACATATAGACACTCAATTCTTAGTAGTACCTAGTGCAGGCATGTTTGATATGTTATTTGGTAGGCCAAGGATAGACTATATATGAGCCATCCCATCCATAGTGTACACATACCTAAAATACATACATGAAAATTAGGTGGTCAAAGTTGAGGGTCTTCCATATGAGTATCCTCTACCTATCCCACAAGAATTTAAAACATAACCACCAATTATAGTTCCATCACAACTACTAGATATAACACAATTATTAGTTACAACTCAAAGTACAATTCTTATTGATACATCATAGAGTTTAGTAGAGCCACTAGTGCAAGTGAGGTCTACTCCTATAGTATCAACACGTACACATACTTTCCTATAGAGACCATAATTAGAGAGACCCATGCATCAAAGATATGTCACATATTTTAGAGATCCTTCCTCCACTCACTTTTTGTTGAGATCAGTATTATTGGGTTCTTAGGGTTCTCAACATAGGGTACCTAGACACCTATAACTTCTTTTAGCAGATGGGTTCTTAAGACACCTATAGTTCATATAACACCATTATAAGTGCCATATATTCCTAACACCACTACATATACATATATAGATACAACTTACTCAGTAAAATATATTATGGGATCATAATTTCCCTTTCATAGAGCACACATGATCACAGTTCCCTTATTTGAAATAGGTCACAATGATAGTGATTCTCTGATGAGACTCACCGGTTAGTATGGTTTCTCTTTTATTGTACATACTTTCCCTCTTTCTTTTCTCCTTGTACATAGTTCATTTTCATGTTGATTATACATTGCTTATTTTAAAAAAATAAAATTTAAAAAACACAAAAACATTTAAATAATTACTCAAAAAATATAAAATTTATAGATTATATGATTGTTATGTTTACATTTATTCTATTTTCTAGACACCACATATGTTATCTATCTAAATATAGTTAGTTTTATCATAATACATGTTTCACTTGTTCTTGTCAAGTGATTATGGATTGATTATAGGACTCAAGTCTACTACACTAATCTAGACTTGATATTATCTACCCACTGGAGGCATATACACTGATCCATAGTATTCATAGTATGCATGCCTTGGACATGTGCCCATGTCTCTTATATGTGTTTTCCTGATTGTGTATGACACTAATTTTTGATTCCATGAGGGACCTCATTCATCTAACTTTTCTACTTGGGTGCCATAATAGACACCATGCCCCATCCCTGTAGGTAGCTACCCAGATTTACTCAAATTTATGGTTACATACTTTATTACATCTATCTTGACACCCTTGTAAATGTTAGACATGACATACATATTACATTTCATACTTATGCTTAGATTATCTTACATTATAATGTTATGTATGCATATTATATTAGATTATCATGCAATTATTATATATACTCTAGTTAACACACATTTTGTAGTGCTTTTTATTTTGAGGATAATTATTTCATATATTCAATAGCTAACCTCAAAAGAGGGGGAATTCATAGGGATTTTTAATATATATTAGGCTCTTATATTTAACTCATAGTATATTTTTTAGCGCATAGGCTTAGTTATAGAAAACCAGACATCGGCAAACATAGAGGGAAAATAATGACTCACAAAGTAGTATAATGGCATATTTTAGACTAAAAGGACATTAATACTTAAATGGGGATACTAGTGACACATGGAACTACTATACAAGATATGGTGCTACTATCCATTAGCCTCAATTTTAGAACAACTCAGATTAGCCAAAATAGTAAAAGAAGTATAATACATATTTACACAATTTTATCAATTATAGTCCATTTTTACTCAAATTCATATCAGTTTGTTCATATTAATATCAATTTGGGGGATGATGCATAGCATGACTATTACCATCTTTAGTTAAAATAACCATATATAGTTATTACAACTCAATCCAGAGTCAATATACTTAGATACTAGATTGGGGGTATGTGCGAGGAACATTATTTCCATATGCTCAGTTACACACTAGTTGATTAGATGAAATGACAAATTCCTTAGCATTATCTACAATGTATACACTTGACATCATTTTATAGGTTATGACCAATTTCATGCCTTAATCCATCTATAGTGGTTGGCACTCTCAAGTGGCCCAAAGCTACCTAATATACTCAAGTGGCCATAGAGATGACATACAAAATTAGAAATATATAACACTTTTCTCACTTCAATTTTATATGAATATACTACACATAGGTGGGCAATGAATGAGCCATAGTTTACTTGAGTTCTTGAGCCACCCACATGAGAGAGTTGGACACACTATCAGTCTAATCCCATCTATTATAGGTCATGATCAACCAAGAAGGGTGGGCAATGATGGATTAAAAATTGGATTCAGTTCTTGAGATACCCACACATGAGGATTGGGCAAGCTATCAACTCATTCTAAGCTATTCATTGATTGATCACTATATACATGCACACACACATGTTATTTCCAAGTTCACACATTGGTTTACATACCCAAAAAGATGTAATTATTCCTTTCCTCTTTCCCATATATTTACTTAGTTTTACTCATTTACTTCTTTAATCATCATAATCTTTTGATTTTGATATCTCTTAAGTAAGGACTAATTTATGCACATTTCATTTGTAGGTAATTCATTGGATCATGCTTCAAATATGCAAACTCATCTTTACATACTCAGATTCAGCTTCATGAGCTTCACTTCCTAGGAAGTTTAGGTATGCTTATTTTTATTCTATACAAGTCATTTCACTTTTATGCATTTCTAGCATAAGAGAGGGGGGGGGGGGGGTAAATGTAAACACCCAAAAGTGGTATTTGAGTGCTAAGAGTGCTACATGAGACTACCTATTTCTAGATTATCCATAGACCTATCCTAGAGCATATTATCACACTTATCTAGCCTTCTTGTGAGCCACAGATGTCCCTAGTCAAATCAAACATAGTCCCAAACCCTCATTTCCTGATCTTGGCCCTTTGTGCCTAGTGTTTTTCTAGTTGGACATTAGAACCACATTAAGGACACTAGATCCACATGGCGCTAGTGTCCCCAAAATGGTGCTTATGTCATTTACCCTAACTTTCACAAAGGAATATATTTTAAAAATTAAAATCCTTATAAGGTCATCCTAGACATCTTTTATAATCTACACACATAATAAAACACTATAAATACATGAATTTTATCCCTACATCCACTAGATGGATATTAGATACAAATACTTATTCAAACATAAAATAAGTTGAGAAAAATTAAGGTTATTAATCCCTATTATACCCTACTTCTGCATATTACCATCTATAGTATCCCTAATCTCATATTTTTTATATTTCTAATCTCAAGAACACTCAAGGCACTCAAGGCCACTATCATACTAGCATCACTTGCACTTGCACCAACACTTAGGTGGGGATAATTACATTAGAATTAATCCCTCCTCAAAGTATTGGTATGTAACTCTCTTCACAATGAGGTGTTGAGGATGTCTAGCCTATCCTACTAATGAACACACTTTTTAGATCATACCTTATTTATAAAATGAGTTAGGGTATGCATTATAAATCATTTATCACATGCACAATATAAAGTTCCATAATTTATGTGCATAAGAATAGACCCCAGAAACTAAGACACAGGTGCACTCAAAAGTTTAGAACAATTTTTTCACAAAGGACATTATCACCAATATCATAACACTAGATCCACATGGTGTTACTGTCTAAATGTGATGCTAATGTCTAGGAGGGGTTATCACACAAGGATCTAGTTGATGACATTTAGACCTACTTACATCTCAATTTCTAGTACTCAAATCATCTATATTAGGTATTTTCTAGATAAGTTTTTATTTACGTTATTTATTACTATTTTTATAAAGTCAAAACTAATCAATTCTATAATAAATTAGTGGTTATTTTATGCATATTATTTCCCTAATTTAGTCTACTCAACCATTTAATCAAACAATAATTTGCATAATCTAAACCTTAAAAGGTTAAAATAATTTTTTAATAATACATTATAAATTCTAATCACATTCTACACAACACAATAAATATACAACACGTGAGCATCTTGATAAAGTTCAAATATTGTATAATATTATTGCATTCCACATTACATGATAAATACATATAAATAATAACAAACAAAAAATGAAATAAAATGGAATGACATATAAAAATATTATAATACATTATATAACTCATATATGTATTTTCTATCAAATTTGATTTTTGGTCAAGCTTGAAAAAAAACAAATTGAAAACATGTTATAAATCATCCCAATAGTAAATATTTTAATAAAGAATAATAACATTGTGTAAAATTTTCCTTATCTATGTGCTAATATTATTAATTATGTTACAAACATTCATTGAATATAACAGCTTGAAATGGATTAAAATGGAATGAATACTTAAAATATTGTAAGGCATTATATAACTTATATGTCTTTAGTAAAACAAAACTTGATCAAGCCTAAATCAAAAAATATAATTTTTAAACACGTTGAAAACTCATGCCAATATAAAATATTTCAATGAAGCATAACAACAATATGTAAAACTTACCTTATTTATATGGAAATATTTTTTAGTTATGCCACCAACATCTATTGAGTAAGAAAGCCTCTAAAATGTGACAATAATTAATTCCTTATGAAGTCAAACTCTTTTTCCATATTTAATTTTTATTTGATTAAGAAACAATTATTTTGTTTAATATCAAATCAATGGAACCTTTGCATTATTTTCATTATTTAATTCACATTAAAATCCAACAAAAAAATAATAATAACATGTAATGCACCAAAATAAATATCTACATATTTAATACTTGTCGCCATGTTAAAATGTACATGCATAATTGTTTAAATTTATTGGTAACTCAACTTCTATATCTACCACTGGTAATTTGATGCAGAGCAAAATCCACAATTCTAACAAACTTTGCCTTTGTCCTTCATTTAAGAATTCTCTTTTTGTCATTAAATCATTCAAAAGTCATTTCCCATAGTTCTTCTAGGAAATTATTCAATAATAACTATAAGTTTCCTTCATAATTATTCATATGATCATGCTACACTAGTTTTCAAATGAACTTTCCATAGTCAACAAACCATTCATTACTAATCTGAAACATTCCTTGTTCATATACCACTTTACCTTCATGTGAATCTTCAAGATGTCAATTTCAAGTACCTTATATGTGGAATAAAAACACAATGAATATTCAAATCATATCAAGACCTTCTACCTTTATTAAAGCATCCTTTAGAACCCTGCTTAAGCAATTTACTCAAACTGTCTGCTTATTTTCTTCTCACAAGGACCTTTCAAGCCTTATTTCCTATTAACCCTATTTATGGGTAAACCTCCTTTTTGGGAGAATGTAACAAACCTTCATAAGGAAATAATTACATATTCAAGGACCCTTTTGTTCCATACAACTTCTACCTTAACCTTTTGGCACAACTCTCAATATGTACTTGCTTCTTTAAGCCTTTCCTTAATTAGCCCTCCCAATGAGCAAATATCCTTAGACTAAACTATGTATATACTTTCAATCCAATATATTAACAATTTTAGATACCCATTTGGCTCCCCTCGGTGAATCCATCATTTTTAGACCTTCTTCTTTGGACAAATTCACTATTCCTATAACACCCTTACTCCTTTAGCCTTTATCTAGACCTAACACAAGCACACAACCTTATTTATGTACTTATATATACTTTAAAAATATAAAACCACTTTCATCAATGAGATTACATTAATTAATTTAATATTAAAATTTTTGATGAGATTTCAATGGTTGAATCTCCTCAAATGGACTAAACCCTAAAACCCAGGTTTCAAGCAACTGTCAAGGCCAAGAGGGAAAATAATTGTATATCTTGTTCCAAAAACCATTTCAAAGTGAAATAATGGTTTTAAAATGTCTATATAGGTCCCCTTAAGCATTTTAATTCAATGGTCAACATCCAATAACCAACAGTTCATTCACAAATATAAGATCTTAGTCCATTTTCATTATATTCTATTAACATGAAATAGGGTATTCAAAGTTTCATTATATTTTCAACACAAATAGTATTTATAACATATAAATAGGTTCTCACCACCTTAAAACCTTATCTATCATATTCAATGACTATTTAATACCCTTCTTCCTCACTTTGGAATCAAAACAAAATTCAATAACATTAGGACAATGCATAGAATTAAGGTTACTTGGACTGCAGGCTATCAATCAAGAAGTATAAATAAATATAAAAAACAATTATTTGATAATTTTCATTTGAAAAAAATAATTCCCACTATTCATACATTGGTTACACCATAGGAATCAAATGAAAAAAGGATCAAACACTTAATTCACCACTTGAACAAACTATATACATGCATTCACTATTTGATATATTAGATTATCTCCAAACAAAGACATCTATCAAGCCAATTTTCATTCCCTATATAAAATAGATAATATGAAATGATCACAAAAATATAAAAATTCATTCAACATAAACCTCTTACCACTTGGATTATCCAAGCACATCTAAAGTGCTATGTTTTAGCCATGCTAATTCAATGTAAACAAAAAATGGATATCTTAGTCCTTCTTAATTCAAAAAGTTTCTTCATGTAAATTTCCATTCCTTATAATCCTTGAATGTGATGAAAGGTTACCACATACAAAAATTACTCTCACACTATAAAACTCCTATATATATTGAAGACTCTTACAACAAGATTTATAACTAATTCTTGATCAAGATTTCACTATCAACTCCTAATTCAATGTAGGGTGGTGGACTGACACATCAAAATAAATATATAAATACATTCATATTCAATTTAGGAAATTTAAAGAGGCCCTGAAGGTCATTTACAACATTTATCATCCATTACATATCTTTATTTCTCACCTAGACCACAAATACATCATGAAAATTTGAAATTCCCTTTTGGTAGGAAAACAAAATTCAAATTCAAATTCAAATTTTCACTCACTTAAGACACCTTATAGATCATTTTTTAGCATTCCAATATGCCCTTTCATCATAATTGAGGATCTAACACATCCCTATATGATCTGTAAACTGAAAATACAAGTGTAGTACATTCAAAAATCACTTGTTCATGTTTAAGAAATCCTTCAAATTCTCACTTTCTTGTGTTTAATTTTTCATAAAGAAATTAAAATCAGAATTAAAATGAATATTATAATGCAATAATAATCATAGAAAATCAAAGATAACACCAGCAAATTGATAATGGAGTTTAGCTTCACTAGACTACATCTCTGGGTCCGTTCAAAGTGAGGACCGTTTTATTAAATTGGTGCAATAAATGGCTTCTAAAACCTTTTCAAGTCTTCAATTCACCTTCTCTGATCTCTATTTGCCTGCAAATATTTCTCTTAGACCTAAAAACAAAAGGTCAAGGCCTTACAAGGCAAAAACAAGGCTCTAATCCTCTTAATTCTCTTTACACAGTCAGATTTCTGTTTCAATACAAGTAAAAATTACTCCCTTTTATAGCATTTCAACCACCGTGGCTGAAGCGGTCAAGACCTTAGCCTTTCAGGTGCTAGGTCTCAAGTTCCAAACTCTCCTCCTCCATTCTAGGTGCCTAGGGAAGTGGGCAAGGGCATCCTTCCTCCAAAAGTGCACTTTGACCAAGGAATTAGTCCCACATTTGCTGGGAGTGGTTGTTTTAATGCTTTAAATAGAAAGTTTGTTGAAGTTTTCAAATGAGAAATATTTGGGTGCCAACTTTGGATGCCACCTAGCCTATTCAAATGCCTAGGAATGAGGGATGCGCTTAGTGTTTGTGGCATGGAGGTTTGGCACCTATTTTGATTTGAAAATGTCAAATATCATGTGCATCAAATAAAACACCTAACAATTTTTTTTCCCCCTAATTATTTGCCATGTGTCAAATGGAGATTGGTCCACTTGGCATTCCTCAACTGTGCTATGTCACTTTTGACATCCCTGTCGCATGATTTTTTCAACTGGCTATATCTCGAGCATTCAGACTCTATTTTTCAAACCTTGAAAAGTGCTAGAAATCTCTTGACAAATACTACAATGTGCAAATGATTTGAACTGAATTTGAAGACTTTGAAAAATAGAACGGTACATGGATCCACTTGGATCATTCCTCCCCAATGGGAACTTTTGGACCTCCAAAAGTTGAAATTAATTGGTAATGAGGTGAGGGTATTTTTCCCTCACCTTTCTGACTTCCATCCATCTGGCCTTGCTTGGGTGCATCTCTTTGAGACCAACATGAAGATATTCAACATTACCTCTTCGCGAAGTCTACATATTCCTATCAAGTATAGTATCTTCCTACAATTTCGTTAGATATTTAGGAGAAAAATCATCAACGGAAGGAATGGATACAATTTCATCATGATCAATGATCATTGGAGGCTCATACAATTTCAAATTTTCCACATTTACCACTGAATAAATCTACATGTAAGATGGTAAGTCTAATCGAAAAGCATTTGTGCCAATTTTTTCCATTACCTAAAAAGGACCATACTGGATTGGTTTCAACTTTTTACCTTCACCTATCAGTCTTTCCTTACTAATGTGAAGCGATACCATATCTCCTACAACAAATTAGTGATCAATACGATGTTTGTCATGCCTAGCTTTGTACTTGGCTTGACTTTTCTCCAAATGAGTATGAACAGTCTAATGAATGAGCAATATTTGTTAAATGAACTTCTTGGCTCGAATGGCTTATTTTAGTTCACCAACAGCTGTTTCATGTCCATAGCAAACATCTAGAGGAGATTTAGGCAAGTATCCATAACAAACTTCAAATGGAGATTTCATAGTAGAAGAATGAAGTGCCCAGTTATATGCATGTTGTATGTAACACAATTGTTCATCCCATAACTTTGGATTTTTATTGCTATAACCCCTAAGCAAATGTACCACAGTGCGGTTCACAACCTCTGTTTGTTTGTTGGTTTGTGGATGAAATGTAGTGATTTTTTTAATTTAGTGTCCATTAGTCCCCACAAAGTTGACCAAAACTCCCTAATAAATTGAGAATCTTGATAAAAAATAATTGAAGTAGGCAAACCAAAATGAACCCATACATGTTTAAAGAACAAATATGTAGTGCCTTCGCCAGTAATCTGCTTAGTGCAGGGAATCAAAACACACATTTTGTTAAATCTATCCAAAACCACATATAAATAGTCATGTTTTCTTTATGTCATAGGCAATCCCCCCACAAAATCCATAGAGATACTTTCCTAGGGGTTAGTAGGAATAGGTAGAGGAGTGTAAAGTCCCAATTTCCTGTTACTAGGTTTACTTGTGGCACAAAGAGTACATCCCCTTATATATTTAGCAACATTTTCCTGCATACGAGGCCAATAACAATACATTTTCAAATGTGCAACCATTTTAGCAACTCCAAAATGACCAAAAATAAGAGAAGTATGTGCTTATTTAATCATGTGCACCCTCTCATTTTGAGGAATACATAGTTTCCCCAAATGATACAAAAGATCATTGTGTACATGATAGTCCAATTCTTCTACTTGTCTACTACTCATCAAGTCTTTATAAACATCCTAAAAATCAAGATCATTCACATATTGTTCTTTATAACTTTCATGAGACAAAGAAACATGTTGTAAAAGAATAGATACAACAACCATAGGAGGCCTAGATAACATATCTGCAACTTTATTCTGAATTCCTTTTTTATACTTGATCACAAGATGAAATTGTTGTAAGAAACCCATCCAACGAAAATGTCTAGACTGTTGTAGCTTAGTTTTTGATTGGAGATACTGTAAGGGTTGATGATCTGTATGTATTATTGTTTCTTTTCCCATTAAGTAATGTTTCCATTTTTTAACACTTTGAACCAATGCACACAATTCCTTATCATAAGTTGGATATTTTCTTATTGCACTTGTAAAGGTTTCAGAATGATAACAAACTAGTTTCTTACCTTGCATTAAAATAGCTCCCATAGCATACTCACTTGCACCCATCTCGATCTCAAATGGTTGTTGTATATCAGGAAGTGCCAAGACCAGAGTAGTACTTATCTTTTCTTTCAAAGTATCAAAGGCTTTTTGATGTTTGCCTCCCCACTAAAAGCCCTATTTCACACTTGTAAAAGAATGCAAAGGTGATGCAATATATGAAAATTGAGCAATAAAATTCCTCCAAAACTATACTGCACCAAGAAAACTCCTAACCTCAGTTGTGTTAGTGGGTGTAGGCCAATTAACAATGACTACCACTTTTGCAAGATCAATTTTCAATTTACCATGTCCTACAATGTAACCCAAGTATATCAAAAAGGTCTTGCCAAATTCACATTTTGACATTTTCAGATAAAATTTTTCCCTTCGTAATGCATCCATGACTTTCTTAATGTGGATCACATGCTCTTCCCATGAATTTCTAAAAATCAATATATCATCTAAGTAAACTATAAAAAAATCATCAAGGAACTGTCTAAAAACATCATTCATCAATCTCATGAATGTAGCCGGGGCATTACACAACCCGAAAGGCATAACAAGCCATTCAAACAATCCTTGTTTTGTCTTAAAGGCAGTTTTCCATACATCACCTTCATTAATTCTTACTTGATGATATCCACTTCTCAAATCTAGCTTAGTGAAATAAATAACATGTTTTAATTGATCTAACAAATCATCTATATGAGGAAGAGGGTAACGATTCTTAATAGTAATTTTGTTTAAAGCACAAAAATCAACACACATTTGCCAAGTGCCATCTTTCTTTGGCACCAAAATAATTGGTGAACCAACAGGAGATGAACTTGGATGAATAACACCTCTATCCAATAGATCCATTACCTGTTTCTTGATTTCCTCATTTTCCACCATTGATAACCTGTACATGCCAATGTTAGGGAGAGGAGAATCCTGCAATAGCTGAATTTCATGTTGAACTCCCCTTTTGGGAGGTAAGCCCTTAGGATCCTAAAATACATCATCATAAGTAGAAATGATTTCAACTAATTCATTCTTGTGTCTAGGATCAAAATTTTCCAAAGCTTGAGTATATTATTTTTCCTTAGACTTAATCAACATGAGATAAAAAGTCTTGCTTGAATTAACTAGTCTTTTCATTTTCCCTACTATAACCAAGGAAAGACTTGTTCTAATGTGATGTGCTCTAACTATATATTCAATGCCATCCTTAAAAAGCAAGTACTTATTCTCCTCTTTATAGAAGATTGATTTTCTTTCATAAAGATATGGGCTTCCCAAAACAATCCCACATATGTCCAATAGAACAACATCCAACTCAACCTCATCTACGAACTTGGATGTGATGGCAAACCTTAGCCTACAAGTTTGTGAGACTTGTAGCTTCGCATTGTCACACACCCAACCTAGTGGATAAGGCTTCGGATGGGGATTGGTTTGTAAGCCTAGCTTCTTAACAACCTCTTCAGAAATTAAATTTGCTTGTGAACCACTATCAAATAGAGTGTCAATCTTAGTATGCTTTGAAAAAAATCTAATGTGGAACAATTCATTTCTTTTCTTATCAACATGCATAGAATTCTATCTAGAAGAAGATGCATCATTTGATGACTTAGTGCTAGAAACTGAAAGAAAAAAATCATTATATAAACCCATAGCTGTTATCTTAGTTTCATCACCTGAATCTGATCCTAAGTCTTGAACCATAGCATTAGCCTTCTTTTCTTTCTTTTGAAACTTTTTAGGCCTTAACTCAGGATGTAGTTTCCAACACTTAGACTCATCATGATTTTTCTTGCAATGATTACAAAATGGTTTTCCTTCTTCTTCTTTTTTAACAGTATAAGTGGATTTTTGTTTACCCTTTCTTGATGAACTTTCCCCTTTGGAATGCTTAACATTAGATTGCTTACTTTTTAATTTAGGAAAAGATTCTTTTGATTGTTTTTCTCTAGCCTCTAAATGAGTGGCTTGAACACATACTACATCTAAATTAGTGGGATTGAACATAAGAATCATGTCTTAAGTAACTATTCAACCCACCTAAATATTTTAGTAGTGTTTTTTGTGTGTATAGAGGAACATTCAAAAGTAAAGCTTTTTTCCTAAAATCTTGTGTATAATCTTGAACACTTTGGCCTTTTCCTTGTCTAAAACTTTGCCAATCCATCATGGCTTATTTCATATAGCCTAAAGGATAGAATTTCAATCTGAGTTCTTCAATAAATTCATTCCAAGTAGAAATCGAGTTACCTTTTTGAAGCTTGGCTTCCTTCAACTTACTCTCCCACCAGATGAGAGTTGTACCTCCCATACGAAGAGTAGCCAAATGAATTTTTGACTCATCCCCTGTAATCTTTTGGACCCTACAATAAACGTCAATCTGCTTGACCTAATTATCCAACTTTTTGACATTAACTTTGCCATTAAACATTGGTAATTCAAACTTAATATCCAATTTTAGTGAAGGGAGAGATTCCACAATTTTTTTACCATCATTTGATGGAGAAGGTTTTTCAAATTTTTTACCTTTTGATTCTCATGAATCACCTTCTTTTTCATTCTCAAATTTTCTTTATTTGTCATGGTATAGTTCCTCAACCATGCTTCTCATGTCCATGAAAGCTCGGCGAAAAGCTTGTTCCGATTCCATCTCTTCTTCGGCCATCCTTGAAGCACGCCTTAAACCAATCTCTGGATTATACTCAATGAGTTTTCCTTCACCCTTTTGGTATTTAGACCTTGTCAACATACACTAGTAATCACTATTAAATAACAACCACTCTGATACCAAAAATTTGCTCTGTAAACTGAAAATACAAGTGTATTACATTCGAAAATCACTTGTTCATGTTTAAGAAATCCTTCAAATTCTCACTTTTTTGTGTTTAATTTTAAATAAAGAAATTAAAATTAGAATTAAAATGAAGATCAGAATGCAATAATAATAAGAGAAAATCAAAGATAACACCAACAAATTGATAACGGAGTTCGGCTTCAATAGCCTACATCTCCAGGTCCATTCAAAGTGAGGACCATTATATTAAATTGGTACAACAAATCACTTCCAAAACCTTTTCAAGTCTTTAATTCACCTTCTCTGATCTCTATTTTCCTACAAATATTTCTCTTAGACCTAAAAATAAAAGCCCAAGGCCATACAAGGCAAAAACAATGCTCTAATCCTCTTAATTCTATTTACACAGTTAGATTTCCATGTCAATACAAGTAAAAATTACTCCCTTTTTTAGCATTTCAACCACTGTGGCTGAAGCGGTCAAGACCTTAGCCTTTCAGGCGCTAGGTCTCAATTTCCAAACTCTCCTCCTCCATTCTAGGCACCTAGGGAAGTGGGCAAGGGCATCCTTCCTCCAAACGTGCACTTTGACCAAGGAATTAGTCCCACATTTATTGGGAGTGGTTTTTTTAATTCTTCAAATAAAAAGTTTGTTGAAGTTTTCAAATGAGAAATATTTGGGTGCCAACTTTGGACACCACCTAGCCTATTCAAATTCCTAGGAATGAGGGATGCGCTTAGTGTTTGTGGCGTGGAGGTTTGGCGACTATTTTGATTTGAAAATGTCAAATATCATGTGCATCAAATAAAACACCTAAAAAAATTTCCCCCTAATTATTTGCCATGTGTCAAATGGAGATTGGTCCACTTGGCATTCTTCAACTATGCCATGTCACTTTTGACATCCCTGTCGCATGATTTCTTCAACTGGCTATATCTTGAGCATTCGAACTCTATTTTTTGGACCGCAAAAAGTGCTAGAAAGCTCTCGATGAATACTACAATGTGTAAATGATTTGAACTAAATTTGAATACTTTGAAAAATATAACGGTACTTGGATCCACCTAGATCACTATCACCACCCTCAAGCCTTGTGAGATTGCAACATACTAAAAGTATGAAAATACAATCATATAAATTTTTAAATAGCTACTATGAACTATCATTTAGGTATAAAATTTAAGTATTTTTGATAACATATTAAAATTTTTGATCTATATGTGAGTTCATCATATAGTCCCACATTTGACCAAAAGCGCAAGGGCGTCCTTCCTCCAAAAGTGCACTTTGACCAAGGAATTAGTCCCACATTTGCTGGGAGTGGTTGTTTTAATGATTTAAATAGAAAGTTTGCTGAAGTTTTCAAATGAGAAAGATTTGGGCACCAACTTTGGATGCCACCTAGCCTATTCAAATGCCTAGGAATGAGGATGCACTTAGTGTTTGTGGCATGGAGGTTTGGCACCTATTTTGATTTGAAAATGTCAAATATCATGTGCATCAAATAAAACACCTAAAAAAAAATTTCTGCCTAATTATTTTCCATGTGTCAAATGGAGATCGGTCCACTTGGCATTCCTCAACTGTGCCATGTCACTTTTGACATCCTTGTCGCATGATTTCTTCAACTAGCTATATCTTGAGCATTCAAACTCCATTTTTCAAACCATGAAAAGTGCTATAAATCTCTTGATGAATAATACAATGTGCAAATGATTTGAACTAAATTTGAAGACTTTGAAAAATAGAACGGTACATGGATCCACCTAGATCACTATCACCACCCTCAAGCCTTGTGAGATTGCACCATACTAAAAGTATGGAAATACAATCATATAAATTTTTAAATAGCTACTATGAACTATCATTTAGGTATAAAATTTAAGTCTTTTTTATAACATATTAAAAATTTTGATCTATATGTGAGTTCATCATATAGTCCCACATTTGACCAAAAGCGCAAGGGCGTCCTTCCTCCAAAAGTGCACTTTGACCAAGGAATTAGTCCCACATTTGCTGGGAGTGGTTGTTTTAATGCTTTGAATAGAAATTTTGTTAAAGTTTTCAAATGAGAAAGATTTGGGAGCCAACTTTGGATGCCACCTAGCCTATTCAAACGCCTAGGAATGAGGGTTACACTTAGTGTTTGTGGCGTGGAGGTTTGGCACCTATTTTGATTTGAAAATGTCAAATATCATGTACATCAAATAAAACACCTAACAATTTTTTTCCCCCTAATTATTTTCCATGTGTCAAATGGAGATTGGTCCACTTGGCATTCCTCAACTGTGCCACGTCACTTTTGACATCCTTGTCGCATGATTTCTTCAACTGGCCATATCTTGAGCATTCGGACTCCATTTTTCAAACCGTGAAAAGCAATAGAAAGCTCTCGACAAATACTACAATGTGCAAATTATTTGAACTGAATTTGAAGAATTTGAAAAATATAATGGTACATGGATCCACATGGATCACTATCACCACCCTCAAGCCTTGTGAGATTGCAACATACTAAAAGTAGGGAAATACAATCATATAAATTTTTAAATAGCTACTATGAACTATCATTTAGGTATAAAATTTAAGTCTTATTGATAACATATTAAAACTTTTGATCTATATGTGAGTTCATCATCTATGAAAAAAAGTTTAGTATTATACTTAGATAAATATCGATTGTGTATTTCAAATCAATGAAATTTATATATCTATTTTAGGGTTATTTTTTTTAATCAGCCATTGGTAATGTAATAGTTTTAGATCTTTAAGATAATATTAGATATTTAAAAGGGACTTTAGATATTTTTTCATGTCACTATGGGTTTGAAATATTGTGTGGTTTTTGTAGTTTAATGTTCATATACCACAATTTGGACATGTAGTTGTTAAAAATCCATTTTTTTAATAATAACATTTGTACTAAAAAATGTCTAAATGAATAGTTATCTTTGTGTTGGGGCATAAAGGATCATTTTTCAAAGGTCAAAGTGGAGATTGAAAATTGGTTTTAAATAGTTTTTTGCCCTAATGAAAACTAGGTGGCAGATATAGAAAATTTTAAGCTCAATAAATTTTATTAATAACATTAATTATTTATTTTCATCAGTAGTAAAATGTTTTGTAAATTGATATTTATTGTGTTTGTTCATCATTGGTATGGATGTTTTGCAATTTTTTTTCATTTTCACACAAAAAAACATTCATTTTGTTTATGTAGTGGAATTCATTTTCACACAAAAAACATTCATTTTGCTTATGTAGTGGAATAATCAAGACCTAAGTTTTTTTTATAGCTCTACATACATAGACAAAAATTTAGGCATGTAACGATTGTGAGGTGGGTCAATATTTGGCTTATTGTAATCATAATTCTAATTAAATCCATTACTTTTTGATGAAAAATCCATAAGCAAGTTTTTAGTCACTTATTGGTTTGACAAACTAACATTAGTTGTGATCAGTGTTTTTCATGCCCATTTTTCCTATTCTTTGAGATGAAAATGGTATATATTAATTTTATATTACAATATTTTGTTTTATTAGTGTATTTTAACAATTAATAAATCATTGAATCAAAATTCATAAAGTTTTAATATTTTATAAATCATTATCACTTAATCTAATCTAAAATCAATGTATCTATATAAATATGATCAAAATAATCTCATTTTTATTGGGCAAACATATGTGTTCTCCAAAATTGAATATAGAGTGTTGATTGGATAAAAAACACAAGGCTCATTCCATTATATTTATATATTAGAAGGAGAATTGGTTATCATTTTTTACTTTGTGAAAGATTTAACAAACATATTTAACACTTTAATTCTATATTAAAAATTTATAAAACAATAAAAATAATTGGTATGAGTTCATATGCTTAGTTTGTGCTAGTAAAACACATGTTAGTGTGTGTGCTAGTATTTGAATTTGAAACTTTACATAATCACGTTTAACATATTTAAAAAAATCATGTTTGGGTTTAGGAGTATAGAAAGAAAAAATTAAATCTTAACACTAAAATAGGTTTGAAATCCATGCATGTCAATCTCATTGTCAAATTGACAAATGTTGCATAAAATGTCATTTTTTCATCTTTCATGTGTAAACCATCATAATTTTTATTCTATTTTTGTCATAAATATATTAAAAGTGCTTCACGCATCATCTAGGGATAGAACACTAATACCATCTAGAAAGACTTGTAGACCACAAACTAGGTAAATCCCTATTACATTAAACATATCTCAAATAACCTCCATCACTATAACAAACACTTTTCAACATCTACATATCCACGTAGAGCACCAACCTTGGAATAAATAACCACATCAAAAGATAAACATGCATGATATGAAAATTTCTATTTTAAAAAGGCACATTGGTCAACAGAATTTTAATGACATGTAAGGTTAAGTTACTATTTCAGTTCTAATACCTTTCTAACCCCATGGGTGGAGGGGACATTTTAAAATAATATTAATATGGACAAAAAACATTTTTGTTTATATTTAGCCTATTTCATGTTCTATTAAATTAAAAAAAATCATTCATTTAAGATCCAAGATGCATGTGGATTTGAACAAACAATTCAATACACACAAAAAACTCTAGACAAAGCTATAAAATACAAAACTAAATTAATGATGGTTATTAAAAATTATGTTATCTTTAAAAGTTTGAATACGATTTAAAAAAATCATCAATTAGGTAGGAAAGTGGTAGGATAGATAAAAAAAGATTTCTAGACTCATATTGAGATATTTTTTGTTGAAACAAAATATTTTATAAAATTTATTGCTAGTCAATGTTTACCAAATATATAATAAGTTAGATATAAATAAATATATGTTATATTCTAAGGATAAATTAATTGTGAAAAAAATTGCACAATGTTACTTCATTATAAAAATATACTCTCGTGAATAATAAAGAAGCAATCCATTCACAATAATTAAAATGAAATGAAAGATTAGTCATATAAACTTAGATATCATATGAGGTCCTCAAAAGTATTCCTGTCTTCTAAATCAATCACAACATAATATATTTATAGGAATTTGATGGGTGACTGTCACGTCAGAAAAAGCATTTTCATGACAAATATAAATAAATATATAGTATTAAAACCAAAAGTATCACATGAAAATATTTTCAGGTTTAAAACATAATTATTAAAAATATTTTTTAATTTCCATGTCTATATAGACACTACCCAGGATTTTTTTTTACATGGTCATCTTCTTTCAATTGAATACTTTAACACATAGCTTTCAATCCTTATCAATCCAAGGCATTCCTATGATTGATTTCCTAAACAATCTTATTATAACATGTTTTCAATCCTTATCAATCCAAGGCATGTCTATGATTGGTTTCCTAAACAATAGTTAAAATTGGAAATTAACAATGCATGAAGATGTAAAGGAATCCCAAAATAAACTAATTCTGACTAACTTGGCCTTTTTTATTTTTTTGGCCACATGTGTAACAAAGTAAATAATATTTGGAGTGTCACCCCTATTTTCATATACCATCTTATTTTTAAATTAGGACATGAATTTATTGTCATAAAAAAATGAACTGTGTAGTACCGATCACATTATTATTCTATCTAAAAAGTGATGAAATGTTTAATTTATTGAAGATTTCAAGCATTTATCTTCTAATAACATTCAAGGGAGACATAAAAACCTTCAAACATGAAGAGGCATCCTCTAATTAATTCATGTTTTTAACTATAAATTTCTAAAAAAAAATCACATTAGGCAATGTCATTAGTTTAAGATAAGATCATAGCTCTCTTCAATATGTGTGAAATTATATCGACTTTTGATTTCATGCTCAAGATTTCTTCCAATATTATGTAACAAATAGTGACCTTAGCTTCCAAAACTTTAGTAATCAAAGTGAAAAGTGAATTCTATGAATTTTAATTTTTTTTCAATATATTAAGACTTTTAACTTTAATTTATGCTTTTGGCTTCTTTATCTTGTTCTTAATTCTCATGATTAATTTTTCTTTGATCTAATTGGAGGAATTTACTTCTATTTCAACATTTTCTTCAAAATTTTCATTACTTCTCGAATAATATATAGCTATAAAAACATATTTACTCTCTCTCTCTCTCTCTTTATTTTCTTTATTAGGTAAAATAATTCCTCATGTTTCATAAGGGAAGACATTACACATCATGCATGACCTTTATTCAAGTTATCATTTTAAGCTCCATGTAGTCTTTTTGTATTTGAATAAGATCTCAGGCACGCATTAAATAATCATTTCTAACATTTTGGCTTTCATCAACTACATACTTAAATCTACTCCTCTTTAGAATTTCCTCCTTTGTTATGTTTAGTTACTATGGGCACTATGGATGATGTGGGCAAAGTGTGAGTTGTTGATGTAACGGGAGTGATCAAATGGGAAATGGTGATCAATGGTGGTGAATTTGTATATATAGTGGGAATATGTAAAGGGGAATTGGTGAGCATGGGAATGGATAAAAATATTGGAGTGTGCTCAAGAATATCTAAAAGTTGTGGCATAGGAAGAATAACAGGTTTCATGGACCTTAACTTTTTGAAGACCTCATTGGTAAGAATAATAGGGGAAACAAGCATAACCAATAATGAAAATTTGTTAAGTGGAATTATAAGAACATGGGGATGAGTAACAAGATCATTTATATCTTGTGGACGTATGATTGTAACTTCTAAATCAATTTGATAATAAGGTCTAATAACAATTATTGTGGAGACAAGTGGAGGAGGGATAGACATAATATAACTAGAAAATGGAAGAGTTATGATATTACTAATTGGAATAGTAAGAATAAATAGAATTATAGTGGACATAAAGGACGCTAATTTCATTGAACTATGTATAATAGTGGTCTTAGGTTTAGGAAAAAAAAATTGAAATAGAATCCATGGTGCTACCACTCTATCTAGATTGACACACTGAAGATTATATACTATAAACTTTAGTGAGTCCTAAAAACAAAGATACACTAAGATAAACATGAGATCTCTCTATGATAGAAATAGTGGCAATAGTGTGAATTATATCCAATTCAATAAAAATGGAAGTTGTGGTAGTTAAATTAATAAATGGCACAAAAAGGTAACAAGAAGGGGATTCATTACCTAAGTATTTAGAATTTATGAATAAAGTGTTGAAATTAAAGATGGTGTGACTAAAGTTAAAGCTTAAAATGCATTTATTTTAATATTTAAGTATATTCCTTTTTACTATTCCTATAGTAAGAACATCAGAGCATGAAATCTCTCATCAATATCTTATGAACTTTGAGGTTGTGTCTATTTTGGTGGAACTAAGAGTTATTTCAATTAAAATTTTATTCTAACCTATGAATTATCTATTGTGTTCATATAATAATGGCCATCTAGATGAGGTGTATAAAATTATACCACACAATGTTTTTTCTACAAAATATGTAAATGTTTTTCCACATTTCCAATGGGATCCCAATGTCTCAAGTCATGATCATCAATCTTGAATGAGCATCTATGTGTCGACAACCTTTAAATAGAAGGTCATGTCTTGCATATTGATCTCCCTATCTTCAGTGTAGGAGTCCAATACTTTTGATTGTTATTATTGTATATGCCAATTAATTTCATAAAACAATAATAAATTATTTATTGTGCAGCAAATTTTTATTACACATAGTTTGGGAGCTTAAGGGATATGACTATAATTTGATCAATTCATGTCAATTTAAGAGATGGAAAATACCAATAATTCCTAATATATTTTATTGATTCCCTCATATCATATAATAACCTATGAATTGGATGTTAATTTAGGGCATGACACATGGGAAGATATAAATAGTTAAAAACCTCCTCTGTGCATTACTAAAAATTAAAAATATACAAATTACAATATTACAACCTAATTGGAAAAATGGAAGTATTAGATCATGTGTGATGCAAAGGCACCTTTTGACTTAAAAATCAACATTATTTTAGTTTTGATTTTGTTATAATTTAATATTTTATAGTATAATCATGTTAAAGACACCTACCTTCTATTAGATTTATTTCACCCTTTTGTCCTGAATTAAATTTGAAATTGGGTAAGATTTTTTGATTTTTTTAAGGGAATTATTAAACTTATACTTTATTGATGTTAAGAGAGAAAAGGATAGTGAATAGGTCATCTTGAAAACATGGGATGTTGTTGATCATATGAGGAGGAGGCCATTAGAACTATGAAAAAGTGTATTTCATTAGCATAAGATCTAATTTGTCTTTATTATATCAATCTAAAAGAACCTATAGGAAGACATAAGTTTGTTTTGTAGAGAAGAAGGTTACCAATGCAGACTCAAGACACTTTTTATTGTATAAAAATAAATAGATCCTCTTACCTAAAAAAAAACTAGGAATATTTATGCAAAACATGGACATTATAAAGAATACCTCACTATGAAGAAATTATAGACAAGAAGTAGGGGATTTGTTCCTTTTAAAAGGAATTGATAATGTATGACCAAAGGATATACTAAATGTCATGTGTAATTAAAATATGATGCTATTTTATTTTTTAGATACATGAATTATTAAATGGGATTATCACTCATTATATATAATCCATGCAAGTTCTAATTTGGTGATAATTAGTGTATCTTGGTTTATATATGCCTCTGTCTATTATCTTAGTGTGTTGTGAACAATATTAGTGTGTTAAAATTAGTCATATGTGTTATATTTGGATTATTGAGATTTAGATTGCTTGTTCTTGAGCGTGTGTGAAGTATAGGTTGCCTGAGAAGACCTTTATTCACTTAGAACTCTACCCAGGACTACACCATTATGGTATCAGAGATGGGGATAAGCTCATGGGAGGAGAGGGATAGTTCAAGACTTTTAAGAAGACTAGTAAGGTCTGTAATAGTTCTGAAGATATTAGATATAAGTTTATTGTCCTATAAATGAGTGGAAAGAGAAAGGGGGTGCAAAGGTCTTGACCTTTGATTGGTATAAGAACAATGAAGCAATGTGAATAAGTTTACTATGTAGGATTTTGACCAAGGAGAGTTACAACTATAGGGAAGGAGTGTCAATATAGTGTCTAAATTGTTCTAAGGATAAGAGTAGAATAAATTGTTTAAGTAGAGATTATAGGAAGATTAGATGGAGTTATTGAAGCAATGAGAGATATGAAAGAAAGAATGTAAGCCCTTAAAGAATATAAAAGAAGAATCCATACACATGGAAGAGATGACAATGAAACTAAGGAGGAAGAAAGAGTCAGAGTATAGGCACAAGAAGAATAAGGTGTTGGAGAAGAGATGGATGAAAGAGAGAGAAGATTAATTAAAGCTATCTCTAGGATTGGTAGAGGAACAAAAATGGAGATTACATGCTTCTCATGGACTCTAGATCTTGATGACTTGATTGACTGGTTACTTGAGATGGAAGAATACATTACTTCACACATCCATGATGAAAGGACCATTACTTCACATAGTGAGAAAAATAACCATGAAGTGAGAGGAATAATGTACCATGCAAGACGAAGAGATGTATTTAGAATAAGAAGAGGTACATGGTTTTGTGGAACATGCTATAAGTGTGAGTAGGTTAGACACTAGCATTTTTAGTGTCTGTAAGTAATGGGAGGAGGACTAAAGAGAGTTGATACTATTAAACACATAGCCTAAGGTGATGAAGAGTCTATGAAATATAAAAAATAGATAGATGAACCTGAGCAAGGGGAGGTGATCATGATGAAGAGGGTCTTACTAAATACTATAAAAAAGGAAAATGATACCATTCAGTGGAAGAGATTATTTAGGAAAATATTTAAGGATGGAGTTAAGTGTTACAATATTATTATTTATAGTGGAATAGCAAAAAATATAGTTACAATTTAAATGGTAGAGAAACTAGGATTGAAAAGAGTACCTCATCCAGATCCTTATAAAGTGTCTTGGCTACAAAAAGGTCATCAAATCTTGGTTGATTAACAATGTCTAGTAAGATTTTAGATAAGTACTTAAAAGGATGATATATGTTGTGACATTATGCCCATGTATGTGTGCCACATTATTTTAGGGAGGCCATGGTAATTTGATAGAATATTTGTCCATAATGGTAAGACAAACACTGATGCATTAGAGAAAAATGGTAGGAAAGATATCCTTAATCCATTGAGAACCAAATATGAAGAGGTGAAAAATAGTCCAAGGACATTTCTAATGACATGAAAATAATTTTAAGAGAATTAAAATAAGAAAATGTATGTTCTCTTGTGAATCCTAAGGTGCTTAGGTTGGGACAACAAGTGATAACAGTAAAATAACTTTAGAGGTAAAGGGTTCGTTGAAGTAATTGGATGAAATTGTGTCCAAAAATATTCTAGAGGGCCTACCACCAATTAAGAGAATAAGTCACCATATGGATTTGATTCCCATATCAACCTTACCCAATAATTTTGCCTATATATTAACCCTTACATAGAATGAGGAAGTAAATAAATAGTTATGTGGCCTATTATAAAAAACGTTAATTTGAGAGTCTTATCCCATGTGAAATACCTATTATATTAGAACTAAGAAGGATGGTGAGTGAATAATGTGCATGGATTTATGATAAATTAACAAGATAACTATCAAATATAGGTTTCCATTGCCTAGAATGGATGATCTTATGGATTGCCTAGGGAAAGCCAAGTACTTCATGTAACATCCCCATTGGGATCTACCTATAAATACGTAATTTTTTTAAATTTAAACACATATACTATAAATATAATACACCATAAGAATATAACCAATAAACATATAAAATACTCAATGTGTGATAACTGTAAATGAAGTATACTACATCATACATCACTATTATCGTAAGAAACACAACACAATACAAATATAAAAAGTAATTAAAATTAACTAGCCATATATGATACATGCATACAACCACTACTATAAATATACAATAATTAAGTAAATAAAACTCATCATGATAATATTTCAATAATAAATACAATAAAATATAATGTATATATATATAAGATACATGGCTCCCTAGAGCATAGTTCCTTAGACTCTAGTATCTATGGTAATCTCAAGTGTCATCTCAAAAGTAGTATTGCTATGAGAGGGGAAAACATCATCCAATAAATTTTCTACACCAACCATGGACCAATGATACCCTACACAAATCCCATTAGGAAATGGCCCTCCCTTTATGGATGAGTAGATAGTGATGGCATGGGAATATAGAGAGACAAGCTAGTACCTGAGTTATATGATTTCTAAAACTAAATATGAAATGTATCATAAAAATTAGTTGTATTGAAATATACTATACAAACATGTAAATCATAGTCATAAAATGATAATGTCTCACTAAACATTACCTAGCCAAAGTTTTCCATAATAAATAATGATCTAAGGATCAGTTAATTTTATATACACCACTTGATCAGATTACCTTCATATGGCATTATGATGATAGTAAGCTAGTGAAATCCATCTCACTAGTTACTCAGTATCACCAATGCAAGATGTGGTTAACATAGTATAAACACTATTTTCATACATAATACATCCTAAAAAAAATCACATAACATGATAAGCATAGAAATAATAAAAAACTATACATTTATTCCATCAAACTTATAAATTAATTTCATATATATATATATATATATATATGAAATCCATAATATAAATATTAAGCAAACAAGTTTAGATTATACCACTCGAGTATAATATATATGAGGTTGTGCACTCTATATTTCATAAGTAAAAACAATATGGTACTCTCTATTATCATAAAACATGTTATTCTTGGAAATGTCCAACATGCATACATTTAATCCATCAAATGTATAAATGAATATAGACATAAAAATTATAGTTTGTACCACCCAAGTATAACATACGTTTAGACTATTTTCAAATAAATTACACTCTATGACATTCAATAATATCAAAGTTCATTACACATGAACACAATACTCAATCACAAAAAACCAATCTTATAATTTCAAGAATCAAATGTCCATAATCCTAAATATTATGCAAGCAAGTATACTTTATACCAATTCGGTATATCATATGTTTAACATAAATACTAGTAATAAAAAAAAATAACTTATAGGTATTAGATTAAATAAAATACAGAGAGAAAATGAGATTGAGAATAGCAGAGCACACATTCAACCAAGCATGAAGGCCTATTAAATAGGCAAACAAATGAAATACCCGTGAAGCATGAGACGGGTATAATAAAACTAACCTATGTCGGCTTGCATGAAATAACAAAGGCCGAATAAACAACTAACCTCTTAACCAAAGTGGTTAAGGCAACTAACCAAAATAAATTACCTTAGTAAATAACCTAAGGTAAATACAATAATATGCTAACACCCTCCCTTAATGACTAAACCATAAACAAGACCAAGTTTATCTCTAAATTTTATGAACTTGTCTGTACCAAGTGGTTTGGTCATTATATCAGCTGGCTGCTCTGCAGTGGGGCAGTAGAAGAGACTGATGTCTTCATTTGTAACCAACTGTCGGATGTAATGATGGTGAACCTCAATGTGTTTGGTCCTGGCATGAAATACTGGATTCTTCACCATCTTCAAAACACTTTGGTTGTCACAAAAAATTGGAGTAGGCTTTAATGACTCAAACTGAAGATCCTCCAAAATTTTCTTTATCCACATGGTTTCACAACCTGCACTAACCACAGCTTTATACTCTGCTTCTGTTGAAGATAATGCTACTGTAGTTTGTAGTTTGCTCTGCCATGAGAAAACTCCTGAACCAAAAGTGAAAACATACCCTGTTGTAGATTTTCTTGAATCAACTGAACCTGCCCAATCAGAATTAGAATATCCTAAAAGTTCAAAATCTACAGACTTCTTATACAGTATGCCAAAGTCAAGAGTACCTTTGACATATCTTAATACTCGTTTTGCAGCTAACCAATGGACTTCCTGTGGTTTAGACATGAAGCGAGATAGAAAACTCACTGCAAAACAAATATCCGGTCTAGTGGTAGTGAGGTAAATGAGACTACCCACTAGCTGCCGATACACTGTTTCATTGACCGGAGGTGAATCAGTGTTTGTTGAAATTTTAGCACCTGTTTCCATAGGTGTGTGAGTTGGATTACAATCCATCATTCTGAACCTTTCTAGCAATGAACTAGCATACTTATTCTGTGACACAAATATAGTATTACCACTTTGCCAAAACTCAACACCTAAACAATATTTCAGTAGTCCTAAGTCTGTCATGTCAAAAGTACAACAAACATCAGCTTTCATTTGTTGAATGAGACTAGTACTACTCCCAGTGATGGCTATATCATCAACATATATAATGAGAATCAAGATATCATCACCAGACACCTTTACATAGAGAGTTGGTTCTGAGTTACACCTTTTGAAACCTGACTCCCTAAGATATGAGTCTATTTTTGTATACCAAGCTCGAGGAGCCTGCTTAAGTCCATACAAGGACTTGATCAACCTGCAAACAAGATGTTCCTTACCAGGAACTTGAAAACCCTGTGGCTGAACCATGTAGACTTCCTCCTCTAGATCTCCATTCAAGAAAGCACTCTTTACATCCATTTGGTGCACCTGCCATCCAAACTGAGCAGCAATAGCAATAATCAAACGAAAAGTTACCATCTTGGTAGTTGGAGCCAAAGTCTCCTCATAATCAACCCCTTCCTCTTGTGCATAACCTTTTGCAACAAGTCTGGCTTTGTGTTTGTCCAAGGAACCATCTGCTTTGTATTTTACCTTATAAATCCACTTACAACCAATGGATTTCTTCCCTGGTGGTAGTTCCATCAACTTCCAAGTATTATTTTTCATCAAGGAATCATATTCCAATTGCATAGCTAATTCCCACTCAGACTTCCCTTTGGCCTCTGAAAAAGAATTAGGCTCAAATACTTGTGAAACATCAGTTATTAGAGCAAGATTAACATGCTCACCTCTATTACCAAACTGCTTTCCCGATCTCAGTCTTCTACTTTCCACATCTTGTGGCAAGTCTCCTTCTTTTAGTGCTTCAATTATGGCAGTATACCACTTTGGCTTCTTTGGTTGTTCTGCTGGAACCTCACAGTGACCTGTATCAATTCCCTCCCTGGAATGTGATTCCACTGATGAACAAGAATCCTGCTCATTTTTCACATTATGACTAATAATGGAATCATTAGATAACAATGACTCAATATCTGAAACTTGACCAGTTGCTATGAAGTATGGCATTTGTTCATTTACTATGACATCTCTATTTACCACAACTTTGTTAGTAGAAACATCAAGTAATCTGTAGGCCTTTGACTGATCATTGTATCCAACAAACATGTATGTTTTGCTTTTTGCATCCAAATTTTTTCTCTTTTGACTAGGAATAACTGCAAAAGCTACACAACCAAAAATTTTGAAATCACTTACATTTGGAGTTCGACCTGACCAAGCCTCCTCTGGAGTCAAATTCTCCAAAGATTTTGTAGGACTTCTGTTGAGGATGTATACTGTTGTATTCACTGCCTCTGCCCAATACCTATATGGGACATTTCTGCTTTGGACCATACAACGAGCCATGTCCATCACCGTCCTATTACGCCTTTCCACAACTCCATTTTGCTATGGAGTGTAAGGTGTAGTGTATTGTCTGTGTATGCCTTCAGTGGCACAAAACTCCTTGAACTGTTTTGAGATGAACTCACCCCCATTATCCGTTCTAAGAGATTTCACTGGCCATCCTGCCTGTTTTTCAACCATAGCTTTCCAAGTAAGAAAGTTAGAAAAACAATCAGATTTCTTTACTAGAAAGTATACCCACTTTTTCCTAGAGAAATCATCAACCAGTAACAGGAAATAACGGGCACCAGAAGGGGTAGGTGTCTACATTGGACCATGCAAATCCGCATGTACCAAATCCAATACTCCGTTTGCTCTCGAAGCTTTACCAACATCAAATGAATGTCTAACTTGCTTCCCCAACTGACATCCAGTACATACATGATGACTATGCCGAATAGAAGGAATCCCCTTAACCATCTTAGTCTTACTCAATGTAGTCAAATACTGAAAATTCAAATGCCCATACCTTTCATGCCATAGTGAACTTGTGCTATCAACTGCTGCAAGTGCACTTTCCTTTGCTTTGATTGGATCTGCAAGCTTATACAAGCCTTTCTCACCGATCCCAACAGCAATAATCTCGTTATCTTTAGTGGTGACTAAACATTGTTGTTCTTGAAATTTTACAACAAAATCAGATTTTGAGGTGATCTCACTGATTGAAAGAAGATTTTTGTTCATATCCGGTACATACCTAACATTCTTGAAAGTATAATTTACTGTACCATTAAAACTTATATGAACATTACCAAATCCTTTCACAAAATATGTTGTACCATCTCCTAAAGATACAGATTCATTACTACTATTATCTTCAACAAAATCCACATACCAGTCCTTATGGCATGTATAATGGTGAGATGCCCCTGAATCAAAGTACCAAGCTCGATCCACCACATAATTACCACTGGAAGCCATGAAAGCAAAATCTGGTGATTCCTCGCCTTCATCTTCAGCTACATTCGCATGATGAGCTTTCTTTCTGGGGTTAGCCATGTCTTTTCCTACAATCTTTCTTAAGGTGACCAGGTTTCTTACAGTAAAAACATTTCCATTTAGATCTCTTATTACCACTTACTTGTGAAGATTCTGATGGATAGCTATTTTTCCCAGACTGCTTACCCTTTTCCTTAATAAAGAATGCACTCTCTGTGGAAGTGGATGTAGACAACACTGCATGCTCCTGTCGTCTCTCCTTTTGCAATAGCAATGTAGACAATGTTTCAAAATCCAAAGTCTGCATCTCAGCAATCATGTGCAAGGACTCCACAAATGACTCAAATGATGGTGGAAGATTTTTCATAACAAGAGCAATCAAATCTTGCTCATCAACAGGTTTTTGCACTGCTTTCAACTGGTCACTGATGTCCTTGATCTGCAATAAAAACTCATAAATGGAGCCACCTTCCTGCATCTTAGTGGAAAACAACAAATTCTTCAAATACAACACTCTACCGGCTTCAGAAGCCTGATATTTTGAAGATAAATTTTTCCATAAATCTGATGCTATAGTTGCATTTCTGACCTCTGAGATTAGATTATCTTCTACTGACAATTTTAACAACATGAGAGCCTCACGATGACATTTATCATAGTCATTGGTAGTAGTGGCAGGCCTTTGCTCTTTACTGAGCACTATTTGATCAATATTCAGATATTCACATATTGTCAAAACCTTGTGACTCCACAAACTAAAGTTCTTGCCAGTCAATTTATGAGAATCTGGTAGTAACAGGTGTTGAATACTAGCCATTTTACCTAGTTTTTCATGAAAATGATAAAATTGGAAAAACTATAATGACCTTTTTTTTTTAAAATTCCTTCTACAAACTGATTCTATATTGACACTGAACAACCTTAACCGTTTTCAGCAACAAACTCAATACCGTTTGCAAGATCACAAAAAATCTACCACTGAAACAATTAAATCGGGAAAACTACAATTCCGATTTAAAAAATTCTTTCTCCGTTGACATCCAGATAAAAAACCTAGAAAACACTAAAATTTTTAGCTTTCCAGACGCTTCCGTGATTATTAGTCAGCGGTAGGTCCCCAATAACCCTTATTGGCTAAAGTTTTGATTTATTTCAATTAAAAAAATAAAAATAATTGAAATATTAAAAACTTTAGGCTAAAAATTTTATAAAAAAATTCAGCCAATCAGAAAATTGGCCTACCTCTGAAACTTCAGGCGAAGATTCTGAGCCCGTTTCTCAACCAAATTGCAAACCGTTTTCACCAGTGTCTTAGTTTTGATTTAACTTACAATTTAGACTTTTGTTTCGCTGAAAAAGATGAAGAAATGAATTTTTCTGATTTTGCCAAATCGGTACGGCGCCCTAGCACATAGATAAATTCAACAGAGGCTTCTGAGCCTCTAAAACAGCTTGTTTTTGCTTCCTTTTGGTCTTATTTACCCTTCTGATGCTTCTGGCAATTTTCAGACCTTCTGGTTGAGTTTTCTGAATTCCGTGATGCTTTCTCTCTCCTCGGCTCTCCACTGGGTGCCTGAAGCTCCTCCCTGGCAAGACACCGACCTCTCTCTGGCTTCCACAAACCTCCACTCAGGTTCTACAAACCATAGGCTCTGATACCATATTAGATTAAATAAAATACAGAGAGAAAATGAGATTGAGAATAGCAGAGCACACATTCAACCAAGCATGAAGGCCTATTAAATAGGCAAACAAATGAAATACCCGTGAAGCATGAGACGGGTATAATAAAACTAACCTATGTCGGCTTGCATGAAATAACAAAGGCCGAATAAACAACTAACCTCTTAACCAAAGTGGTTAAGGAAACTAACCAAAATAAATTACCTTAGTAAATAACCTAAGGTAAATACAATAATATGCTAACAATAGGCATGCATCACGATGCACTAATATATGTTATATATATCTAAACATTTGTGCCTTTAGATCTACTCATAATATGTACTGATCATTAGCTTCCATTACTGTGTGTGTGTGTGTGTGTGTGTGTGTGTGTGTGTGTGTGTGTGTGTGTGTGTGTGTGTGTGTGTGTGTGTGTGTGAATAGTAATTCATGTTATTTTTAAAGATTTAGATAACCCATAACCAAGTTATACCATAGAATTTAATTTAAATAACTTAATTTTATTTCTAGGGATTGTCTGCATATGGTTATAGTTTCGGTCCGTTAGACGAGCCTTATGACTCAATATAACCATCCATTTATCTATAAGCCTAGGCATATGACCAAATACACCTATATATATAGCTGCATAAGTCTATGAATAAACATGTTTCCTATATATGAATAATCATACAATATAATATGTATTGTTTATAATCACACAAATGATATAAATACTATGTCAATGGTTAACTATATTTCTATGTCAAGAACTCCATATGATTTTAACAATCATTATATTTTCTTATTCATAAAATATATTGATGATATTTATAAGATAAGGGATTCAATAATCTAATACTAATGCATAGTTTTATATATTTCTAAATAGATTTCTAAATATACTACACCCTATGACTACCCATATTATCATAGTCTAGTGTTCTTATGCATAACTACTAAATACCACAACCAGTCATAATAAAGTTGTTATGAATCAATGAAAACATAAGATTATATTCAAACAAATATTTATAATTAAGAAAGTCTTAGTTCACATGAAACACATAATATTCCATTCTGGTTTTTGTTATACTCTTATGGGGTGTGATATGCATGTATACATAAGTTTCTATTATCTAGAATTTTATAATATAGTTTTAAACCACCAATGGACCTATAATCATAAGTACACACCCTTGCATACAAATATAAGTTATTAATCATATGCATGCCTATATTCTTTTAAGCATAACCTTAATAATTCATAAATACATAGCTTATTATAGTGTTATATCTGCACTGCGTATTTTGTTTTCCCATACTAGTCATATAATATTGTAAAGCTTATCATAAATAATGAAAAGACTCTATGTTTTATCTATATATATTTCCCATGCTTTACCCAAGCCATAATATGATATCAATATGATTATAACTACATATATGCCAGTATAATAAGTGTAATCATTCTGATTATTTACGTGATAAGACATAAGATATTAGGTGAACTTATATTGTTAGTCCACTTGTTATTAGTCACAAGATACAATACCTATGTCCATTTAGAGTGATCTACTAAACTTAATATTTTTATAACTATAAGCTAAGTTCAACAAGATCACTGATATATATACATATTATAATTGGATCAATTCACATAGTCATACTTATATTTAACATGATTAGTTTACTATCTTCATGTGTACCAAAGAAAACATGGACAAACATATGTATACACCTCTATATTTTGTGAATTATCCATACTATAGAACCTAAAAAAATAAATTACCTATATTATATAAGTTATGTGAATTAAACCCACTTATCTCCATGTATAAAGAATACTTACCATCCAATTACGCACCCATTGGAACATTCTCACTACTTGTTTAATGGTAATGGGTTGGATAAAAAATTAAACATTCATATGAGGTCATAATTGAAACATTCATAGGATCATAATTATATCCATCACTAAAATTCTCACGACACTAATTTACATATAATACTCATAGAATGTTTGTTTATCTATTGAGATCAGGGTAACTATAATGGCAGCTTAAAATTCGTAGGAGCTCACAATGCCCACTAGTTTGCCAAGTTCCCTTGGTAGTAAGTCATCTCTCATACATGGTTCACCAATTATAAATATATCCACACTTATGCTATAGTAAATTACTATATAAATACTCAATGATTACCAGATTACTCATATTCCATTTTCTTGTTACCATATAAATACTCAGTGATTTTAGTATATATAAAAATCAATGATTTTTGTATATAAAAATTAGTGATTTATACCAATTAACCTCTGCTTAATGAAATCACTAATATATATACACTATGTATTTAAAGTTAAATGCTATCATACATCTTTTTACATTATAATTCTTTACATCACTTGTCAACCACAGAGAATGCTTCGCCTTTGTTTTCCAAATAGTATTATACTCGAATTCATATAACTATCTTACCATAATAAATTTTATTTACTATATTCTTAAAGGTTTCTATATATGTTATAACAACAATGACATCCTATTGTGGTCTACAATGGTTGAATGCACAAGGGATGCCTTGACTACTAAACATCAATTCACTAATCAAAGTGCTCCTAGATTGATTTTTGATACCAGTGATTATCTATAAATTCCAAGGTAATATATTAGGCCACCAAGTGAGATGCCAAGGTTGAATGAGGTGGCTCTATCCAAATGTGTTTATGTCCTCAATGTCAATGAACTCAATGGTACCTCCAAACAATCAGTGATTTAGATAGTTATATGCTTTTTATAGTTATATACAATCTGGATATAGTCTATATTTAAACAATGATAATAATATTACATGATAGGTACTTAGAGTTTTAAAAATTATATTTTTATATAGTGATAATTTGGTTTTAAGTATTTGATATATATAGTCTTATGTAGTTTGCTAAAACCATTTAAATATACCAGATCATTCTATATATATATATATATATATATATATATATATATATATATATATAAAATCACCACATATTCATCTATAAATTTTATATAACAACACCTACTTGTCCAAGCTGTTGGAAGGCTTGATCTAGAAAAATTCCTCTATTTTCTTCTTGCTTCCTTCCTTGAAGTGTTGCCTTCTTTTCCTCTCCATGCTCTCCTCCTTTTTCTTTTCCAAGTTATTCCCCTTATTATTTTTTTAAAGCCTTCTCCTCATCTTTTTTTAGCATGATTTTTCGTTTTCTTTTATTCTCTTTGTTTTTAAAATAGCCTTCTTTGTTTTTCTATTTTTCTAATATAAAATTCAATTACCTTCCATAATCTTTATTTTTTTCTTTATGAGGCCGCCTTTTTTATATTTATTTATCTCCAATTACATTAATTATTATATTCACTAATTTAATTAGCACCTTAAATGTCAAAATGATTTAATGATAACTCCATTAATTAATAACCTCAAATTTGTGTTAATTACAAAAATCACATTTATAAAGGTATTAATGATCACACACAAATCATGCTAGATGAAATCCATAAAACTATTAAACTATTATAGTAACCATGTTTAAATATTAATTCAAATGACATCATAATACATTATGCTAACCATTTTATTATGTATCTAACATGTGCTGGCTAATGTGGTGTGTGCAGGGTTCTAGCTAGTTTCTCTATCATCCTCTATCATATCCATCTACACCACCCTCTCTGATAATGCTATCCCTCCATCATGATTTAAGGGATGAGTTTTCCTACATCAAAGTCATGAAAAATAGGTAGTTATTTAATTAAATCATGACACATATACATCATAAAATACAGTTGAAATAATAACTCAACATGATCATGACATAATAATATACATTATAGTTAACTCATAGTAATGTCATCAGTTAATCCAAGTAACATATGACTACCCCATAACAACATATATCTCAAAGATTAGTTAAAATATCTAAATCCAAAATTTTCACTATAAATATTCATAGATAATCAAGTAAGTTTGCTTAGTGAGGAATCAAGATGTAACATCCTTCCCCCTTAAAGCTAGTCATCATCCCAGATGACTCTTATTTAAATATAAGTTCTGAATTAAAAACATTATTTAGTAGAGAAATATTATAGTATAAAATATCAAATTAAACAAATAAATATTAAATTCACCAATATAACTCATTATAGTCCTCCTAAATAGTACAATTCTTAGAATATTGGTCCTACAAAACCCTGCACTATGACATCTCCCTATTATGAAAACAATATTTATGAGTGTCGTTTACTCTGATTGGGTCTATCATGACCACCCTAGAATCCAAGACCATCAGGACAAGCCTATATAATATAGGTATGACCGCTTGTAATACCTTGAAGGGTCCCACATATCTTGGTGAAAGTTTCATTGACTTTCATAAAGCACATGAAATCATCGTAAAAGATAAAAATAAATGGTTAGAGAGAGTTACATAAATCAAAGAATCATGTGTATAAGTCAATACTATTGCTACTCCATATTGGGTGCCAACTCATGAGCCAAATATTAACACATTGAAGTCCTAAACACAAATAGTTACACTCTACTACAAGGAGAATTCCTACTGCACTAGGTGGTGCAAAAATGGTCTTAAAGGATTTCCCACTCCTAAGATTAGTGTATAAAAGACAAAAAACTAATGCACATATATTTAAGTAAGAATCATCCCATACTTTTTAAACACTCACAACACAAAACACAATTGGTGAAGGTGACTTGATTAACATGTAAGAATGTAATCATTCTTGAGGTATTCAATATAAATGATAAAAAAATGGTAAGAATCTCTTGTTCATAACTCATGAACTATTATATGAACTCATCTACCCAAACCTCAATACAACCATCACCATCGAGACATTTGATAACCAACCCTTTAACAACTCCAAAAGGGTATGAGTACTCCAAGGGTACACACTCAATGTACCACACACATTTCACTATTTTATTTTATGATAGATATAAGGATACAAAAATTCTAATGGACTCATTAGGTCCTAGAGCCTAAGCCACATCTCTGATATCACATGTAACATTGCCACTAGGATCTACTTAGAAATGTGTGATTTTTTAAAATTTAAATACATATACTATAAATACATTACACCATGAGAATCTAACTAGTGACCATATAAAATACTCAATGTGTGATAATTATAAATGAAGTATATTACATTATACATCATTGATCACTATCATCATAAGAAACATATCATAATAAAACTATAAAAAGTAATTACAATTAACCAACCATGACTGAACCATGCCTATAGCTGATGTTGTTAATGTACAATAATTAAGTAAATATAGCTCATCATGATAATGTTTCAATAATAAATACAATACAATATAATGTACATATATAAGATACATGGCTCCCTAAAGCACAGTTCCCTAGACTCTAGTGTTTGTGGAAATATCAAGTGTTGTCTCAAAATTAGTACTATTGTGGGGAAGGAGAACATCATCCAAGTGTTTTTCCACACCAACCATAGACCAATAATACCTTTCACTAATCCCATTAGGGAATGGCCCTCCCTTCATGGATGAGTAGATAGTTATAGCATAGGAATCCATAGAGACAAGCTAGTGCCCGTATGCTACATGATTTTTAAAACTAAACATGCAATGTCTAATAAAAATCCATTCTATTGTAAGATATCACACAAACATGTAAATCATACTAATGAAATGATAATTTCTCACCAAACATTACTTATCCAAGATTTTCAATAATAAATAATGATCTAAATATTAGGCAATTTCATACACACCACTTGATTAGATTACCTTCATTTGACATTGTGATGATAGTAAGTTAGTGAAATTTGTCTCACTACTTACTCAATATCACTAATGCGAGATGTGGTTACCATAGTATAAGCACTAGTTTCATACAGATTACATCCTAACAACAATCACATATATGCTAAGCATAGGAATAATAAAAAATCATACATTTACTCCATCAAACATATACATGAATTTCATGAATATAGATATCCCATAATAGAAATATTAAGCAAATAAGTTTATATTATACCACCCAAGTATAATATATACTAGGCTGCACACTCTATGTTTCATAAGTAGACACAATACAATACTCTCTACTAACTATCATAAAACATGGTATTTTTAGAAATATCCAACATGCATACATTTAGTTCATCAAATGTATGAATGAATCTAGACATGATAATTATAGTTTATACCATCCAGATATAACATATGTTTAGATTATACCACCCTAGTATAATATATATTAGACTACACACTCTATGTTTCGTAAGTAGACACAATACAATACTCTTTACTAACTATCATAAAATATGATATTTTTAGAAATATCCAACATGCATAAATTTAGTTCATCAAACGTATGAATGAATCTAGACATGATAATTATAGTTTATATCATCCGAATATAACATACATTTAGACTATAGTTTTCAAATAAAGTACACTCTATGACATCCTATAATATCATAATTTAGTGCACATGAGCACACTACTCAATCACTAATAACCAGTCTTATAATTTCAAGAATCAAATGTCCATAATTTTAAATTATTAGAAAAGTAAGTATAGTTTATACCAACTAGGTATATCCTAAGTTTAAACTATATACTAACAATAAAAAGAAATATAACTTAGAGTCACACATCATGATGAACTTATATATATATATATATATATATATATATATATATATATATATATATATATATATATATATATATATATATATATATATATATATATATATCAACAATTAGTCATGCTATTTTCAAAGAGTCAGATAACCCATAACCAAGTTATACCATATACTTTTATTTAAATAACTTAATTCTATTTCTAGGGATTTATTTCATATGGTTATAGTTTATGTCCCTTGTACGAGCCTTATGACTCAATATAACCATCTATTTAGCTATAAACTTAAGCATATGACCAAATACACCTATATATGTATTATTTGCATATGATTTCATAAGTCCATGAATAAACATGTTTTATATATATGAATAATCACACAACATAATATGTACCACATATAAGTATACAAATGACATATAAATACTATATCAATAGTCAACTATATTTCTAATTCAAGAACTCCATATAATTTAAAAAATCATTATGCTTTCATGTTTATGAAATATATTGACAATCTTTATAAGACAATGGATTGAATAATCTAATACTCCTGCATAATTTTTGTCCCCTCCTAAATAGCTTTCTAAATATACTACACCCTATGATAACCCATATTATAATAGTCTAGTGTTCTTATGCATAACTACTAAATACCACAACCAGTCATAATAAAGTAGTAATGATTCAATGAAAGCATAAGCTTCTGTTCAAACAACCAGTTATAATTAAAAAATTCTTAGTTCACATGAAACACATAATATTCCATTCTAACTTTTGTTATACTCTTAGGGGGTGTGGTATGCACGCATACATAAGGTTTTATTATTAGAATTCTATAATATAATTTTCAACCACCAATAGAACTACAATCATAAGTACACACCCTTGCATACAAGTATAAGATATTAGGTATATGTATACCTATATTATTTTAAGCATAACCTTAATAATTCATAAATATGTAGCTTATTATAGTGTTATATCCATACTACACATTTTATTTTTCCCATGTTAGTCATATCATATCGTAAAGTTTATCATAAATAACAAAAATACTATGTTTTATCTATATATGTTTCCCATGCTTTACCCAAGCCATAATATGATATCAATATAATTATAACTACATATATGATAGTATAATAATCATAACCATTCCAATTATTTATGTGATAAGACATAAGATATTAGGTGAACTTATATTTTTGGTCTACTTCTTACTAGTCACAAGATACAAGCCCTATGCCCATTTAGAGTGATCTACGAAACTTAATCTTATTCTATCTATAGGTTAAGTTCAACAAGATCATTTTTATATATACATGTTATAATCAAATCAATTCACATAGTCATACTTAAATTTAACATGATTAGTATACTATCTTCATTTGTAATAAAGAGTACATGGACAAATAAATGTATACACCTATAGATTTTATGATTATCCCTACTAGAGCACCTAGTATCATAAATTACCTATATTATATAAGTAATGTGAATTATCCCCACTCATCTCCATGTATAAATAGTCCTTACCATCTAGTTAGACACCCATTGGAACATTCTCATTACATGTTTAATGGTAGTGGGTCGGCTACATAATCAAAAATTTGTATGAGGTCATAATTAAAACATTCATAGGATCATAGTTACATCCATCATTTTAATTCCTATGAGATCCTAATTTACATCAAATAATCGTAGAATGTTTATTTATCTACTGAGATCAGGCTAATTATAATGACAACTTAAAATTCATAGGAGATCATAATGCCCATGAGTTTTCCAAATTCCCATGGTAGTAAGTCGACTCTCATACATGGTTCACTGATTATAAATATATCCACACTTATGATACAGTTCATTACTATATAAATACCCAATGATTACTAGATTACTCATATTCCATTTTTTTATTACCATATAAAAATCAACGATTACCAAATTACTCAGTGATTTTAGTATATATAAAACTCAATGATTTATACCAATCAACCTGTGCTTAATCAAATTGATATGTGTGTGTGTGTGTGTGTGTGTGTGTGTGTGTGTGTGTGTGTGTGTGTGTGTGTATCTATGTATGTATGTATGTATGTATGTATGTATGTATGTATGTATAATTTATTAAATGTTAAACAATATGTATACATCTTTTTTGCACTATAATTCCTTACATCACTTGTCAACCACAGAGAATGCTTCACCTTTGTTTTTTGAATAGTAGTATACTCAAATTCATAGAAGTGTCTTACCACAATTGATTTTATTTACTATATTATTAAAGGTTTTGATATATGTTATAAAATCAAATGCATCCTATTACAGTCTATAATGGCTAAGTGCATAAGTGATGCCTCAACTACTAAACATAAAATCATTGATTAAAGTGCTACCAAGTTGATTTTTGATAAAATTGATTATATGGAAATTATAAGGGAACAAATAAAGGCTACCAAGTGAGAGGTCAAGCTAAAACAAGGTGGATATGTCCTAATGTGTATTTGTCATTGATGTTAGTGAACTCAATGGCCCCTCAAAAAATTTAGTGATTCAAATAGATATCTAATTTTTATAGTTGTATACAGTTTATAAATAGTCTATATTTAAACAGTGATAACAATATTACATGATAGACCTAGAGTTTTAAAAATTAGATTTTTATATAATGATAATCTAGTTTTATGTCTTTGATATATACAGTCTTGTGTAGTTTTCTAAAACCATTTAAATATACCAGATCACTCTCTCTCTCTCTCTCTATATATATATATATATTCATTTGCAATATTTAAATAATAACACCTACTTGTCCAAGGTGTTGGAAGGCTTGATCTAGAAAAATTCCTCTGTTTTCCTCTTGTTTCCTTCCTTGAAGTGCTACCTTTTTCTCCTCTCCATGCTCTCCTCCTTTTTCTTTTCTAAGTTGTGCCCCTTATTCTTTTTTTGAAAGATTTCCCCTCTTCTATTTTGAGCATGATTTTTCTTTTTCTTTATTCTATTTGTTTTTAAAACAACCTTCTCTATTTTTTCTATTTTTATACCTTTCTAATATAAAATTCAATTACTTTCCATAATCTTTATTTTCTTTTCTTTATGATTCACCTTTTTTATATTTATTTATCTCCAATTACAATAATTAATATATTCACTAATTGAATTAGAACCTTAAATGTTAAGATTGTTTAATGATAACTCCATTAATTAATAACCTCAAATTTGTGATAATTACACAAATCACATTTCTAAAGGCATTAATGATCACATGTAAATCATGCTAGATGAAATCTATAAAAATATTAAACTATGCTATCAAACATGTTTAACTATCTAATGTAAATGACATCAAAACACATTATGATAACCATTTTATTATGCATCTAACATGTGCTAGTTAATGTGGTGTGTGTAGGGTTTTAGTTGATTTCTCTGTCATCATCTCCATCTATGTCACCCTTTTTGATGATGCTTTCCTTCTATCACACTCTGAATGATGAGTTATCCTACATCAAACTCATGACAAATAGGTGGGTAGTCCATTATATCATCTCTCTCTCTCTCTCTCTCTCTCTCTCTCTCTCTCTCTCTCTCTCTCTCTCTCTCTCTCTCTCTCTCTCTCTCTCTCTCTCTCTCTCTCTCTCTCTCTCTCTCTCTCTCTCTCTCTCTCTCTCTCTCTCTCTCTCTCTCTCTCTCTCACTCACACACACACACACACACACACACACACACACACACACACACACACACACACACACACACACACACACACACACACACACACACACACACACACACACACACACACATATCATAAAATACAATTTAAATAACATCTCAACATGAATATGACATAAGAATATACACTAAAACTAACTCATAGCAATGTCATCGTGTAATCTAAGCAACATATGACTACCCCATAACAACATATATCTCAAAGTTTAGTTAAAATATCTAAATCCAAATTTATCACTCTAAATATCTATAAATAATCAAGTAAGTTTTCTTAACGAAGAATCATGATGTAACACTTAAACAAGAGTGACTTGAAGAGTGGGTACCATCAAATTAAGATAAGAGAGGGAGATGAATGGAAAACAAAAGTTAATACTAAGAAATCATTATATGAATGGTTAGTAATCCCATTCGGGATAAAAAATGTTCCTATCACATTTATGAGGTTAATGAATGAGGTGTCTAAGCCATTCTTGAGGAAGTTTGTGATTATTTACCTTTATGACATACCAATTTTAAAACAAAAATAAAGAGGAACACTTGTCGCACATTAAGAAAGTCTTACAGAGGCTTTAAAGAGGATACATTTTTAATCAACCTAAATAAATGTAGCTTTATAAAGGATCAATTGGTGTATTTGGGGTTTTTTATCTCTAATAAAGGGCTGAAAATGGATCCAAAAAAGGTAAAGGCAATTGTGGAATGGCCTACACCCAAAATCATGTTTAAATCCAAAAGATTTCATGGCTTAGAAAGTTTTTATTAGAATTTAATCATAAATTTCAGTGGGATATGGGAACCAATCATCAAAACCATGAGAGGAGACAAGATAAAATTTAAATGGATAATTGAAGTAGATAAAAGATTTGAAATTTTGAAGAATAAATTTACTAAAGAGCATGTGTTGGCATTTCTAGACTTTACCAAAGTGTTTTAGGTAGATTGTGATGCAAGTGTGGAAACCATTGGAGTATTTATTAGTTAATAATGTATACCCATATCTTATTTTAGTGAGAAGCTCAATGATGCTAAGAATAAATACTCTATGTATGATCAAGATTTGTATGCCATTGTGTAGGCCTTAAAGAAGTGGAGGAATTATTTACTTCTTAAAGAGTTCATACTATTTACTGATCATTATGTTTTATAATTTATTAATATCCAAATAAATTTGAACCAAGGGCACATGAAATATGTGGATTTTATACAAAATTATTCTTTTGTACTTAAGCATAGAATTGGGAAATCAAACAAGGTAGTTGATGCTTTGAGTAGAAGAACAAAGTTGTTGACTGAATCGAGTGGTGAAGTTATTGACTTTGATGAAATGAGAAAGTTATATAAGGAGGATGATGATTTAAGGATGCTTAGTCACCATGTGTCGAGCCAACTAACATGGACCGAATGCCATGGCTGGAATATTTTATACAAGATGGGTTACTCTTTAAAGGACAACAAATTTGCATACCTCAAGGATCAATGAGGTAGAACCTAATAAAACAATACACTACGGTGGATTCGCTAGACATTTTGGAGTGGACAACAACTTATCTTAGTTAAAGGAGAGTTATTATTTTCCAAAGATGGGAAGTGAAGTCAAAAAATTTGTTCAACACTACAAAATTTATTAGTATGCCAAAGGAGGAAGTCCAAATAAGGAACTTTATTAGCCATTGCCAATACCTAAGAGGATGTGGGATAAAATAAACATGGAATTTGTGTTTGTATTACCTAGGACTCAAAAAGGTAATGATCCAAGCTTTTTTGTTGTTGATATATTCTCAAAATTGGCACATTTCATAGCTTGTGTAAATACCAATGATGTTACACAAGCTGCTAATTTGTTCTTAAAAGAGGTTGTTAGGTTGCATGGAATTCCTAAAAGCATAGTTTCAAACCGAGACACCAAGTTTGTAGGTCACTTTTGGAGGAATATTTGGGAAAAATTTGAATATGAACTTGAAGTTTAGCTCTGTGTATCACCCATAAGTTGAATATGAACTTGAACTTCTTGAGGTGTTTGGTTGGTGAAAAACCCAAGTAATGGGATTTTGTATTACCATGAGAAAAAATTTCATACAATAATTTCATTAATAGAAGCATAGGTGAAAAACCATCTTATAATTGAGGGAACTTACTGATCTAAAATGTCACTTGAAGAGTGATGAGGCTGAAGAGTTTATTAAATAAATGAAAGACTTGCATAGGTAAATAAAATAAATGCTTGAGCATAACAGCCATGTCTATAAAGAACGTGCTAATATTAAGAGAAGAGATAACTTTGAATCTAGTGACTTTGTCCTTATTCATCTTAGAAAAGAGAGATCCCCAGGGAAGACCTACAACAAACTCAAGTGGAATAAGATTGGGCCTTGCAAAATTGTGAAGAAGTTTTTTCCAAATGCATATGAAATAGATTTACTAGTTGAATTAGATATCTATCCAATTTTCAATGTTTCAAAATTATATGAATATCATGAAGGAGAGGCAACACAAGAAGATGAATAAGATCAAACACATGTAGACATATTGAAATAACATCTTCTTGATACTTGAAATTGAGTTCATTTTGGACTCAAGAGTGGTTAAGCAAACCAGAGGATGGCAATACAAAGAATACCTCATCAAATGGAGGAATAGACCTATTGAAGATGAATCTTGTTTGAACCCAACTAAGATTAACTAGTTGTTATTCAACTTGAATAATTTTAACATTTATTCATGAGTAAGGGATCACATTTAAATTAACATGGGAGGCCTGATGTAGGTGCACCTTAGGACTTAAAAATCAACATTTCATTTAGTTTTTATTTTGTTATAATTTAATATTTTTTAGTTGACTTTTGTTGAAACCACCTACCTTCCATTGAATTTATTTCACCCTTTTATTCCAAATCAAAATTAGAATTGGGTAGGATTTTTAAACTTTTTTTGAAATTGTTAACCCTATGGTTTAGTCACTGCAAGAGAGAAAAGGACAATGAAGATAATATATTAAAAATAGGGGAGGATACTAATAATATGATGAAGAGGTTGTCATAACTATGAAAGAGTGAATCCCATCGGTAAAATATATAATTTATCATTATTGTAGCAATATGACAGTACCAATAGGAGGAAAATATTTGTTTAGTAGAGAAACAAGTTCCCAATGTAGGCTCAGGGCACTTTTTCTTGTCTAGTAATAGAGAGTTCCTCATACGTTGGATAAAGATGGGAATATTTTTATAAAATGTGGGAATTATAAATAATGCCTCAATATGAAGAAGTATCCAAATAAAGATATTTTTTATAGGTTGGTCACATTTACAAGATAAGAAACTTATAGGTAAGAGGTAAGGGATTTGTTCCTTAAAAGGAGCTGATAATGTATGACCAACTGATATACTAAATTTTGTGTGTAATTAAAACATGATGTTATTTTGTTTGTTGGATACCTAAGTGATTGAATGGACTTGTCACTCATTATATACAATCCATGCATGTTCTAATGTGGTGATGATTAGTGTATCTTGGTTCATATATGCCTATGTCTATTAGCTTGGTGTGTTGTGAATATTTTTAGTGGTTATAATTAGTCTTGTGTGTTATATTTTGCCTTATTAAACTTTGGATTGTTCGTTATTTAGTGTGTGTGAAGTAAAGGCTCCTTGGGTAGACCTTTGTTCACTTGAAATTCTACTAAAGATGACACTAATGTAGAAAAGTATGTATGATTTAACTTCATTGTAACACAAAATGTTTCCACCAAATGAGACATCATATATAAATAATGGTCTTCCTTCATTCCCAAAAGCTATTTGAGATAATAAGAGATATTTTCCTTTAGGGATGGATTTTTCCTCTCATCAATGATCATGACCAATAGGTGCATCCAAACTTTGATTAGGTGAATTATATCATAGGCCCCATACAATCTATTCATGAGAAGCATTCCTAGCTTAACTCATTTTCTAAAGGTCTTTATTTTTTAGGTTTTAATAGATCCTTTGTTAACCTAGTTTTTTTGGGTCCTTAGCCCAATCCTTAAAAAAATTATTAGGTCATTATTTTCAAGCCATTCTAAAGAAAATTCCTAGTTATATTTAAAATTAATATTAAATAATTTATAATAACTTAAAAAAAATCTAACAATTAACACTACACTATTTCTCAAATTTGAACAATTTTTTTGTACAAACTATCATTGCATGTAAATATTCTAGCCTGGTTACAACTTGGTGAAGTCAACATTATACATAGCAACCAAACTATATTGATATTCAATATCATCATGTGTCACATCCTCATCATCATAGATTGAATGATCTTTATCCATGAATTATTGTGGGGGATTAGAAGAAGAAGTAGTCTTTTGTACCATCTTGCCTTTACAATTTTCTTTTAAATAATTGAGTCATCATAAAAAATAATTTTAGTTAGCTTTAGTTTCTTTGAAATCCATAATTCTTTCATATCTTATGATGTTAGCTAGTGATGGTAGTCAATTTGAGGCATCTATGGATATACTAATTTTGCATGCCCTTAGTTCACATTTGAATACTTAAAAGGAAAATTTTGTGGCATCACCTTCTTGTAAATTCATGAAATGATAGGAAATGGTAAATTTTATAAATTATCCTTTTATAATATGTGTAGTACTTTAAATTGTGACATCCCCATGGATTTAAACCTGAATAGAGAATATATGTCATACATATGTTAAAATCTTAGATCTTCACGATCACTGAGTGAATGAAGTACCATGGGTGGCTAAAATTTATCTCCCATAATAAATGTACATGTTGATTTTGTTGATTTTGATTCCTTGTTATAGCTGTCATATTTTAGCAGACTTCTTTTATACTAATCGTCCATGTGGCAACATCTTGTGACATGAATTTGAAACTAGAGGTAAAACCTTCTTCATTTTACCTTAACTAACATCCTGACAGGTGGAATTCACTTATTTTATATGAAGTGATGATTATATTTGGGATTTAAATAATATATTCATAAAATGAAAATAAATAAATAAAAAATTAAGGCATATGGCTACTATCTATAGGTCACGCTCCCAAAAAGTCATGAAGTTTATGGAATTTCAAAATGATAAGAGTAATGTACATAGATCTATTATAAATTTTATTATATATTTAATCACATCCCTTTGAAAATATTTATTTGTAATTACATGTTTGTTTGTTTTATATGAAGTTTGTTAAGGAAAGGTTGTAGTGTGTTTGGATTGGATTAGATGATAGTTGTTTATATCTATTCATCAAAGTAAAAATATTTATAGATATTGATACGAAGAGTCAAATGGTTAAGGTGAGGATCATGCATGGATGCCCTTTACTTGTAATGGATTGACCAAAAAAATTCAATAATTTAGATATATATTTACTTAAAATTATAAATCTATTAGATATTTATTTTTGAAATATGGATAATGACATGGGAATTCTATGTAATTTAAATATTCCATGTAATAATTTAAGAAATATCCCAATATATATATATATATATATATATATATATATATATATATATATATATATATATATATATATATATATATATAATTTCCATATAATGAAAATTCAAGTTAAAATTATAGTTTTTCAAAGTGAGGATTCCTGATCCCATGACTACGACTACTTTCAAAACTTCCACCATTCCAGTAATAGTCATTGGAATTATTCCACCACTAGCTATGTTGGAATATGTTTACCCAACATTGAAATATGATCAAACCATGTTGAAGTCAATCTAGGTCCAGTGAAGAAAACAAAGGATGGGACCAACTCAATGAATAATTTTGGAAACTAGAAGGAAGGAAACAAGAATAAATAGGGAACAATGTAGGGGATTGCATTGCCTCCAAACAAAATTAAGTAGTCTCAGTAGACCAATAAATCCTTTGTTGAGGTAGTTTGTTTCCCTAAGAAACCATCCAAATCAGAACTAAAGCTTCTCACCCCTACATATTCGACTCCCTCTGTGTTCTTTAGAGAGCAGGAGACTTGAGTAGTGATAAACAATAAAAAAATATTTCTCATCCATGGGCATCATTTATAGATTTCTTAACCTCTAGCCAAAACTTCTATACCTTCATACCTAGATTTGATAACACTGGAAACCTCTCTTGAAAAGTAGGTTAGAAATATACCCTTGTGCTAAAATATTTTTTATTGTTTCATTTCATTCCATTGAAGATAAGAAAGTGATTTAAAATTGTTTGTGATGCTTAAATCAACACCCCCTTGTTTTAAAATCATGGTTTTCAACATTCAACCCACTCACTAAACCCTTCAATATTAGACCTATTTGGGTTCATATCCCTTACCTCTCCCTAAAGTTTTGGGATGAATATTGTTACAAGGTGATAGGTAATACCCTAGAGAGTTTCAACTTGTAGAGTCTGCTACAACCTTGTTCTCCCACACTGTTTATGCTTATATTCTTGTTAACATTAATATTTCTAGTAAACTACTTATAAAATGCAAACTAAAAGTTGAGGACCATTTATGGACTCAACCTCTAAATTATTATGACTTGCCTTTCATTGTCTTTACATATTTGAAATTAGAAATTTAGTTAAGGATTAAAATAGCGGAAAATAAAGAAGGAAACCACTTGGTGGAAGGATTTCATTCCTAATCACCTCATTATGAGTGATGATGAATTTAAAAATGATGTATAAGATTTTTCCTCAAATGATCTTGAATCCTTTGACATAAGTAATGACCCTACGATAACATTGTGATTTCACATACTATGACAAATCCAAATTAAAAAAAAAGGAAATATATAAGGTTAAACCAAACGTAATTTTTTCAAGCAAAAGTCAATAGGCTTATAGCTCAATCATAGTTTCTATTCGTTCTCTCCTGGGGACAAGGAGGAATGGACTATGATTAGAAGGAATGAAAATGAAAACACTATAAAGCACTTGTTCTAAAGAATATATACCAAAGGGACAACATGGGCATAACATAGGGAGGAAGATTTGCTAAGTTTGGGTAACAAATAGTTGTTGGCTTCTTATTTTCATAAGGTAAGGGAAAGGTTGGATATCAGTTACCCTATAACTAATTAAGGGTAACTCTATACATGCTATTGTGTTATTTTTATTTTTTATTGAGAAAACTTACATGGAAGGTTTGTAGATTTTTGATGTAGAGTGTTAGTTGATTTTTTTTAGTTGGAACTGTCTTATTACTTATTTTTTTATTTACTCTAGTTTCATTATTTTTATTATTATTATGGGGTTGGTCCCCGAGGTCAACGGATTGCTGACTGTTTCACGTAAGTTCCAAGTTTTCATTGGAAGAGGTATTTTAGGTTTTTTTTATTAATATAATTTACGTTCTTTTGTAGAAGTTGTGGGACTTTAATTCAAAATACACTCCTCAAATTCATAATTTTGATTTCAAAAGCATTTACATGCTTTCAAAAAAAAAATCATAAATTCTTATACCATTTCATTCAATATAAAAAAGCATGATACTTGTAAATAAAAAATAATATTTTTTTATAATTCATCTAAATATAATGTCTTTATCATATTATAAATATTGTTCAAAATATTGCTTACAATTATTTTAAAAACAAGAAAGGGAAAAGAAACAAAATTTTAGATACAGAAATAATCACAAGTCATATTATATTAATCCTTAATACATCCTAACAAGAGGATTCAATCCATTACAAATCTTATCCTCGATAGAAATGAATGCTTATTACATTAAAATATATATTATTCAAAAGTCTCATATTGAAACCATAGAAAATGATTCCTAAAGTACACACTAAAGAGTGGTTAGTCTTTAGGGATCAATTGATGGCACTCATTGTGGGATGCGACATATGGTGTAGTTGATGATTTACTAAAAGGTTTAGAATGGAAATTCCCACAAACCACCCAAGTAAAACAAATCTTTCACAAAGATGGAAAGAAATTCTACATGTTTATAAGGGAGAAAAAAAGAGAATAGTCAACAAACAAAAACTAGAATTAAATGCTAAGTTATTTCAAAAAGTGATAAATAGGAAAACACAAAAGTTCAAATTCATAGAGTGATAAATGAACAAAGAATTAAATTTAGAAATTAGTTTTTTTTAAAAGTGAAAGGATATGTGAGTGAGACATGAATCTAGAGGTTAATTTTTGTAAAAATAGTGTTAAAGATAAACAAAATTATAAATTTACAAGATAAAATTTTCAAAACATGAAAGGGAATAAATACAAATATCTTTAACTTTTGAAAAAATAAAAGCATAAATAAAAAGTCAAAATAAATTTAAATGTTATAAAGATCACATGGTGTAAATTAAGCTCTGGATTTATGGAAAAGATACAAAAACTATTATGCTAAAATTAATTACAAAGCTTTCAACTGAAATAAATAAAAATATCCTTAATTTAAATAAAAATAAAGACATAAATAAAAATCCAAAATAAATCTAAATGTTACAAAGATCACATGATGTAGATTAAGCTCTAGATTTATGAGAAAAGGTACATAAACTATTACATCTACTAAAATTAATTACAAATCTTTCAATCATGCCAATAGTTGTATTTCCACCTCCTAACCCTATTAATACTAAGGCAGAGGGTGTAGATAGAAAAATATGTAATACAATCTTTATATGGCATGCCAAATATTTTCTCTTTTTAACCCATAATGTTTTGCTCGTATATTTGGAATTGTCTAAGGATAATGGATTTAGACTGAAATTTAAAATAAATATAGTCATATACATTTAAATATTTTCAAAATAGATGTGAAATAGTAAATAAGATTAATATATAGATATGTAAGGTTTCGAAATGTATCTTGAATATTATGAGATTAAGGAACAATCTTCAGAATTTGAAAATGAAAAAAATATATAAAACAATAAAAATATGACTTAAAAAAATCATGTCAATTAAAGAATCATTTACAAACTTTCAAATTCAAATTTGAAAATGCCTAAACCATCAATTTTTATTTGGGGAAAAATTTAAGTAGAAAAAATCTGTTTTAATAACTATGTGCATCTAATCCAAGACTCAAAATTTTCACTTAGGTTTAATACCTTTCATATTACTCACAGAATGGACTTCTTATTCTTCTTTTCATAATTAGATAGCTAGACCTTAAATCAATAAGTCAAATAATGGATTTTGAAGTATGTATGAAACTAAGTTTAATTTTTGTTAGGCTCATAAGTGTTTCTACAATATAAAAAATTAAACTCTAATAATAGTATTAATTTTTATGCTAATAAAATTAGTGAAATATAAAATGTAACTTCAATTCCATAACAATAATTCTAATTATTTATTTAATTTATTTTAAATACTCAACAAATTCATATGAACAATATTAGATTCTTTCAAAAATATTACATATGTTTTATATTTATTTCAAGATGACTAAATGCATTACAGTTTTTCATATATTTATAATTTAATTAATTTAAATTATAACTCTATGTGGACATAAATAAACATCTAATAGTTAAACAGGAAAAAAAATTGATAATTACCATATGGGAGAGGGGAAGAAGGTCAAAAATTGTCCTTGCTAGGAATACATACAATTATGCTCCATATAAGTCTCCGATAATGAGGGAAGATTATTACCAACTTGGGGATGGGAAGATGATAGTTAGAGAGTGCTTGAAGAAGGTATCGATATTATTAAAATTTAGTAAATGTTTTAAGAATGTTTTATTTAAATCAAGAATTGACTAGTACACAAATATCACAGAAATAGGTGGTTTAATGACTAAAAAATGTCTAGCCATTATTTTTAAGTGTTTATTTTCATCCCTAATTTATTGTATGTGTATTTACATGCATATAAAAATAGAGGAATATATAATATATTAGATACCAAACATTTTGTCCATAAAACTTTTGGATAAAACTCCATTTTATTTAAAAATATTTCAAAAATACTATTTATTTTGGTACACATGGGAGTGTTAATAATAATTATCTATTAAAATGTAGAAAACTAAATATGATAAGTCTAATTAGAATATAAGGTATGTATAATTCTCATGTGAGATCATATTGATGCAGGAAAAATAGGTCAATTTTCTGGAGGTCATAACTTTTGATCTATAGCTCTATTTGAGCTCTTCTACACACCAAAATGATTGTATCAAAAACTTAGTTGTTGTATTAAGCTTCCTTATCCACTTAGAGTTGATTTCAATTCTTTTGGAGGCCATATATGATCATTTGAGGGTATGAAATTAATGTTCAATGATTTTTTCAAGAATTTTCTATTTTTAGAAATTGAATATTTTTAGAACCAGACATCAACTTTAGTTAAATTTTGTCCCACAGGCTAATTTAAGTATTTAAAATATTTCAAAAAAAATCTAGAGATACGCACGCTTGCATAGGAAACTTACTAAAAATAACAACTACTAAAAATATATATTTTTTAAGTTATTTTAAAAAAAAAAAAATTGCATGTCAACTCTAATTCTAAGTTGAGGATTATTTAATTATGGTTTAGGTTTGTAATTATTTCAAGTCATTCAATACAAATCAATACAAATTATTTTTTTAGAAGCTTTATCTATTGGTATTTTATTGTCTTGATAGTTTTTGGGTTCATTACACATGCTTCTAAACTTAATGGTTTCCTTCTATCTTTTAAAATTTAATAGATATAATGGATTTAAAATAAAATGTAAAAAAAATACCCATATACATCTCAGTAGACATAAAATATATGTCAAATAATAAATAAGATTCAATTAGTTATTCTAATCTTATATAAATAAAGATACATGTAAGGTTTATAGAGGTACCTTTAATATTATGAGATTGGGTAACAATATTTAGAATTTGAGAGTGAAAAAAATATATACAAAGCAATCAAAAGATGACCCTAAAAACTCACATCAATCAAACAAATTATTTAAAAGTGATCAAATTTTAAACCTCACAATATACATACGATCAAGTTTCAGTCTTAGAAATGTTTGTGTACAAAAAACTATGTTTGTGATTGTGTATGTTTGATTAAAGGCTCCTAAAATATCATTTAGGTTTCATGTATTCACTCAGATCATTAGGAAAAAGTGCTTCTTCTTCTTTCCCTAATTATAAATTTGGACGTTAAAATATTAAAAAAATAATATATTTTATGGCATATATTACACTTATTTTGATTTTTTTCAGCGCATATATATTTATACAATATAAAAAACAAAACCCAATAATTGTAATAATTTATTAATAAATAAAATTAATGCAATGCAATGTGTAATTAATATAAACATTAGTGCCACAATAAATGTTCTAATGATTGATTGATTTATATAAACTCTTTTAAATGCTCAATAGATTCATATTAAAAATAATTTATTCTTTCCAAAATGTTATGTGTTTTTAGGTTATTTGAATATGAATAAATGCATTAGGGTGCTCCTGTATTTATAGATGAATTAAATTTGAATTAGGATTTTATTAACATAAAAATAAAAATCTAAGAATTAAAAACAAAAAATAAAATGGATAATGAACATATGGGGAAAGAAGAATAAGTTACTAAAATCTCCTTGTTAGGAATGGATTTATATACACTTTAGATAATTCTACAATGCAACTGCACACTCCGATTAAGGAGGAAATAATGTTACCAAACATTGCAAGGGGAAGGTGATAGATGGAGAGTGATTAGAGAAGGTATAGGTACCACTTAAATTGAGTAAATTCACCAACAATATCTAATTTAAACCAAGAATTGATAAGTACATAAATATCATATAATTATGTAGTTTAATGATTAATAAATACCTATACACCATTTTTTAAGCATCTACATTTATCCTCGATTTAATGTGTGCATGTGTGTTTACATATATATCAAAGTAAATAATGACATGGTATATTAGATACCAAACATTCCCCCATAAAACATTTATTTAAAACTCTATTTTATCTAAAATTGCTGCAAGATCATTATTTATTTTAATACATAGATGGGAGAGTGCCAATTATAATTATATGCTAAAATTATATGAAAATGAAAATGTTAAACTAGATTTAACTAGAAAGTGTGTATGATTTTTATGTTAGACCACATGCCTCTAAACCTTGTTCAATCTTAATTTGACTAGAGCATGTGTATAACTTCAATGTGAGACTACATGCCCTTAAATATATGTTCAACATTGAAAACATTTATGTGTAAATTTTGTGAAAATGAGAAGCAAGGCTAAATCTTCTCTCACTGAAGATACTCCATAAAATTACATATCTAAAATATTATAAAAAAACATAACAACATCACATGAAATATATTTACAAATCATTTATATAGTTTGTTCTTATGGAGTGACATTACATAATGATGATGAAAATGATCATAATGGTTCTTTTCACATGAAAAATAATACCTAAGGAATTGTTAGTAGGAATCCTAAAGTTAGGGCTCCTATTTTTTATTGGTGGAAAAAGTGGAAAATTTTATTGGTCTTTTAAAATGTGCATTTTTTTAGGTTTCTTTATAGCCACACAAATTTTCTAATTCCTCAAAACTAAGAAAATATAAAATATAAAACTCAAGATAAAATTTCCACCCCAATCTAACTTACATAGAGGGTAATTTAAAAAATACACCAACACCCTACCCCTACTTAAGGTGTGACTTAGGGAGACATGTACATAAAATATGTTGCTTAAGTCCTTAGAAACAGGTTTAAAAAACATGTGTAATGAAGTATACATGCACAATTAAATCTCATAAAATAATGACTTCTTTAAAAATATGAGAAATTAGCTAAAGCACTGTAGACACCTAAATCTAGCCACCAATAACCTCTAACTAGACTTTTGACCAATTTCCACCTAAAGTGCATAATTTGGCCTAAAAACACTAAAATATGTTAAAAGATGTGAAAATAACATATTCAAGTGCCTATTTTGGCTAGAGTATAATTAAATAGGGTAGTGCAATTTATGTGTTAGCTAACTTTGATCAGTGCATTTCAAGTCAAAATGCCAATTTTGCACCTAGGTGCTCTAGATTGCTCTTTCTTATCAAATCTCTTTCATGAGACACATGCCTTTTTTATTTGATGTTGGTAACATCCTAAATGGGATAATGGATCCAACACATCTGACATCATATTCTAATTCTAATCCATTCAAATTTTGGACCAATAACAAGCCATTCTGATCAATTTGAGTAATTTGTGCATAAAGTGCTTAAACATGCTTAAGAGCTAATTAATCCAAATCAAAAGCTAATTAATAATTCCATGGAAAATTGTTGAATAATTTTTTGTGAAAATTATTATTGAATATCTTCATCATCAGGTGACCTCATTTCTTGGGAAGACATCCCTAGGCCATAAATGCCACAAATATCATGTTTCATGCCCTCCATGCTTGATCAATACCCTCCATGCCTCTTAATTGCCCCTTTTTCCAATGTCATGATGATGATAATTATAAACTCAATTCCAAAAAATTTAATTAATCCTCAACCACACATCTTCATCTTAAGATGGATGGTTCAGGTTGATTCTGATCAATCTCAAAAATCTATAAATAGAGAGGCCATGAACATCATTATAAAGCTTAATTTGTGTAAAGTTATAATGTAGGATTGGTTCCAAAAGCTTCATGTAACTAGTGTTACCATGTCAAATTGTTTCCAAACCAAGCCAATCCATAAACCAAAGGTGCCAAGGAGAGATGGAGGTAGACAAGCTTCCATTTCTAGGGACTTCATGAGCACAAAACCAAGCAAGCCACTATTACAAAGGCATTTGGAGCATCTAAGGAAGGTGAAGGAATTCTTATATTTTTCCTTAATTTTTAATTGCGTTGGTCATTTATTTTTCTTAATAATCTCACCCTAGTAATTAGGCATGAAGGTGTTAGCTTAGTGTGTTCTTTGTCAATTTGTTTTATGCATTTTGCCACTAACACCATACTAATCTCCTCTTCTTAGTCTAATTCCTAGTTCACATAATAGCATGCCCGATGGGACCAGATGCATCCCAAACATGAAGAAGATCATTCTATAACTTTAAAGCCTTCATTTAGATCATTAAAAATTTCACAATTTGATTTTCTAACTTTGTTTTTCCATTTTTCTTTGTCATAGATTTACACAGTAATGGTTGTCGGTTAGTAAAATTGTCATCAGTTGGCATAGCCATCATCGGTCACTATTGGTATAACCATTTTCAATTAGATAACCATCATTGGTTAGTAGAACTGACATCGGTCATTGTGTTTTTCTTAAGAACACAAACTTGAGAGCTAATAGGCCATTTTAAAAGACTTGGTTTGGGGTCATACAAACTCTATTTTGGATGATTTTTTTAAACCACATTTTTTCTCCTAAATTTTTATAATTCTAAATTATTTTAGATTAAATTTTCATATATTTTTCACAAAAATTTTAAAATATATTTAAAATATTTCTAATCTAACATATTTACTTTTGGAATGATGCCTTAAGGGTAGACAGGTAACCAGCAGACTTGGAACTTGTTAAAACATGTTATTAAGACATCTTTGGCATTATTAAAAAATTAATTATGAATATTATTTTTGGTGATTAATGAAACGTTTATGTTCTTAAGTGAATGTTTTCATAAGTTAGGCTTTCAAAGTTCACTTAGTTTTTTAAATTAGATTTTTTTTTGGCACAAAGAGGGGTGTTACGTGTATGCTCTTCCATTTGTCCCCTTTAGGGAACCCTTGGAATCAAAATTTCCATTTTTATTAAAAATTTCCTAGTCTAAGGCATAGAAATAACGTCGTCTAAATCACTTCCCAAAAAATTGTCAAAGTTTGGGTGACCTTGAAAACAACCCTAAAGTCTTTCTATTTTATGATTTATTTATTTTATGAAAATTTATCTTACTAGGGGGACTTCATCACCTTTTATAAGTTATTTAGAGAAGCTTTGACCCAAGGTTTTTCCTCCTAACATTGACTTTACTTACTCCTTTGGAGTTACACATGGGATGTAGTGGAAATTTGGACATCACACTACACTGAGCAAACAACAGGATGTAGTGGTTTCAAAAAAGACTAGAACTTTTTGTAATAATCCAAGTGATGGACTCAAAATCTATGCTTTTATTTTGCATTGTTTGATGTGAAAGTCATTGTGCAATTGATTCCCCTAGAATGTTTAGAAACTTATAGATCTTAGACAAATCCCTACTTGCCATGAAAGTATTGTTGGTGCAAGGTGTGCCTCAAGGTCCATGTCATAGTACTATCATCTGAGAGAAGGGGGTGTAAAAACCCTACTATATAATTCACATTTACTTTTGAATGAACACTTTAAATCCTCTCAAATGATGTATATTAACAGATTGCAATAATACCAAGTAACCTTGTAGTTTAGAGTCTACAAATGATTAATAAATTGAGTTTTATCTTAGATTAAAGTTTTTTGGAAGTCAAAACTTGGTGTAAACAAATGATACAAACCAAAACACATGGTCCTCATTTTCCTTTGAGCAAAGAGGCATTATGTTGCTCACGTGAAATCATCAATTTACCTTGTTCAAAGTTCATCAAAAGTTGGAGTCATATCATCCAATTGGGTGCAGTTATGCTGCCTAATTGAGTCTAGACCTTTGCCAAAATTGTTTAAAGTCCTTAATTTATGATCTAAATTCAAAATTGCACATTCATAAGTTCATAAGGCTGATGTGTTAAGTGGGTTTCCCATTTTCACTATACTTCAGGGAACTTAGGTTTAATTTCCAATTTGGGTTGAAGGCCATTTTAGACTCAAGATTATTATCACCACTTGATAGACTTAAGCCATTCCATGCTAAACACTTTCACTTTGAGTCTATGCACCACAACATTTTGAGACAAGAAAGGTAGTGTTATGCTGTCAAAATTATGAGAAACTATTTTTTCCTTAGAGAGTTTTTAAAAAAAACATTTTATCACATCTTTTAGGTATTCTAGAATCATTACTCTATCCAAAACATTTTAGATATTGTTTCATAGACCCTCTTTCATAGAGTTAAAATATATTCCTACATTTTTAGACCAATCTAAGTGTACCTTTTATGAACTTTTGTCTAGCACCATTACGTCATTCACTTTTTATCTAGCTTATTTGTAAAAAGAACCAAGTTTTATACCATTATTTGTGAGAAAAAAATATACTATCTCTAAAGTGAATTTTTTTTCATACCTTATACTTAGTTGGTCAAGTTTATATCCAAAAATTAAATGCCTAGTATTTGTTAGAAGTGTTTCAAATACATTAGATTAAAAATCATATTTATTTCAAAGTCTATATTTTGATGTCATTTGGCCAAGAGTCCTAGCAAATGCCTTGTTTAAGACTAGCTTTTGACACCGTGTTTGGCTAAAAGACCTAGCAACTTTTGATTTTCCTAGATTAGATTTATTTGAAACACTTTAACCTTAGAGTTTGGCATTTTGATTTTTAGTCTATTTACTTACTTATGTCTGTGTGAATAGTGAGACATTAGATACTTAACACTAGCTTATTTCCTCATAAATCTTTGCATTAACCTTTTTGATCCTTTTGACGAATCTAGACCAAGTTTGAACATCATCTATTTTAGACATTATCCTTTTAGAGTTTGTATAACTATCTTCCCTTTCTATCAAAAAGCATTGACTATGGATCCCAACATGTATTCCCAAACTCGTAGTGGACTCATGTACAATCCAAGGATTAGTAATGTGGTTATGTAATAAGAAATGGTGAAAGACCCCTATGTGAATAATATTGCTTATGATATGGATCCTTATCCCTCTTATAATACTCAATTAGGAGCACAAAGCCAAGATCCATTGGTTAACTATTTGGTCAATACACCACCTTATTTAGAACAAGACCAAGAACAAACCACACAATACCTAGCTACAATACCCACAACTGACGAACCAATTCTTCAATAGTCACACTCTAATAATGTACCTTCCACATACGATCCATTTTTGTTTGAGCATCATTTATTGGAGAATAAAAACAAGATTTTAGTTAGAGCTATAGAAGTAGGAGCCACATTCCAGTAGACTTGCCCCATGAAAATTTATTAAGTCTAGTAAGAATACCCCATAATATCATTTATGATCAATAGGTTTCTTCTATCAATCCTTTGGCCCTAGTCTAAACAATGTATCAAGACCCTAATATGCCTAATAAAGGCAAAAACCTCATGGAAGACCACTTTAATGAAATGCAGATGGCATATCAAACCTACCTGAATCAAACACATAATTTCAATCAAATAAATATGGTGAGCAAACCTCTTATTGACTTAGTTCCTTCAACAAGAGTTTTGATAGAGTTAATTGGTCAAGAGAATTAGAGTTTAGACCCATTCAAACAAAAAAATTAGGTAGAAAACTTAATGCATATGCCCATTATTGAAGAAGTGTATTCTACTTCTATGCATAATAGTGAGCCAAATATAATGGATAATATGTAAGCAACGTCCAATCCCAATCAAAGTGGTACTAATGCATAAACAACTAGTCAACAACATGTGCTTATAGTTAATATCATGAGTGGATCATCATACCAAGGAATAAGAGCCTTTGTGCCCTAACCTTCACTACCTATTTCCAAACCTCAACTGACTATTTCCTAAAATGTGTAACCTATGAGATTAGGTAGTCAACCAGCAACAAGTGTCATGCCTCAACAATAGAATGTGACAAATCCTACTCCTCCTCAACAAGTGATGAGTAGTATTACACAACATCAGGCATAATCTAATGTCCCAAAGTAGCTAAGGTCAAATGTATTACCACCTCAACAAGGGGAAACCAATGTTCCATCTCACCAAGTAATGGCAAACATACCTCTTCAGTCACAGACTAGTGTACCAATCTAAAACCAAGCAATGACTAGTCAACAATGTGTAAATATTGGTTAGTGATAGATGTTGAATCTTTAACTTGCTTTCACTTCCCCATAGGGATTCATGCAAAAGGAGGTTCCCATGTTTTTTAGATACCTACTAGACAACAATTGGTTCAAAATGTGCCACAAGTTTAGAGATAGGGTCTTGGTCCATAAGTTCTCACTCAACAGTAAGGTTTGATTAGTCAGCAACATGTCCTTTTTCAACCAAAGCAGGCATAGTATAGTTATATCCCTTCATCCTAACAAAAAATCCTCCAAGTCAAACCTTTATTGCCAATGTAAACTAGAATATTGCACAACAAAATATATAATTCCAAGTACATCCTAATCCACGTATGCATATTCCTGGTCCATTTCCCAACCAAACCAATATACCCCAATAGATATCTCCATCATACCCTAGTCAAAGTGTCCCACTTATAACCTCCCAACCATCTACCCAAACCAATATTCTCCCTCAAACCAATGTTCCTTTTAGTTTCCTATCTTAAGAATTGCAATAGATGAAGGATTCAATTACCACCATTCAAGCTAGGAAATTGACTAAAATTTTTAAGTTAGGTGACGTGTGTTCTTATCCATTCAACATGGAGTACTTGTAGATACCATTTCCTTTAAGATTAAAACCACCAAAATTTGACAAATACAAAGAGAAAGGTGACCCTAAGGCTCATTTAATAGATTTGTTTATCACATGTCAACTGATGGCATATAGCGATATATACCTTTTATTGTTGTTTCCAAGGAGCTTGACTAAAAGCCTTGGAGTGGTTTTTAAATTTACCCAAGAATTTAGTAATAGATTTTGATGATCTTTTTGATAAATTTGTGTAAAACTTTTCCTATAATATCAAACATGAGATTTCATTGGTTAACTTAACACAAGCAAAGCAAAAATATGGTGATAGTTTTGCAAGTTATCTAAAATGATGGAGAGATCTTACAAGTTGATTCACCTACAATTTACCAGATAAATAATTAGCTATTGTGTTTACTAAAAATTTGCATAGTGAGATAACTTATCATCTAGAACTATAATGTGCACATACTTTTAAGGAGATCATAGACAAAGGATTATTGATTGAGTGATCTATTATTAATAAAGGGATCATCAAGCTTACATCAACTAATTAGAATCAAGGTACCAATCAAGGAAGTGGCCAAAACTAACATCAAATTCAAGCACAAACATCACAACCAACACAACTCAATAACTAAGAAAGACCAAAGTAATTTAACTGCAATAAGAATAGTGTGGGTAATGGAGTAACTAAGTCACATCATGTCCTAATGATGAAAACATCTTCTACACCACCTTTTCAACTTAATCCTACCCAACAACCTCTCCTACCAATGCCACAAGAATAATAACTAAGACCTGCACAATAAATACAATAACCTTTACCATTGTAAACCCCTCCTCCAAGGATAAATGTGCCTACATGTCATGTCTTTAGTGACCTAAGAGAGCCTATTGAGTTTATATTTCACAAACTTGTCATTTTTTATCTGATTAGTTAGCTTATACCAAAGAATTATCCACAAGGCATTCTTTATCATGATTGGTACCATGAAAATGAATTCTATGAATATCATCAGGTCAACAGGCATTATCTATGAAGATGTGTGAAAATAAATCATTTAATCAAGATTTTTTTGGAGAATGGGGAGATATTATTGGATAATGGTGCTTCCACTTCCAATCAAACTCTTGGGATTTATCAAAACCGCTTTCCTCAACATAACAATAAGTAGCAATAGAATAATCAGCAACAACAACACCAACCATTACAATAAAAAAATCAATAGTATCAAAATCAAAGGCCAAACCAACAAAATAAACAACAAAACCCATAATGTCAGAACAATGGACAAAACTAAAGTCAAAATGGTAACAAAAAACAAACCTACAATGCAGTTACACATGACTACAATAGGATTATAGGTCATATTATAGGGGGCAGAATTAATATCATCTCCATTAATCCTAAATCGAGTGTTAATCAATCTACACCATTGATAAATAATAACACTCAACCACATTACATGGGCAATCCTTCTTTGACCTAAGATAGCACATAAGCAAACCAGTAAATTGGGACTTCCACTTTTAGACCTTACATCGACAACTCACCCTTACCACATGACCACGTATAAGTGAATAAACAACTGAGACTTGTCTTATCTAGTCCCACACCATTCCCAACATTTATTGGAAATAATGGTCTGGTATCTAATCTTTATTATGAAATCATAACTTGAAGGTCAAAGATTACTATCCCTAGCTCACAACCATCTACCACTTTGCCTATTATACAACCAATCATTCAACCTCAGAATAAACCATTCACTATTGACCAAGACAAGAAGTTTGATATTGTGGAATAATTATAGAAGACACTAGCACAAATTTATATTTTAAATTTGTTATGAATGTCAATAATCCATAAGAACATCTTGAATGAGTTCTTGACCTAATCCACTATTTCTAGTGACATATCCCCTGATAAATTTCAAGCTTTTTTGGGACACCTAGCTCTAGCCCAATAAGTCACATTCAACCAAGGTGATATGTCTTCCCTTGGCCTGCTCCATAATAATCCATTATACATAGAAGTTTATATAAAGAAGCATAAAGTAGAACGTGTCCTTATAAACAATAGATCAAGCCTCAACATAGTGTCTCTAAAGATCATCAAGCTTCTTGGGTACACAATGGTATATCTCTAGCCAAAAATGATAACTATCAAAGCCTATGATAATCAGGAAAGAGAATCACAAGGCACCATTAGCTTACTAGTTATCACTGGGCCTTTAACCCATGATACACTTTTCCATGTGCTTCATCTTGAGTTGTCATATAATATGCTTCGAGGTAGGCCTTGGTTACATGAGATTCATGCAGTCCCATCAATGCTTCACCAATGTACAAGTTCTCCCACTCAGGGATGGAAGTGAATATTCTAGGAGATTTACACCCATATAAACATTGCAAACATCTCAAGGTTAAGTTTCAAAGCTACAATTACCAATATGACATGAATTTGAGTTCCAAACAAGATAAAGGAAAGGCCATACTTATTGATCCACCACAAGATGATTACATATATCTTAATATCTTGGATTCCCTTTCCCACATGCTACCTCCAGAAGCTTCCAATCATTTTACCATTTTAGATAATAGACTGGGAGAGTATGTGACCCATGATACCTTCCATATTTCCAATCTTCATTAGAATTTGAAGACCTTTGGGTGACCTAAAGTTACCCCACACATGCATTAGTGACAAAAAAATAAAGATAAGGGACCTATCATATTTGTACTAGTATCTGGCCTAGAACCAGATCCTCTTGAAGGGGATGAATCATGGTTGTACAATGACAACCAAGCTGATTGTTATAAAAGTTCAAAGTATTCTATTCCCAATAGGATCATGGGGCATCAATATTATGAAATAAGAGGCCTCAGATCGAATCAACAAGGAAACATTGAGCCAATTTCCATGATTAAGTATAAAAGACCCTATGGACTTAGATTTAAACTACATGGGGGTGACCCCACATATTTTATTCAAATTCCATCACCAGTGGCTAGTGATGATGGTGATGACAGTGAAGTAGAGTCTAATCATAGCCTCATATTTGATTACCTAGCTGAGACTAACCTATTTGATAATAATGTCATTTGTACCCTTACCCTGGTCATTCATCATAACCCATTGCCATTATAATATCCCCAACTAATAGATTAGAACTAAAAAGAATCCAATTTGATGATTGATGAGTTTTAAAATGATGAGGTATTATGTGACTTTTTAGGCCTTAGGTACAACATTCCATTGGGGAATCACAAGTCAAGATTATCAATTACATTAGATCCTAAAGCTTGTTTTAGAGAGCAAGTGAACACCCTTAGCCAAAAAAATAAATAAAGCATTGATGTCCCAAAGTGAAAACCTCTTTGAGGTGATTTCTAACTAGGGAAAAAGTAAAGATAAAGGCAAATCTAGTGGTGAAAACTTTTTTTAGGTACCATTAAATGAGGGTGTTCATTCTTCTTTGAATTTAGACCAGGAGACCACCAATGATGAACTTGCCTATGGATCTGAGTTCATTTTTGCATAAAAACAATTATTTGATCAAATTATTTACGAGTTTCTAATTATTTTTTTCATATGGCTAGATCTCCCATTAGGGGACTCAGATTCATCATGCCTAGGAGAAGTTGAAGAGCAAGTTCTAGTAGAGGACCCTGATATAATCCAATAGTTCAAGTCTTTGCCTACTATCCTAGAAGATGGTTTAACCCTTCTAGTCAAATATATAATAGAGGTAAACATCAGGACTCCATCAAACCTAAAATGGATAAAATTAGGCATGCCCCTCATTGAGGAGGAACATGAAGTCTTTACATATCTATTGAGAGAATTTATAGATATATTTGCATGGACTCATTTTGACATGCTAGGTTTGGACCTCGCCTTGGTTTTGTACCACCTTGTGGTCAATCTTGATGCCAAACTAGTAAAATAAAAGCTATGTAAGATGCATCCTCACATTGTTATCTTGTTAAAGAAAGATTTGGAAAAACTCTTAGAAACAAGATATATTCGATCCATTGACTACTCGGAATAGATATATAATGTTGTACTTGTCAGAAAAAAATCCTAAAAAAATAAGAATCTATACTAATTTTTGAGACATCAACAAAGCATCCCCTAAGGATGACTTTTTATTGCCTAATATTGACATGATCATCAACTCCATGGTAGGTTATGAAATACTTTCACTCATGGATGGCGTTTCAGAATACAACCAGATCAGAATAGCACCAAAAGACCAACATAAAATAGCGTTCACCACTCCATGGGGAACATTTTTTTATCAAGTAATGCCATTTGGTCTTAATAATTCTGGAGATACATATCAAAGGTCCTTGAGTGTCATATTATATGATATGATTTATGATATTTTTGAAGACTATGTCGATGACATATTAGGAAAATCCAAAACCAAGGCCGACTATCTAGTAGTGCTACATAAGATATTTGAAAGATTTCAAGAGTACAAAGTCAAACTCAACCTAAATAAATGTGTGTTTGGTGTAACCTCAGGAAAATTACTTAGCTTCATCATGTCTCATAGAGGTATTGAAGTTGATATAGCTAAAGTCCATGCTATAATTGAGATGTCACCACCAACCAATTTGAAGCAACTCCATAGTTTACAAGGTAAGATCCAATCAATCTAAAACTTCATCTCTCAATTAATAGAAAAGTGTCATCCATTTACACATATTATGAAGAAGGGAGTTGCATTTCACTAGGATGACCACTACCAAACAACTTTTTAACAACTCAAGGACTATCTAGTTAATCCACTAATTTTTTTACCTACTATGCTAAGAAGGTCATTCTTGTTGTATATATCAACTATCAACAATTCCTTGAGGACACTTTTGGATCAACATGATAATAATGTAAAATAACATGCAACATACTACCTAATCCATACCTTGGTTGCATATGAGCATAACTATGTACCTATTGAAAAAGCTTGTCTAGCCATGGTCTTCACAACTCAAAAACTATGCCATTACATGTTGAATAATAAGACTATGATCATTTTAAAAGTAGATCCACTCAAGTATTTACTATCTAAAATAGATTTAAAAGGTATAATAGCTAGCCAAATGGATCATTATTTTTAGTGAGTTTGAAATTGAGTATGTCAATTAGAATTCAATCAAGGGACAAGTTCTTATAGATTAACTTGATGAATCACTTCGTGTAGACACAACACCACTCACATTTCATTTCCCTGATGAATCCATAATGACCATCATTGACACACCTCTTGAGGAGAAAAACTAGAAGATGTATTTTGATGGTCCATTTATTGTACATGGATCGGGGGTAGACCTCTTATTTATTACACCACAGGGGGATCTAATCCTTAAGTCATTTAGAATCATCTTTTCTTGTACAAACAACATGTCCGAGTATGAAGCACTTGTTGCAAGACTTTGATAGGTAATACAATGGAACATATCTCATCTCCAAGTTTATGGTCATTCTCAGTTAATCATCAATTAGGTCACATATCATTTTCAAAAAAAATATGACAAATTGGTTCCATATAAAGCCATGGTCGACACTCTTAAGAAACAAATTTCCAACATTCAATTTGAGCATATACCAAGGGCTAGTAATAGAACTGCAGATGCCATGGCTACCATTGGCTCTCTAATTCAATAAATAGATAAAGCTAGAGAGTATCAGTTCCTCATCAAAAATTTGTTAGCACTAGATCATGAACCTTCAATTGTTACAATGATTTGTGATATTATTGGTCCTAATTCTATCTGGTACTCAGACCTTTAAAACTACCTTCATGACCAAGTTCTACCACCTAACCAATCTCAAACACAAACTAAATCCTTTATTCATCATTCCACTCATTATACTCTACTTAGATCCATCCTTTACCACCATAGTTTTGATGGAACTCTACTTCATTTTTTAACTTTGATAGAGTCTACACTAGAATTAAGACAAGTTCATGAAGGAGTATGTGGAACTCAATCTAGCAAGGAAGTCCTATCCAAAAATCTCTTGCATACTAATTATTATTGGCCCATGAGGGATGCAGATGTAGCTGAATATGTAAAGAAGTGTGATAAATGTCAATGGCATGCTAATCTTATTCATGCCCCAACCAAACTTTAAAACTGATGTTGACACCATGGCCATTTGGTAAATGGGGACTTGACCTCATTGGAAATATCAACCCCACTTTATTTGATGGCCATAAATATATCATTACCGCCACTAAGTATTTCACTAAGTGGGTTGAAGATATACCCCTCATGATTAGGAATCAAATTTCCAAATTCATCTTCTACCATCTCATTTGCCACTACAATATCCCCTCTAACATTATATCTGATAATGGAGGATCATTCAAGAACAAAGATGTAGACCAGTTATGTATCAAATATAAAATCACACAACATTTTTATACAACATATTATCCTCAAGGTAATAGCTAGGCTAAAGAATCGAATAAAACCATTGTCAATATTCTCAAAAATATTATCAATGATGATAGTCATGATTGGCACCTACATATATTCCTTTCCCTTTGGACATATCATACCAATCATCGTACCCCCACAAGATCCACTCCATACTCACTTGTTTATGGTATTGAAGTCATCCTTCCCATTGAGGTTGAATTGCCTTCACTATGCATCTCTTTCAAGCATGTCTTAGATGATCATGACTGTCGAGTAGCTCACCTATAAGAGCTATACCTACTTGATGAGAAAGGCACATCTACACTCAAAAATCTTTAGGCATATCATAACTGACTCAAATCCCACTATGATTGACATGTCAAGTATAGAACATTTGAACTTGGTGATCTTATTCTTAAAGAAAACCAAAAGAATACCACGACTGAGAAGAAGCATAAAGGTAAACTCAAACCAAACTAGATAGGGCCTTTCATCATTACTATAGTTATGGATCAAGATCATATAGGATTGTCGCACTAGATGGAGATGAACTTCCTGTGCCAATGAATATTATTCACCTTGAGTGGTACTATGCTTGAGTGCTAAGGTGTATTATCTATGAGGACCATTTCAGTTATGCCATTTTATCACTATTATTCTTTGTATAAATGTCATTCTTATCCATCCTCTTAACCGTACCCACTTGACATTTTTGACCTATCAATCTAGTGTGTTCTAAAGCCTAGCTCATTTGACCTTAGTTTTTTCCATTCATTACACATTTTTAGTATCAAGGAATTTAATCAGTTTCATCAGTTGGTTTAAGTACATCAAATAGAGATCATATTTTGGAGTAGTGTGATAGAAGTTTTGGCAGTTTTATCCTTCATTTGTTATTCCTTTCTTATCACCGATCTTGCTACTAATTAAAACTACCTTTGGGAAAATTAATACCATTGATCTATGATGTTGTGTCTTAGTTATAACCACCTATGAGAAAACTAGGGGTAACATTATTTTAATTAAGCCTTGACATACCAAATTTCCACTTCCTATGCCATGATATGTATTTTTACCAACTATGCTTGTTTTGTTTGAATTGAATGCTACACTAGTCAAATTCCTCTGCTATAGGGTAGAACTACAATGACTTGAGGTCCTACTCTAGGACTATGTAGGTAATGCTCAATACTTGTTGAGGTCGGCTTAGTCACCCTTTTCATAATGCTCTCATCATTTTTTGAGCTTAGTGTCTCATCATTCTTGATTGAGTTGAGATACTTTAAAAAATTCTAAAACATTTATAAAACTGCTAGAAAAGAACAACAAAAATACGGACCACTTCTTTGCCTTAAGAATTCTAGGAACCTTTACTATGTTTCAAGCAAACCACTTATCACTTAGTTTCCCCATCCTCTTTGGCCTTTTATCTCATGCGCTTGTATTTTTTCAAGACTATTCCTATTCTTCTATCACATCCATTCTATTTGTTTTCACCAGTTATCATTTTTCTTCTCATTCCTTGGGAGAACTACATTTGGCCTAAAGTTTATTATTGGATATTACATCCATGGAACTATGTAGGTAGTGTCCACTTGTCTAGTGCATATGGAGATAGCTCAACCACCCCCTTATTTTTATTCTATTCCCCCATTTTGTTTTTTTAAAATTTGTCACCTATTTTATAAGCGCAATATTCATAGGGTTTTTATTGCATTATTTATTTATTTGTCTCTACTTATTTTATTTTTTTGTTGCTTGTTTATTTGGTTTAAGCACTATTTCCTTGATTCATTTTATGTGTGTTCATTAGGTGATTCCTTTCCCACACTTATACTTGAATCCATCCATATTTATATGTTTACATTGTCATCATGGTTTCTATCATTAGTGCATTATTTTCTATTGAGTATTAGATTACGAGAGTCAGTTCTCATGCATATTTTGACCAAGTCCTCATGATGTTATACCATGATGCCTACCAACACATGCTACAACAAATATTAGCTTCAAAAATTATATTTAGCAATGGCAACATCAACATCTCTTCAGCATTGGCATCTTGATTTCATCCCAATCATATCCCAAATAGAGTAATTAACCATGAAAGAATTTAAACCTTTATTAGTTTAGACAAACATCTCCCTCCTAGTAGGTTATTCCAATTCATCATTACCCTCTGTGTTAAGTTATCATTATCCTCAACCAATTTTATCATGTTTACCATAATCAAGGTCTAATGATTATAATCGCCTATGGGCAAATCATTGCACACTATTCCACCTACATTTCTCAATGATTATAACTACCTTTGAAAAAATCATTATGATCTCACCACTTTACATTTTTTTCCCATACAGGGGCACATTATTATCTTGTTTGTCTATCCTAACTAGTGTAGCTCTATCTTCTCAATGATTATAACTGTCTTTGGGAAAATCATCATGTTATCATACCACATTGCCACTATTGGGATACAATGCTTATAATCACCTTTGGGAAAACTATTGTACACCATCCCAATTTCATTATTAATTATTTTGAATAATTTTTCAATATCATTATGTTTTCACCCCATCATCTTTCCTTTCTTTGGTCCCCTCATTTCATTTCTTATCGAAGGACCATTTGCTGACCTGATTGTGCAATCGTTCCCTCAAGGGGGCATCATACATTTAGTTTTTCATCATTACAGTTGTAGGCATATAAGACCTTTTAATTATTTGAGAACATTTTACTATGATTATAGCTTACAACACCTTTCTAAATAGGGGCAAACTATAGACACCTAAATCTGGCCACCAATAACCTCCAACTAGGCTTTTGAGCAATTTCCACTTAAAGTGGACAATTTGGCCTAAAAACATTAAAAATGCTAAAAGATGTGAAACTAACATATTCAAGTGCTGATTTTGGCTAGATTATAATTAAATGGGGTAGTGCAATTTATGGGCCAACTAACTTTGATCAGTTCATTTTGAGTCAAAACACTAATTTTACACCTAGGTTCTCTAGATTGGTCTTTCCTATCAAATATCTTGCATGAGACAACATGCCTTTGTTATTTTGTGTTGGTAACATTCTAAATGGGATAACAGATCCAACACATCTAACATCACATTCTAATTCCAATCTAGTCAAATTTTAGACCAATAATAAGACATTCTGATCAATTTGAGTAATTTATGCACAAAGTACTTAAACATGCTTAAGAGATAATTAATCCAAATCAAGGCATAGTTAATAATTCCATGAAAAATTGTTGAATAATTTTTTTGGAAATTAATATTGAATATTTTCATCATCAAGTGATCTCATTTCTTGGGAAGACATCCCTAGGCCATAAATGCCACAAATATCAAGATTCATGCCCTTCATGCCTCATCAATACCTTCCATGCCTCTTAATTTCCCCTTTTCCCAATGTCATGATGAGGATAATTATAAACTTAATTCCAAAAAATTTAATTAATCCTCAACCACACATCTTCATCTCAGGATGGATGGTTCAGGTTGATTTTGATCAATCTCAAAAATCTATAAATAGAGAGTTCATGAACATCATTTTTAAACTTAATTTGTGTAAAGTTATATTGTAGGATTTGTTCCAAAAGCTTCATGTAACTAGTGTTACCATACCAAATTTATTCCAAGCCAAGCCAAGCCACAAGCCAAAGGTGACAAGGAGAGATGGAGGTAGACAAGCTTCCATTGCCAAGGACTTCATGAGCACAAAACCAAGCAAGCCACTACTACAAAGGTATTTGGAGCATCCAAGGAAGGTGAAGGAATTATTGTGTTTTTCCTTACTTTTTAGTTGTGTTTGTCATTTGTTTTTGTTACTAAGTTCACCCTAGTAACTAGGCATGAATGTGTTAGCTTAGTGTGTTCTTTGTCAATTTATTTTATGCATTTTGTCACTAACATCATACTAATCTCCTCTTCTTAGTCAAATTATTAGTTCACAAACACTATCCTAATTTAACTCAAAAATATTAAATTGGTATTATGTACCAACACAAACCTTAACTTCAACTTAGAGAGGCATGTAAAAAATAAACGAGGCTCAAATATATATAAATTAGTCCCAAAAACATGCCTAATGGAGTACCCATTTATAATTAAATATATTCAGAGGAACATATAATGTGACCCACATCCCCTCCTAAGGATTGCATATTTAAAATTATATGTTGATGGTGATGAGTTGATGTGAGTCACAAAATATATAATTTTAATGATGAGGAATTTTGCATGATGATAAAAGAAGGTCCATATAAACCAAATAATAGTTTTTTCCTTTGCAAGAGGAAGGATAAATCAAATAAACTAAAAATATTCCCACTACATGAAGGAAGACAAAGGAGACCTAGTTTGAAGAACTCCATAACTAGACCAAAACTAAAGTTAAAAAATAATAATTAGGTATTACTACTCCTATATTTACCAATTTATATGTGATAATGTTAAAAAATAATCACCTCCTACATAGTTGCATGTGGGTTTTTACCATATTATGAAGTTAACACCCTTGTGATGTTTACCATATGGGGAATATTCCAATTTTTATTATAAATATTACATTGTATGCATTTGTGTATAAATTTATTAATAAAATATATGATTCCAAGATGATATATTTATATGTTAGTCATCATTTTTTATATTTCTTATCTTGAAGGATGATGCATCCAATATTTTTATTATGATATGTGTGATTTAAAATCTTATTACACATCTGAAAATTGTGTAATATACCTTGCCCATCATATTTAGATTCAATGTCTCCAAATATTCAACATTTTTTTATACCTTTAGATGAGGGAAAGTACAAGGTTATTATTCCTAGTCATCTCCAACACACATGATCTTAATATAAAATATTGACTCCAAATATTTAACATTTTTTTACACCTTTAGATGAGGGAAATTACAAGGTTATTATTCCTAATCATCTCGAACACATATGATCCTACTATAAAATACATTTTTTAGACACCCAAATTTAGAATTAGAGATTTTGGAAGCATAAAATTTGGCACACTTTGACATGCTTGGAATTTGTGTACATATTTGAATTTTTTGCAAACTATCCTATATCTATGTACCCACATGTTGCCTTAGTAAACCCAATTTACTAGATATTTATATTCAAGATCACCCAAGTATGTGAAATTAATTTTCATAATCCTAAATAGAGCATCTCCATTTCTTGGACCACTAATTTTGACTCCCATGATAGTACCAAAAATATTAATATAATTATATTTTAGATTAGGTGTTTGCCACTATAGGTAGTGTCCAACAAGACTCAACTACTTATTTTAAATTTGAAAGTCTTCATTTGGTTGGCGTAAAATTATGCATCAATCAAAACATGAAATACTAAAGAGTTAACTATAGATATAAACCAATCCTAAGGTTATTCCCATGTTGGTAAGTCCTAAAAAACCTCATAAATTAATAATAAATCTCTTGAGACATTATCAAAATGACACACATATCTACATATCCATCAAAAGATAAATCCTAGATCCAATTCTGAATATAAACATGTATCAAAGTTTAATGGTATCAAATGCCAAAATCCAAACATTAAAATAAATTAATGATTAATCACGATGGTGCACACACACACACACTTAGGTAAGATAACTATGTGTGGTTTAAGCCCTCTTTGGAGTAGTGGCATGTATTAAATGACCAATCACTTAGTTGAGAATGGTTGGGGTTTCCCATCCCAACCTATAAAACCCCCATTTTAGGGTTATATTATGGATAAAAATGAGATTAGGGTTTCAAATAAAAAATAAGGAAAACAATAGATTAATTCATAGTAAAAAAGGTAGGCACACACACGTGAGTCAAATTAAGGTGTTAGAGTAGAATTCTGAGGCATCATATACCTGAACAATCAATAATGACACTACCATATTGGCTTGGACAATACTCACTATTGTAGGGCTCTGCATTTCATAGGAAATATGAGTTATTCTTCCTAATCTAAGAATTTATAGAGTAGACACACAATATTTTTAGAGACTAACAAACACAATGAGCTATAAAATATTACAATGAGATAAGTACATATTTTCCATAGTGATTTATAAATTTCCAATCATCTAAGTGCAATATCAATCCACTTATTTACATTTAGAGTTATATGATTATTTCCCTATTTTATATACTATGAATATTATAATTTTACTTCATTTATAGACCATTTCAATCAAAAAATAATTAATTTTTTTTGTGAACTTGATTACTAATTGGGGCATGAGTAAAGCCTATGTCTCTTTCATTGTAAGGTTACATACGTTATTAGGGTTTTTGAATTATTTCATATTTGGGTTTAACTATTAGATCTATTTTATTATTTCCCCATATTCATTCATATAATAAAACCCCTAATACAACTACAATGAATTTTAATTGTCTATATTTTAAAATTCAAGTTATGGTTCTTATAATTGCATGCTTATTTCATAAATAATAAAATGTATTCTTATTTCATGAAATAAAATGGGTTAAAGGTATTTTTAATAAAACTAAGGATTATATTAATAATGATAAATTATTTAGTCTCATTAGTAACACATATTTCATTAATAAATTGAATATGAGATTATTTTACTTACTACTTGATTAGAAAAGGCATTTATGACTCCTTTCATTCCTCCTCCCATAGAAATCAAGGTAGTGATAGCCACCATTCTTCTATTACTTTCTCTAGGATTATATTATATATGAAGGTCCATGCTATCATAACACAAAAAGGTAGGTGCATCAATCTTGTAGGACAAAGTGGATGTAGTCAAAATGTCTCTCATAATCCTCATTCACCTTTAAAAGTAGAAACCAATGCAACTAGAGATTATGATTTCATTGATGAACTTAAGATTACTCTACTAATATAAGCTAGAGTAATCTTAAGTTTATCAATGAAATCACATATATATATATATATATATATATATATATATATATATATATATATATATATATATATATATATATATATATATATATATATATATATATATATATATATATATATATATATATATATATATATATATATATATATATATATATATCAAAACATCCTCTATATATAAGGACATTATATACAAACCTTTATATGATGAAAATTTACCCTAGAATATAAAACCAATTTATTTTACATCTATTGTTAATACATTGAAAGATAGCAAAGATTCAATTTTATTTTAACATACAATATTTTTCCACTCATCATACTATAGATCAATATCTCCCAATTTATATTCAAGTACTAATATTAAATAAGGAGTTTTAATGTGTGTTTATAGATAATGGATAAGAATTGAACATTTTAAATATCATGTTAATTCAAAAACTTAGTCTCAATATAGACTCCACTTATAAATTAGACATAATATAAGAGGTTTTGATAATTTACCTTGAAAAGTGTTAGGAAAAATTACCTTATATCTAATAGTGGGGCTTAAAACATTAACTACCATATTTCAACTAATTCCAAATAATTTTTATTATAATTTTCTCTTTAGTATACCGTAGATTCATGCTATGGAAGCTATTCAATCCACCCTACATAAGGGCTTATTTTTTAACATAAGGGATGTTTTCATTAACATACTGTGGATAATAAACCTTTCAAGTATCTCAAATTAGTTTAACCTAATGATCAATTTATACCGAAATATTATGCTCCTCACTACTCAATGATACATCCATTCCAAGGCATACTAGTATAATGAATACATAAAAATGGCACTGGAGAGTCAAGAAAAGTTAATGAAAATTATTTATATCCAAACATACTACTTAATCAAGAGATGATTAAATAGTCCCCACAACATAAAAGGAAAAGATACCAAATCTTACTTTTTTTTTCAATATAAAAGATCCCAATCAAATATTTATGGAAGGTGATAGTGACTATGATGATGGTTAATTCATGACAACATATATGATTATCTATCTAATCTAAAATTTACACCTATATTCCCAAGAGAGTATTAATATGATTCAAATATAGTGATCATTGAAAATTTATATGGTATCTTTCATGCATATCCAAAGTTAGATAAATGGAACACACCCATTAGAATAAATGATAAGGATATAAATGTAAATACTCACTGAAATATAAATTCACAATAATATTATCTCACAATAAGTACTCCATTGAGACATACTTTTTTGAAACCTAATATGACTCAATCATAAGAGGCACTGATCATTACACGATATATCAAGGATGAATTTACAATGTATTTGAAAAAACCATTCAACAACCTAGAGTTCATGGAAAGAAAACCCTACACATATAAGAAGGCAATGTTACATGTAAATAGTATATGAGAAAAACCTATTGAAGTGGGCTACAATCATTGATTAGACTTGATAGGGTCAAATGCATGACGTTGAATTTGTATGGAATAGTGAAATCTGAATAACAACTCAATAAATGAAGAAACTTGTTTTCAAAATAAAAAAATGCTTTAACATTCATTCATTCATTATCCAAAAGTACATAAATTTTTTTATTATATAGGTGGAAGATAAACATGTCCTCACATCTATATAAATGTGAGATTATATTCCCCAATGACATTTATTACACACCTAAATGACACCTAACCAAGATAACTAGACTATGTAGGTAAAACCACATAGTGGAAAAAAGCCTACACTAACACCCCCTTAAGCTTAGCTTAGGTAGGTAGAAGAATTGGTTCCTTGCCATAAAGCCCTAATGAGGTACATGAGCCCATAAAATGACCAAGGTCTATGATAAGATCCTCTACCTAAAGACTGAAGAAGCTCCATCCGCATCGAATAATGTTTCTTCCCTTTGCTAAAGGAAGAATATGATGTGTATATTGCAAAAAAATCCATTCCAAAATGAAATTTGAAGGCAAAAATACAAAGATATCTTAATATTATCTAAATCTAAAATGTGGCATAGGTCTAGTAAGATTGTGTAAAATAACTGAATGTACTACCACTAAAGTGAATATGTAAGAAGAAGGACATGGAACATTCACTAAAATAATGTACATGTGAAGTGTGGATCATATATCAATAACTTAAAACTGAATAAGATACTATAGATGAATCATCAAAACCTAAAAAATGAGTATCCATAGGAAAATATGAGTCTCAATAGGTGAATTCACACTATCAATGAAGATGAGATGATCCTCTGAAGAAAAAATATGTGATGGATCTAGAAGAGCAAAATATTGAATAAGAATTGATGTATATTTTGCAAGAGGATAACTAAGGTTGGGTATAATCTCATCCACTAATGGTGGCTTGATAAAAAGAAGAACAATGTCTATTAGGAATGTGTCATCATGAGAAATATAAGTAGGAGGAGAGAGTACAATAATATCTAAAGAGATAATATAAATATGAGGAGTGATATAAATCTCAACAAGATCTTTGAAAAGATTCTAAAGAGTGATCCACATAGTGGAGGGATGCTTTGTGTGCTCCACATAATGGTGTAGATCTCATGAAACATGCATCAATTAGTGATAGTAGACATAGTAACAAGAGTTGGCCCAGTCATTGAATTGACAAGGTTCAGTGGGGGAAAGAATCTATCCATATAAAAATTGAATAAGGTCATATTCCATGTACATATTTCATGAATTATAGTTATTATTTCTAAGAATAACTAATGGAGTAGACTTAAATCTAATCATCTGTTATCTCTTAAGGTGAGTCGACATGACCAAAAATAACCATGCATGCTCAATTTTATGGATGTTAGACTCAGCCAAAAATCTATCCAAGTGAGTAATTAGTTCAATACTCCCCAAATTCCCCCTAATATTGCATATGTTATCAATTTATAATTGAGTGCATATTTATCCATGAGAAAGCATTTCATGTACATATTCCATGAAGTATAGTTATTATTTATAAGAATAACCATTGGAGTAGTATCAAATCTCATCATTTGTTATATCTCAAAGTGAGTCGACATGACCAAAAGTAACTATGAACACTTAATGTGATGGACATTAGACTCAGCTTAAAATCTATCCAAGTAAGAAATTAGTTTAAACTCACCAAATTCTGCTTGATATTGCATAGGTTGTCAATTTATAATTGAGTGCCTATATAATCAACACATATACAAAATAAACACAAGTATGCAAAAAGAATAAATAAATTTAACCCCCATGAATCTATAGAGGTTCAATTTCAAAATTCATAATAATATCACTAATGTATAAATCTTGAAAAAATCTCACTTTCAAAAAAATAACACCTAAAAATTAGTTTTCAACTTAAATTTATGGAAGTTTAAAGTTTTGAATGGCAAGGGTAATCTCCACTTTGCAAAATTTTCAAAGAATTTAGGTTGAAAAAAATTGGAATCAACTTCCTGAACAAAAATTTAAGCCCTCTTAGAGTAAACATTAAGTACTTTTGGATTTGAAATGACCAAGGGTTTAACTCCCATGTGACTAGAGCTAAGACCTAGAATAGGTGATCCCACTTGATTGATTTTATTGATGTGGGAGTGACATCACCGAAAAAATTCCTCCATTTTTCTAACGAATAGTTCCATAGTTCACATGATTAAATTTGATGGTCTCTTTAATGTCATTGTGCAAACTAGGTTATCATGTTTTACAAGGCTTAGAGTCTTCCAGCTATGCATGTAAGAGAGCTAGAGTCTAGCACTTGTTGGAGTAGGAGGTGGAGTCTTTTACATGTCTAAAAAAAAGGTGGAACCCACTAATTGTTTGAACACTAGGTGGAGTCTGGATATTGTTCGTGAATGTTCTAAAACCCATTAGCTATTCAATCAAGGGATGAAACCTAATATCTATTCATATAAGGGGTAGAACCTAACAAGTGTTCATATAGGGAATGGAACTTGATAGGTGCTCGTGTAGGGGAAAATGTCCTTCAACCTCAAAAAGTCTACTGATTGGTTAAACTATGCTAAAGACTGTTAGAGGTCTTGATAGGGGTGTCAAAATCCATCAAGTTTGCATGTAATCACCCAAATTTCTACCTAAATTTATTTTTCTACCAATAAAAGTCCACCAACTATCAAACCTTCTTACAAGGGTTGAGAGTTCCACCAAGTTGAGAAAACATCTATAAAAGAGGATTATGTATGGCTTCTCTAAAATCTGATAGACACCCAATTGGTTTCTTAACAAAACCAAAAAAACTTAGAAATGGTTTTTTCTCAAAGTCACAAAAATTACATATTTTTGTGAAATTAAAAAAAAGGCCTTAAACCCCTCCAAAATTGGTTGAAAATGGACTATCACGAAACTAGTTCATGATTATAGTCAGTCCTAGAGTTTTTAAACCTTATAAATCTAATGATACTATCTATTTTTCACTTATATACTCTAGTCATAAATATTTACATGGACTTATGAGAAACTCCACCAAATCTTGGAAAATCAAAATCAATGAAAAATCCAAAACAAGCTAGAATGCAATATCTCATAACATAATCAATGGATTTGTCTACCAGCATAACTTTGATACCATGTAAAAGTGGGCCACTATTATGGATTAGAATTTATAGGGTTGAATTCACAAATTTTAATCTATAGGGAGAAGTGAAATATGAAGAACAAGTCAATAAAGGAATAAGTTTATCTTCACAACAAAAATTGTATTAGCATTCATTCATTTATTCATTAGCCAAAAGTAAATAAGAAGGCTAATTATATAGGTGGAAGATAAACACGTCCTGACATCCTTATGAATGTGAGATTATTTTTCCTAATGACATTTATTACACACCTATGAGACACCTAAGCAAGCTAACTATATTGTATAGGTAAAACCACATAGTGGGAAAAAGCCTACACTAACAAAACCAAGTATTATATTAAAAATTATCTATGAACATAATTTGATCATTCTACATTCTACTAGACATCGATATGTGGCTCAATTAACACATCAAGAAGTAAATTCATATTATATTTATCATGGAATAAAAAGACTTGGAACATATAGTTTTAAAGGATTACAACAAACAAATAAAATTAATATGTGATTGATGTTTGATAAAATAATTTTAGTATTTGATGATTCAATATGAATAAATACCTTGCAACTAAATATAACTATGAAATATATTACAATTAATATTATTAATTAAATATTAATATAAATATTAATTTTATCTTTCTATTCTTTTTGTTTTGCATTTAAAATTCAATCTTTAATGGTTGACTCTACTTATTAATTTTCAACAGTTTTAAAGTAGATTGAAAATGTTGATAATAATATTTTTTAAGTTTATAAGCATATCAAACATGTCTAAAAGTTAATTTATATTGGATACAAATGCAATAGAGATGGTTTTCACTCCTTTTGGTCCTATTATTCACCATACCTGGAAGCAGTCTTCCTCCATAAATTTTGGGATTTTTCCAAAATACATCACTTCAATGGCATATCCATAAAATAATTGATTATTCGTCAAAGGGATCTATGAAAAATAATATTTTTTTAAGGGATGGCAAGTTACTTTTCGCATTTCCAACACATGGGCATGGAATCCATGTTTATATTAGATGTATCATTTATTTTTATAGACTAGGGTGATTTGTGAGAATTCAAACTAAGAAACAAGAACTTGTTTATTTGGTATCCTCCACCTAAGCATTAGTCAAATCCATTTCTAAATCTAAAGCCAAAGTTAGAGAGTTCCATGGTGGTATTTAGGCATACCAAATTTTTTAGAGAATGAAATCCATAGATATCTCCATTGATGTGATATTGTGATTTTAGTTCTCCTCAATATTTGAAATTTTAATTTCTATAGTTGTGTTGTTGTTATATATATATATATATATATATATATATATATATATATCTTACTTGAGGTTAATGTTTTTCAATGGAATCTCTTACTTTGTGTAAAACTATATGTTAAATATTTTTTTAGTAATATTTATTTTTATGTTAAACTTTAATGTTTTCTTTATATAAAATTATTTACACTTAAGGTATGAAATTTGGGTACTATTTGTATTAAATTCATTTTTATAAATACCTTGTTTAAGTATAAAATTTAATAAAGTTGACATAATATTCAATAGAAAACAAATTATCTCCTTAAAAAATAGAGAGAGATGAATCATGTATTTGATTATTTTTAACATTATGCAATGGTAAATCATAATTTCAAAGTTAAATTATAATAATCCATATTAGTTATTTTGGCCTTGAACCTAGGTACATAATCTCTAGTGTATTAATTAGAATCTTGTTCAAGTTGAGCTAATACTATAAATGTAATCTTCTAAGTTGATTTGAAAATAATCCTAGAAATCATCAATTAGAAGTGCAAAATAATGTAAGAACCCACATAGTAAATCATAAAACAAATCAATAAAAAAGATCATAAAACTTACTTGAAATAGATTAGTTCACAATATATCATCATTTGTAATGTCTAAGAAAGAAACATAAAATTTAATATTGTTGTGAGAAGGGTCTCCTTTTTTTTTATAAAATAAAAATTTGAGAGCAATAAAGTTAATTGGAAAAGGCTAATAAACTATGCCATGATCCAAAGGGTTCAAAATTACATCATGAGAAGAGACATCACTCAACTTGTCATACCATTTGAAAAGTTTAATTGTCATTATATATCATGTAAGGCTTACATAATAGTGGTTATTTATAAATTTTGGAGTGTAGTAGAATAATTTTAATAATTATAAATTATATTATGAGGAATTTAAAAAATCCATAGATGGTTGAATGGAAGGATTAGCATAAACAAGCTAAGAGGTTTGAAAGGCTTGAGAAGGAACTAAAAAAAAATCAAACACTTGGAGGTCAAATTAAATTTTGAGATCATGGACAAAAAATGGAAACATTTTGAACATTGGAAAAGATAACATTTTGAGAAAAAGGAAGATCTAAAATTATACTTAAGTACAATAGTTAACCATGATAAAATTTAGATCCATCACAAGATGGTCTAAGGAATAACCTTAAAAGGGGTGTAATATAGCATAAGTTCATGAAAAGATTTTAAGAATAAATAAATTTTCAATTAAAGATTAATACAAACATCCATAACATTAAAATAGCCTAAATACATGCCTAAAGAATCAATAAACCTAGTTAATTATTGGCGCTAACACAAACAAGGTATCCACTTAAGGACAACCTCTAATTCTATGTTTAGTTTGTGTGTACACACATATAAAATACCAATCCATAATTATAATTACATACATTCACCAAAAAGTACACACACTTTTCTTTGATTAATAAATGTTATAATGAGCATCCAACAACCACTCTAAAACACTTGTCATCTCTCCCATTTATAGCGATAAAGGGAATGAATTGACCCTTTGCATTCTATTTTGACCTTTCATAATCTTTTTTTGTCCTCTTACATCACTCTGTCAAATATTTTTTTTGTTAAAGATCTATTAGGGACCAACTTTTTTATATGAACATTTACATTAGTCGCATCAATGATTTAGAGTTTATCAAGAACTAGAAGTGTTTCGAGAATAGAGGCATTAGCTGAATCAGTGATTCAAGACTTATCATGAATAAGATTAATTTTAGGAACCACTCAATTAGTTGAATTAGTGAAGGAAGACCAATCAAGAACTGATGACTCAAAAGGAACATCGATAAAATCAAGACACATTGGAATTCATATTTTTGAACTTAAGACAAACTGTTAGACAAAGTGTAAAATATGAAAACTCATTAATTCAACTAGGTATACACATTGGAGAGTAAATAATTGACTTAAACTTGATGTAAACCACCAAATAATAAAATATAATAAATTATACTTATTTATATCAAATCAACACACATATTTATTTTGGGGGTTCATGTAAGATTACTAGTTTGGTATAGATTCTCCTCCATCAAAAACCCATGGTAAATAAAAAACACCATGATATCCTACTCATGAACCCACTTTGATCTATTTGATAGTATTACCACACTTTTTAACTTTAGAGGCACTCATCCAAGTCACATCCTTGGTTTCTACATCCTTTCACTTGACCAACTACTCATGGTAATCATTACCCCTTATCTTCTTACCAACTTGAAAGTCCAAAATGGATTCCATATCCTATTTGACTTCTCACGATAACTGATCTATCCAATCTATCATTTATAAACACAAATTTTCATGTTTTTATCCCTCAACATATGGGTACAAATCTGCTATATTAAAGATAGGTGAAATACCTAATCCATCCTTCAACTCATTAGCATAAGCATTAGCTGATAAATTCATCAAAATATTATAATTTTTGATCGTATTTAGATTAAGTTTTTTTTATTCACCTTTTGGAAACCTTTCATTATGCAAATGTGCCAAAACGAAGTCTCCAACTTGAAAATTTAGATCTCTCTTTCATATATGGGCATGTTTCTTGTATTTTCCATCACACTCTTCAAGTCTTCTCTTGAATTGCTTATGCACATCGTGCATATTACCTTTCATAATTCTCTTAATCATCTAAATTTTACTCCTCAGCTCATATAAACATCTAGGTATTCTTCCATACACTATTTGAAAGGGACTCAAACATATACTTTAGTTGACTGAATCATTGCAAGATAACCTAGCTTGTGCCAACATCAAATCACATTGTCTGGGTTTGTCCCCAACTAAACATATCATCAAATTACCAATACTCTAATTCAAAGCCTCTATTTTTTTCATTTGTTTGATGGTGATAATATTGATAAAATTGTAATCTTGTGCCCAAATTATTCCATAATATCCTCTAAAATTTCCCATCAAACTTTGTATCTCTATCTGATAAAATATTTCTTAGTAACCCATGTAGTCTTAAAATTTATTAAAATAACAGATTTGTAATGTCTATGGCATCACTAGTCTTCTTGCATGCTAAAAAATTAGACATGTAATAAACCATATGAATAACAAAAAATATGGAGTCATAACCTCATTGTATTCTTAGAAATTAAGAATAAATTCAATACTCAATGCATCCCATGGTTTATTTAGAATAGGTAATAGGTAATATAAACCAATATTCTAAATTTTTACCTTAGCATGTTGGAAAAATCTAAATTTATACACAAACTTATTCACATATATATTAATGAGATGCCAATAATATTTTCCACTTAGTTATGCCAAAGACTTATCATACCCAAAATGACTAGCTAGACCTCCACTATTTTTCTCTTTCAAAAGGTTATCTCTCATGAAACCTTGAGGTGTGCAGAACCTCCTTCCCTTGAATAATAACATATCTTGAATCATGTACTCCAACCATAGATTTATGTCCATATTCATTGTATTTATGCAAGTTATCCATGCATCTAAAAAATTTAAGTCTTCTTCATGAAACTCCTTCATTGAGTCAAACCCAATGACCTCCACCTTGAGATCATTCACAACAAGAGATTGCATACTCAAGACATAAATAGATTTATTAGAATTTATAACATATCCATTGGGATTGACTTACAATAACATGCTTTTTTAAAATTTAATCAATGTATTCTTTTATTATATTTCACCATGAGAATCTAATTAGTGATCCAGATAAAACACTCTAAGAATATTAATTATAAAATAAGTATGTAACATCTATCTATCATTAATTTATATCATCATATGAAACAAAAAATAACTAAATATATAATGTAATTACATACTTATAGCCATGGTTTTTACAATAATACAACCACTATTGCCAATATACAAATAAGTAAATAATTACAATACATCATGAATAATGTTCCAATAGTAATAAATATAATACAAGTTATAAGATACAAGAACTATGGTAATCTCAAGTGTAATCTTCAAATAAATACTACTATGAGGAGGGAGAGCATCATCCAAGCACTTTTATGAACCAACCACAGACCATCTAACCCCCACAAAATAGCTCATCTGGTAATGGCCTTCCCTTCATGGATGAGTAGATAGTGATAATACAGGAATCCAGGGAGACAAGTTAGTACCTCTGTGATATAAGATTTATAATACATGATGTGTACCATAAAGAAAATACATTTTAACATGATATCACAGAAACATGTAAATAATACATATGAAATGACATTGTCTAAGTAAAAATTACTTTGGATAAAGTTTTCAAATATTATTGATCTCTAGGATCAGTCAAATTCATACACACTACTTGATTAGATTACCTTCATCTGACATTGGTGATACTAGTAAGCTAGTGAAGTCCATTTACTACTTACTTAGTACCAACAATTTGAGATTTTATTAACATGAATATAACCAATAGATTCATATAGATTAGTTCTTACTAGCAGGCATGAAACTTGATAAACACAAGAATAATCAAAATACATACATTTAGTCCATCAAACATATGAAATAATCTCCATTATATTAATTATCACATAAATAATAAGCATAACGAGTACAATTTATACCAATTGGGTATAATATATATATTTAGACTACAAGTTTCTAACTTTAATAAGTAGATTTAAATATAATGCACTCTATGATGAATGATAATATCATAGTCCATTGTTCATATATAAAAATATTCAATTAAAAACAACTATTTATGATAAAGCAAGTCATAATTCTCATGAAAACATAATCTTTTGTTTAAACAACTTGTTATATTTTCAAGAGGTTGTATGCATATATAAATAGTGTTATATTCTTTAGTAATATATGACTTAGTTTTTAATAGACAATAAAACTATAAATATAAGCACACCTCCCAGTGTACTAATATATGTTATATATGCATACAAGTACCTAAGTCCTCATATTGACATGTTTCATATATACGAGCACTTATATATACTAAATATATTCATAATGTGTACCATATATAGGTACTCAAACAATATATAAATATGGTGTATAAAGGTCAACAATCATTTATAATTTTAATCAAAAAATTTAACCATTATAAATTTCCTATTCATAAATACATTCATGAACCATCATAATATATTAATATTCATGTATTATTAATAAACTCGGTACTATAGTCAATAGACTATCTATATCCATATTTAAGTCAAATTGACATCATGCACTCACATAGTTTATACAAGTATTTAATCTTCCTATGCCCAGTTCAATATATATGAAGTGTAAATATAATTACTCAACCTGCTAAATAACTACAAGTCATAGTATCTAAATCATACATAGGTAAGATCCCAATATGATTTAATGCAAATGGTAGGTCTCATTTTCTCTTAAAAATTAAATATCTTAGATATGGCTTAACTTCATTCAATTTACCATGTTTCCAAGTAGATAATAAATTATGTTACTCTAAAGATCTAAACTAAATAGGTATAAAAGATGATAACCATATTTTAACCAAGAAACCCAACAAAAACTCAAACTAAGATAGTTTATGTTAGGTGCCAAAGTTGTATCTTTCAAATTTCACAACAACATTGTAGGTGACAAGTGCAAAAGTGCATCTTTAATCACAAAATATAAGTAAGAAATTAACCCAACTTATTGTAAGCTAAGATGAGATATAACCACACATTTGGAAATCATGTGCTTAAGAAGGAATGCTTTATAATTAATGGCATTACACTGCAACTTAATCAAACATATCATAATGTATACACTATATATCATCGACAAAATAGTACTTTGAAATCAAATAGAACATGTAGTCATAATTAAACCACTAGCATAAATATCAATTTACAATCACAAACCTTAGCATTTATTCTAAGATGCTTGGTCAAATCCTGAGACTTTGATATAACCACATTCAAAAATATTGATGCTTTAGCTATTGTGGCACACATAGATTCATTGTTGAGTTGATTTGGGTTCGAAACCATGATCTCCTAAGGTAAATTATGGGGCTGAGAGGATTTATTATCATCCATTTGAGACTGTAATGGGTGAAGATTACTTCCATGTTTGAGTGGGGTTGTTTTAGGCTGATTTTTAGAGAGGGAGGCAGAAGGAAGGCTTAGGAGGGCAAAATGGACATGAAATTTTTCAAGGAGAAAGGAGGAGAAGAATATAGAGGTGCATGTATTCTATTCAAACTTACCAATAATTCTTTGATATTCATACACACATAATTTGTATATACAATCTCACTACTTGAATAATAAACTACACATAGTTTATATATGTATATTCTCCTATATATTATCCATTCATATATCTACTCTTAGTTTAGAATATCAATTGTATACACAATTAGTTAATTTATATATTTTCATGGTTTTGTGTGAAATAATTACTTACATGATCTTTACATGTATTTATTACCATAATTTATAGATCAAGGGTGTACCACACATATATGTATAGGTTCATAGTTTTTTTAAACAAATGGTCAATATCCATTCCTATTTTACACTCACAAATTGTTAATATACTCAGTCTATATAAAACTCTCATGGACTTGCAAGACAATGTTTATAATTTCTACATATATATTCACAGTTCTGAGTAAAACACGTGTTAGGTTGTGGAGCTAAAAGCTTCACCAGGATGCAAACAGGAGAAGTTACGAAGGTTACGGAGGTTGCAGAGAGTTGCAGAATGAGTTGCAGGGCAACCGACATCGGTCTGATCAACCGATGTCGGTCAGAGAGCAGTGAAGTAGCAACTGACGTCGGTTACCAGTCGGCCGACATCGGTCATGGAGGAGCCAACGTCGGCAGCCTGTACGTGAACATGCAGTTTGCATGTTGATTCCAGAGAGTCTATTTTTGGACTGTTAGTTTGCATGTTAAAGGCTAGCTGTAGTCTTGAGTTGTGCATCTAATTATTGTAATTAAGATAGTCTAATTATTGTAAGCATGAGATCTATATAATAGACTCATGGGTTGTATTGTAAACTTGTAGCTAGAGAGTAAGAGAGCAAATAAGCTCCTTCTGAGAGAGGTGAGCAATGGTGTGTTCCTCCTAGTGCCACAGTACCAAGGTGGGTGCTGGTTTGAAGAATCAGAGGGGTTCCTCATGTTTGTATGATCTTAGTCAGTAGGTGTGCGTGACTTCTTTTGGAGATCTACAATGCTGAGTAAGGTCTAGTGATTTGTAGGTAGCAGCAGAGAGCAGGAGATCTACTTGGAGTACGGTTGTGTACTTGGTGTATTGGCAGCGTGTTACTGATTGGTTGGAGAGGTGAACATCAATTTTATATTTGAGTTGATTGTTGGGACCGAGAGAGAGAGGGAAGAAGGTCTTGAGGTGTGGCGAGCCTTTGAGGTGGAAGAAGTGGCATCTTCTTTATTGTATTTTCTTCTAAGTATTTAATACAATTGTGTATTGTCTCTCAAATCCTGTGTTGTTTCATATTTCTAGTTACTTATTGATTCTGGTATAATTCCGTGTTTAGTTGCTAATACAAGGTAATCATATATGTGCTCTAATTGAGGAGCAAGATCCTGAAAAGTTGGTATCATAGCTTTTGGTTGGGTTACTAACAGGTGGTTTCAAATCTAGATAGTGTGTGTTGATTACAGGTTACTCACAGGGGCTTCTGATTGAGTGGGAGTATAGCAATGGCAGAAGAAAGTAAGCTATGAATAGAGAAACTAAATAGCACGAATGGTCTGATTGATGGAAAGAAAGAGCAGGGAAATAAAGATTGTTGGTTGGTAGCAGATCAGCAGGGAGGAGCAGATGTTGCACAGGATGTTCTGGATAAAGTAGAATCTTGGTTTATAGATTCTTTTGCCTCTTTCCATGTAGCCTGAAATAGAGCATCTTTTCATGGGTATGTCTTTGGAGACTTTGGAGAGATTTATTTAGGAGCTGGAGAGCCTTGTCAAATGATTGGCAAAGGGGAAGTGAAGTTGAAATTGCAGACAGATAACACACAGGTGTTGAATAAGGTTATGTAGGTACCAGTCTTGGAGATAAGTCTAATTTTTTCAAGAAAGTTAGGTGATGAGAGATGCATAGTAATTCTCACAGCAGATGCACTTGAATTAGACGATGGTAAGAAAGTAGGTATCCTTTATCTATCTACTTATATTACTGATTCACCTTCTGTTACAGAGATGTGGCTTTGTAGGCTTGGTTACATATGTAGGAGGGGAATGCATGTTCTTAAGCGGAAGACAGATATCTTTGGCAAACTTAAGAACTGGAAAGCCTTGGTTTTCATGGAGGAGATGACGGACAGAGATCAACTGAGGGGACTAAATTATTCTGAGCAGGGTTGTGTTGATATGGACAAGGGTTTGACCCAAAAGGAGCTCATGGGTAAAAAGCCACCACTCACAGGTGAACACAGATACCGGCATCAGTCAGAAGGAATCGACGTCGAACAGACAGGCACCGACGTCGGTCATGTGCAGATCAGCAGAGTCAGTGGTGTCGAGAATCAAGAACCGACGTCGGTCATACATTGACCGACGTCGACAACAGGTACACCAACATCGATAATGAGACTGACGTCGGCAGACAGGGTCAATCGCAGAGAATCGACGTCAGTCGGGAGCAGATTGGGAGATGGCCGAGATTGGTCACTGAAATGGATAGTGGGCAGACAGCAAGCTGTCAACAAGTCTCAAACGCTCATATGGAGGTCAAAAAGGGTAAGTGAACCTCATATTCATTGTTCACCTTCTTTATATTGCTTACTGATGGTCGAGAACCAGGAAGATGTGAAGAGGCAATGCAAGTAGAATCTAGATACAGTGGGAGCTTGGCATGGATGAGGAGTGTGAGTCCTTGGAGAAGTACCAAACAAGTGTTTGTTGGTAGAGTTGTCAGCTAGAAGAAAGCACTGAAAGATGAACGGATTCCCAAGTTAAAGAAGAGAGTGGATGGATACATGAGACGGAAGTCCAAGGTATATGGTCTTGAGGAAGCTGCAGGACATGGGTACAGGTTTGACAGGTGGATGACAAAGCAGGGCTTCAATCAATGTCAGTGTAACTATTGTGTTTGTTCTTACCAGGTGGATGATGAGTCATGACATTATCCTGTTACTGTATGTGGATGGTATACTAGTTATAGGATCAGATATACAGGTTTTGCTGAGCTAAGGGTAAGGTTAGTTCAGTGGCATGTCATGAAGAATTTGGAGCAGTGAAATTCTTTGGCATAATAGACATGGAGATTTGGTCTCCAGTGGAAGCTGATGTGAAGACGGTGTTGGTGAGGTTCATGATACAGGATGCAGGATCGGAAAGCACACCAAGGGCTGGACAGTTCAAGCGGAGCTTAGAACAGGGTTCAAAATCACATGAGGTCTAGTGTAGACCTAAGTTTTCCCAAGCAGTGGGAGTTGTCAGAGAGTTTGGAGCCAATTCATGGAAGAAGTACTGGAGGGTAGTTCAGTGGATTCTTAGGTATCTGAGAGGGACCAGCAGTAGGTTAACATGTTATGCAGGGTCAAGGTCTTCACTACATGGAGTTGTAGGTTCGGATGTGGCAGGTTACTTGGATGACAAGTACAACATCACAGGATGTGTGGTGGTTAGTCTTTAGGATTGATCTTGAAGAGGGATACAAGCCAGGGAATAATTTAGATGGTGTACAGGGATAGGTACAAGTGCAACTATTTATCTCCAAGTGGGAGATTGTTAGGTTGTGGAGCTAAAAGCTTCACTAGGATGCAAATAGGAGAAGTTACGGAGGTTACGGAGGTTGCAAAGAGTTACAGAATGAGTTGCAGGGCAACCGACGTCGGTCTGATCAATTGATGTCGGTCAGATAGTAGTAAAGTAGCAACCAACGTCGGTTACCAGTCGGCTGACATCGGTCATGGAGGAGCCGACGTCGGCAGCCTGTACGTGAACATGCAGTTTGCATGTTGATTCCAGAGAGTCTATTTTTGGACTGTTAGTTTGCATGTTAAAGGCTAGCTATAGTCTTGAGTTGTGCATCTAATTATTGTAATTAAGATAGTCTAATTATTGTAAGCATGAGATCTATATAATAGACTCATGGGTTATATTGTAAACTTGTAGCTAGAGAGTAAGAGAGCAAATAAGCTCCTTCTAAGAGAGGTGAGCAATGGTGTGTTCCTCCTAGTGCCACAGTACCAAGGTGGGTGCTGGTTTGGAGAATCAGAGGGGTTCCTCGTATTTTTATGATCTTAGTCAGCAGGTGTGCGTGGCTTCTTTTGGAGATATACAATGGTGAGTAAGGTCTAGTGATTTGCAGGTAGCAACAAAGAGTAGGAGATCATGGTGAGATCTACTTGGAGTACCGGTTCGTACTCAGTTGTACTGGATGTACAATGAGGTGAAAAATAGCTTGTGTTAGTTGTTGGTTGTGACCTATGAGAGAAGATTACTCAGGTGGGAAGATTACTTGGAGCCCTTGAGGTGTGGAAGGCCTTGTAGAGGTGGAGAAGAGTGTGATCTCTTTATTGTAATTTCTTTTATAATGAGTTGAATACAATTGTGTGTTGCCTCTCATATTTTGTGTTATTTCTCATTGATAGTTATTTTTTCTTCTGTTATTTCCACATGTTTAAGTTGCTTATACAATGGTAATCATGTGTGCTCTTAAATCTGACAAGTTGTGTCAGATATTTAGGGAACTTAGGTCCTATCAACATGGATGCACAGTTTATATATAGCTATATCTTAAATTTTATGAACTTCAAAATGAAATTCAAAGATGCTACCTACCTTTTAAAATCTTCTAAATTAGAATGGCACGATCCATAAATCCTTTGCCTGGTTTGATATCTCCTATCCTCTTTGTGTTCCCCTTATCTTCTCCACTTTGCACTCTTATCCATATCTATCGACTTTATTTTCTTTTTTTTTGCAATGCAAAAGATCATAATTTCTATTAGCGTTAAGATTTCTACTTTACCCCTAACTCAAATCAACAAGAAAACCAAAAAATCTTTGAACCTTCTTCAAGGCAAGTTTTAATATTTAAATCCTGCATGACATTTTTCCTATTTATATTTTTTTCTAACTCTATAATAACAATTAACTCATTAATCATTAATTTCAAATTAGCATTATTGACTCTATTCCAAACAATTTCTAGGTTTAGTTTCTAAATTAGCTTAAGATAACAATATAGTTTTATTACTAATTTAGTATAACAAATAATCATAATGAATTAATAGCAATACGACTAATATAAGGTTGATGATACTTTTTAACAGTAATCAATATTTTTGACAATTTTTTATTAGATGAGGTTAAAAAATGGGTTAAGGGTCCTATACCCAGTATAAAAGAGCCTGAAAGATCAACAAAACAAAAACCAACAAAGTATAAAGACTCAAAAACTAGCCACAACCACAAACTACTAACAAGTAGAGAAGATTCTACCAATCATCAGATTTCATGAAACTTTCGTATAATAAAAGAAAAAGCAATGGCCCTCCCATGAGGGCCATGTGGGTCCAAACATCATACAAGTAGATCAAAATATATAGGAAATAACCATACACATCCTACCACCAACTTCCACTTAACCTTTGAAAAAAGGTTCAGCCACCAACAAAGACTAGACATGAAATAAAGAATCTTCTACCAATTTTCTACTTCTATAAAACTACCACATAACACAACGATGAGTTCCTTGAAAAATCTAGATCATGCCTTTCCTTTTTTGAACTTCCCCGCTTGAACAGAGGGTCATGGTATTAGAATTTTTGGCTAATGGTATTATAATTTCAAGAGATTTTAAGGGATAAGATTTGTCTACTACCAAAGCCACAACTAATGGTTTTGCCCTTGGTGATTCAATAAGAATATTTATGCCCTTAACAATAGTTAGATCAGGGGTTTCCAATATCAAAATTGACCCCCTCATGTCCAAAATTGGTGGAACTACCTTGGGATCCCCCTTCGAATCAAGAAAATCAACATGATCAACATAAAGAGTAGGAGGCTTAGGCTCACCTAAAGATGAATTTGAATCATCATCCTTAGATTCAAGGGCATTCACAGTGAGGTGGGTAGGTCATAAGTTTAACCACCAAGAATATACTTTAATTTTTCTATGATTTCTGTAATCTTTAGTCAGGTGCCCTATGTTGAAATAGCTATGACATCAGAATAGTAACCCTTCATAATCAATGGGTTGGAACTAAGAATGATTGCTTATTTGTAGGATAAGTTTTTTATGTATATCCTTTAAGATGTCAACATTGACCAATATTATAGCAAAGGTAGTGTGAGAAAAAATAGTAGTATCTGGGTGTGTTTGCATAAATTTTCCTAGGGAGTTTTCTATGGCTTTAAAGCTAGATTTAAATCAGAACTAGAAAGGGAGATATGGTATGTGAATCTAGATAGGTCTTTCATGCAAATATTTAGTAAGGGGGTTAAAGAAAGGGGACCAAGGTTTCATGATTAAAGGGTGGAGATTCAAATTTCAAAACTGATTTTAGATCAATTCCTTGTCCTTACAACAATATAAAATAACAATTAAAAAAATCTTAGCACTAAGATAAATCTTGAGTCTACCTTTCAAGAGGGTTTGCCACTTTTTTGAGATCCATTTTTTGAGATCCAGGCATGGAGGTCTTGGAGTTTTGGCCAGAGATTTGTGAATCTATAGATGATGCCATGGGACATAAAGAAGCCTTCATCATATCACTTTCTTAGTTTCCTCCTCATTAAAGACCACCACTATAGTGGAGGGAGAAGGATTAAGAGCCTTAGGTGCAGATCTAAGCATCAGTTTGGAGGTCACTTTAGCAAAATATTTTGACTTTGATTTCAAATTAGTTGAGTCTTCCAATCTCATGAAGCAGAAACCCCTATCCATAGGGGGGATAAGATCTAGGTTTGGCATCCCCTATAAAATAGGAGAAATATCTATCTAAAAATCCTTACCCACCTGAGTTCCATTGAAATGGTTAGAGTAAGATGTTGGGGTACTCAGGAGAATGGTACTTGTTATGTCTACCGAAGAAGAACTATAGTATACACCTGAAGAGTGTAGGGTGGCTAGGACAATTTCCCATTGATGGGAACAACTTAAACCATAATATGTGGGGGAAGGTGATTGAGGGTTCATCCCTCCAACAATAGGGAGTTTAGAATTTGAAACAATTTTCCATGTGTCTTGAATGGATTTGGCCAACATAATTGGAGGAGATGGATTCAAGCGAGCACCATCGAAACAAGGAATAAATTTTGAAATGGCCCTGGATGGCAAGGATCTTGCAGAGCCATTCATTGCATAATTTTTTTATACCAATCCTAATAGTGTCAAATAACGTAATTGTTTATACACACACACACACACACACACACACATAAAATCTAATGTCTTTTGTTATCTATATATATTAAGGCATTAAGCCATATAATGATATTCCCTAATATCATAAAGATAAGTAACTAATGCTCTCAACATTAATAATACATGATGTTTAGTCTATGTAAAATAGTACTAGATAATATTCACATAAATTTATAATCTCAAAAAATATTAATATTCATGAATACAATAACATGATGTAAACACACAGTAACATTCTATGTAAATCTACATATAATATCCAAAATGAAATCACACAAGATTGATTCCACATAATCATTAAACTGAGTTGACACAAAATTAACATACATAAATAATTATATAAATGTAGATAACATTAAAAACATACTAATTTTAATAATTCAAACTATGCATCTATTGAGTTCCATCTAACGTGGTGTGTGTAAGGGTTCTATCCATTTCTCTATCATCCCCCAACACTTCCATCTACATCATCCTCTTTGATGATGCTCTCCCTAAGTCATGCTATGATAGATGAATCTCTCTTATGTCAAACTCATGATAATAAGGTAGTTAACCTATAACATCAAGATATATATCAAAAAAAACAAATCAACATGATCTCAATGTAAAGAATATATAATACAACTAACTCATAGTAATACAATCATGTAATTAAAGAAACATATAATTGTCTCATAATAGCATACGACTTACAACTTAGTTAAATAATAATCAAATCAAATTACCAACTATAAAAACCATAGATATTAAGTAAATTTTCTTAGTGAAAAATCAAGATGTGACATCCTTTCTCTCTAAAGTTGGTCATCATCCCAATGATACTTATTTCAAAAATTAATTCAGAATTAAAAATATTATTCAGTAGAAATATAACATAGTATGAAGCAACAAATCAAGAAAATAAATGTGAAAATCATGTATAGAACTTATAATAGTCCTCCCAAGTAGCATTATCCTCAAATTATTGATCCCACAAGACCTTGTACTATGACATATCTTTATTATGAAAATAAATTTTGCGAGTGTCAATTACTCTAATTGGTTCTACCATGACCACCCTGAGATCTAGAACCTGCAAGGCATTCTAATCCAACACATGTGAAGGATCATCCATATACTTTTTAAGATAAGATATATGGAAGACAGTTTGTAATAGAGTTAAGGATAGTGTTAATGCAATCCTATACGCTATAGGATTGACCACTTATAAAACCTCAAAGGGTCCCACATATCTCAGTGAAAATTTTGTTGACTTCTCAAATTTAATCAAGCTCTTCTATGACATAACCCACAAGAAAAAATTATCACCTACTAAAAATTGCCTATCTATTCTCTTCAGATCAGCATAAATCTTCTACATTTTATTAGCCTTGACCACTCTCTGCTTGATTGATCTAACTCGATATTCCATTTTTGAAATCATCTTAGGTCTAAAGACTACCTTATCTTTTAACCTGTCCCAAATGATTGTTGTTTTGCACTTTATTCCATACAATGCTTCAAATGGTGCCATCTCAAAGTTGATTGGTATGATTTATTATAAGCAAAATTAACTAATTAAAGATAATATTCCCACTTGTATTGTTGATTCATGTAATACATATGAAGAATATCCTCTAATACTTGATTAACTCGCTCAATCTGACCAACAATCTCTAGGTGATATGTAGTACTGAAGTTTAATTTTGTACCCAAAGCTAAATTCAAAGCTATCCAAAATATAGAAGTCATCTTTGGATCATGATCCAAAATTATATTCTCTAAAAATCCATGAAACTAATACACTTCATTTATGAACCTATTCATAAGATTGTGTTCATCATCTGTCAAATTACTTGGTATAGAATGAGCTAACTTTGTTAGTTTATCAACTACAACTAAGATCATGTTGTGCCTATTTTGTGACAATGGTAACACTTGGACAAAGTCCATACTGATCACCTATCACTTCCATTCTAGTATATCATGTGGATATAATAATCTAATCGAATGCACATGTTCAACTTTTATATGCTGACATTTCAGATAAATGACACAAAGTCTATTGCATCTTTCTTGATTTCTTTCTAGAAATAAAGTGGTCTAAGTTCTACCATAAGCTTGGTTACATTCTAGATGTCTTAAATATGGGTAATTATGAAACTCTTTTAGCATTGTGATCCTTAGATTCTCCCTATGTGGTACATAAATGCTTTCATTGTATCACAAAAGATCATGATTCTCTAATCTGAATCCTTTATACTTAAAGTTCTGAGCATTCTCAGACAATGCTTTCTTGATCTAATTGTAGAATTCATCTTCTGGTGAGAATTCAATCACTTGATCCCTAAAATTACTCTTAATATTAGTCTTGGTTGTTATGTACCTCTTACGACTGAGGGCATCATCTACTCTATTTTCTTTACTTTTGATATAGTTGATATCAAAATCATAATCAAATAAGAACTATATCTACCATCTCTAACGAGCATTCAGATTTAGTTGAGTGAAGATGTACTTGAGTCCCAAGCTATCATTTTTGAGCTCATACATTTTCCAAAAAAATAATGCCTCAAAAATTAAAAAGCATGTACAATCACTATAAGTTCTAGGTCATGAGGGGCATAGTTCATCTCATAAGTATTTATCTTTCTTGATTTATAGGCTACCACTATACCATCCTGCATAAGGACTCCTCCTAGTCCATCCCCTGATGCATCTTTGATCAATGAAAATTGACAATTAGGGTCAATAACTCTTAGCATTGGTGTTGAAGTAGGCCTTTTTTTCAATTATTAAAAAACCACTTCACACTTGTCTGACTAGATATAACTTTGGTTGTTACATTGCAAAGAGGTAATCAGATTATCTATCTTATAAAAATTTAGAATGAATTTATTTTAATAGCGTACTAATCCCATGAAACTTCTTACTTTGTAGAATTCTTTGGTACTGGCCACTCCATAACTCCTCTTTATTTTTTTATATCTACTAAAATATTGTCTGCAAAAATAATATGTCTTATATACTTGACTTTATCCTAGAAAAATACGCACTTAGACAACTTGCCATACAACTTGTGTTTCCACAACCATTGTATAACCATTTCTAGATGTTAAAAATTCTCCTCTTCATTCTTAGATTATATAATAATGTCATCAACAAAAACCAAAACAAAATGATCTAGATAATATCTAAACACATTGTTCATGAGATTCATGAATGTTTTCAAAGCATTTGTCAACCCAAATGGAAACATTGTGAACTCAGAGTGCCCATAGCAATTTCTAAACACTATATTAGGAATATCCTCATCATTTATCCTCAATTGATGATATCCTACTCTAGGGTCAATCTTAGAAAATACTTTTGCCACTAAAATTTAATCAAATAGATCATCTATATGAGGTAGTAGATACCTATTATTTATAGTTGCCTTATTCAACATTTTATAATCTATGCAAAATTGAAGATTACCATCCTTTTTGATGAAGACAATTAGTGCACCCCATGGTGACACACTTGGCCTAATTAACCCCTTTGGCAATAATTCTTGGAGTTGAGTCTTTAATTCAACCAAATCAGTGGTTGTCATCCTATATGGTGCCTTAAACTATGGTTCTGATCCAAGTATGATATTGATAGAGAATTCAAATTCACATTTAGGAGATAATGTTTACCATTCCTTTGGAAACACATCATAAAAATTACTAAGGAATGGATAATAATTAAGGGATGGTTTATTAGATTCCTCAATTTCATTTATATTGATGATAAATGCTTGGCATCTTTTTATTTGAGTCTTCTTAAGCTGCATTGTAGAAATCTACCTAAACCTCAACTCTTTTTTCTTGCCTTAAATTTGTGTCTAATTTCTAAAATCATCAAAACACTCAACCTTCGTTAGATAATAGTCAACCTTAGATTTATCATTCGTAATCCAATTTACTTTTAATATCACATCATATGGTCTTATTGGTGTTACATAAAGATCCACTACTATTGTGAATTCGGGTAACCTAATCTCTACTTCAACTAAACACTTGTTAACTTTGAATTTTGAATCATTCCTATATTGTATTGACCATGCATTTTGTATTACTCTAGATCTTCTAGATAACTTATTTAGAATTATAAGAGCTATAAAACATTGTGTATCTCCTGTATCTATCAAAATGAAAATTGGATGTTCAAATAAAATACCTAACAATTATATGGGTGAAGCTTGGAATTCAGATTGATGACTATCAATAGTCATATGAATATGTTGTTAAAAAGTTTCTTAATGAGGAGTAGAACCTCTATTATTTGTCTTATCCCAAGTACACTCATAAGCATAATGGTCACCTCCATAAATGAAGTAACCTCCAGGTGGTCCTTTCCTCTCAGACTGTTGGTTTCTCTTGAAACTATCTTTGAAATCATTGCCTGATTTATTGTTACCTAAACCACTGTTGAATTTGACCTTCTCATTTTTGAAATGATTCTTGGAGTCTCCACTCCTCTACTTCTATTTATTATTTTTGAAAGTTTTTTTAGAACTTCCAAACTTTTTCTTAAACTTATCCCTAACTTGAGCAAGATATTTTTACTTGACTGCCTTATCAAAGACCTGGTCATGGTAGATGGTCCATGAACATCCACCTCTCCACCAATATGGGGTTTTAATCCTATGATGAACTTATTAATTCTAAACCTCTTTTCTACCTTGTATTGAGGTACATACTTCATAAGTTTACTGAACTATTCATATTACTCATTCACTGATAAATCTCCTTATTTTAAATTCTAAAAATCTATAAGATTCTAATCAGAATATAGTTTTAGAAGCCACCATGATTTTAACAATGTCACAAAATACTCCCATGTAATGGTGGTCAAGTAAAGATTTATTTTCAACTTCTTATTGGCCTACCATGTAGCTTCTTCACAAGCTACCTAGTAAGCTCTCCAAACTGATTTAGTGACCTCAAAGTAGTTTCAAATCTAGAAATACATTTCCATCTCAATCAGTCATGCTTCAACTCCATCACCAAAAAAGGTTTCATTGAACTTAGGTGGATTCCCCTTTTTCATATCTTTAGCCAATTTTATAGCTACTTGTGCTCTTGCATCTTGAGGAAGTTCCTACTCAATGTGATGATATTTAAGTACATCTTGGTGTAATTATTTATGGCCATGAACTTCCTATTTTAGGACTAAAATTCAATCCATGGTCTCATTCATGGCTATGAGAATTTGATCTAACTTTGTTTCTTGTTTAACAACAAATTCATTAGGATCAAATGGAGGGTTATTATCATTGACATTTGAAGGACCCTCGCCAGATGCTCTACTTTTCACTATTCTCCCTTCTAATAAATAGAAGGATATGAAAATATTAGTAGACTCATTAAGTCTTAGAGTTTGAACCTAGCTCTGATACCACATGTAACACTCCACTAGGATTGACTTAGAATAACATAACTTTTTTTATAAAAATTAATCAATGTATTCTTTCATTAGATTTCACCACGAGAATCTAATTAGTGATCTAGATACAACACTCTAAGTATTTTAATTATAAAATAAGCATGTAACATCCATTTGTCACTAATCATTATCATCAGATGAAATAAAACATAATTGAATATAGAAAGTAATTACAAATTTCTAGCCATGACTGGTAAAATAATACAACCACTATTGTAAATGTATAAATAAGTAAATAATTAAAATACATCAAGAATAATGTTTCAATAGTAATAAATATAATACAATATACAAGATTAAAGGTTCTATGAAGCATGAGTTTTTTGAACTCCAGTATCTATGGCAATCTCAAATGTAGTCTCCAAATAAGTATTATTTTGGGGATGGAAAATATCATTCGAGAATTTTTTCACACCAACCATGGACCATCACTCCCCTAAATAATCCTCCATCAGTGAATGGTCCTCCTTTCATGGATGAGTAGATAGTGATAGTGTGGGAATTCAAAGAGACAAGCTAGTACCCATGTACTGTAAGATTTCTAATACATGATGTGTACCATAAAGAAAATATGTTCTAACATGATATCGCACAAAACTATAAATCATACATATGAAATAATAATATCTAACTAAATATCACTTTGGCCAAAGTTTTTAAATATTTATTGATATTTAAGATCAATCAAATTCATACACACCACTTAATCAGATTACCTTCATCTGACATTGGTGATACTAGTAAGCTAGTGAAGTCCGTCTCACTACTTACTTAGTACCAATAATATGAGATTTGGTTAACATGAATATAACATTTAGACTCATACAAATTACTTCCTACTAGAAGGCATAAAATGTGCTAAACACAAGAATAATCAAAATGCATATATTTAATTTATCAAACGAATGAATGAATCTCCACTATATTATTCATCATGTAAATAATAAGCATAACAAGTAGAGTTTATGCAAATTGAGTATAATATATATTTAGACTGCAAGTTTTTAATTTCTATAAATAGATTCAAATATAATGTAATTTAATATGATGAACAATAATATCATAGTCAGTTGTTCATATATATTACTCAATTACAAACAACCAATCATGATAAAGAAAGTCATAATTCTAATGAAAACATAATCTTACATTTAAACAACTTGTTATATTTTTAAGAGGTTGTATGCATATATAAATAGTGTTCTATTCTTCAGGAATCTATGACTTAGTTTTTAATAGATAATAAAATTATAAATATAAGTACACCTCTCAATCTACTAATATATGTTATATATGAATACGAGTACCTAAGTCCTCATATAGACATATTTTATATATACGAGCACTTGTATATACTAAATACATTCATAATATGTACCCATATAGGTACTCAAACAATATATAAATATGTTATATAAAGGTCAATATTAATTTATACTTCTAATAAAAAACTTCAACCATTATAACTTTCCTATTCATAAATACATTCATGAACCATCATAATATATTAATATTTTTGTATTGTTAATAAATTGGGTGGTATAGTCAATAGACTATCTATATCCATATTTAAGTCAAATCACCATCAAACACTCACATAGATTATACAAGTATTTAATCTTCCCATGCCTGGTTCAATATATATCTTAAGTGTAAAGCCAATTATTCAACCCACTAAATAACTACAAGTCATATTATTTGAATGATACATAGGTAAGATTATAGTATGATTCAATGAAAATGGTAGGTCTCATTTGCTCTTCAAAATTAAATCTCTTAAATGTGGCTTAACTTCATTCAATTTACCATGTTTCCAAGGAGATAATAAATTATGTACTATTACTTTTCATCCTAAGAATGGAAGCCACATGTGTCAAAACCTAAGCAACTTAATACTATCCAATGTTATAGTTTATACTCTAAATATACAAAATGACATGGATAAAATAGGATAATCATATTTTGACCAGGAAACCCAACAAACACTCAAACTAAGATAGTTTATGTTAGGTGCCATAGTTTTAACTTTCAAATTTTACAACAACATTGTAGGTGAGAAGTGCAAAAGTGCATCTTTAATCATAGAATATATGTAAGAAATTAACCCAACTTATTGTAAGCTAAGATGAACTATAACCACCCATTTGGAAATAATGTGCTTAAAAATGAATGCTTTACAATGAATGGCATTACACTATAGCTTGATCAAACCCATCATAATGTGTACAATATATATCATCAACAAAGTAGTACTTTGAAATAAAATAGAATGTGTAGTCATAATTAAACCACAATAGAAATATCAATTTATAAGCACAAATCTTAGCATTTACTCTAAGAGGCCTAGTCGAATCCTGATACTCTGATATAACCACATTCATTAACCCTGATGATCCAGCTGATGCAACACACATAGATTCATGATTGAGTTGATTTGGGTTCGAAACCATGATCTCCTAGGGTAAATTAGAGGGTTGAGAGGAGTTATTATCATTCGTTTGAGACCGTAATGGTTGAAGAGTGCTTCCATGGTTGAGTGGGGCTTTTTTAGGTTGATTTTCAAAGAGGGAAGTAGAACAAAAGGCTTAGGAGGGAAAGATGGAAATGAAAATTTTCAAGGAGAAAGGAGGAGAAGAATAAAGAGGTGCATGTGTTTTGTTCAAAATTACCAATACTTCTTCGCTATTCATACACACTGAATTTATATATATAATCTCATTGTTTGAATAATAAAATACAGATAGTTTATGTATGTATATTCTCCCATATATTATCCATTCATATATCTATGCTTGGTTTAGAATATCAATTGTATACATAGTCTGTTTATTTATATGTTTTCAAGGTTTTGTATGAAATAATTACTTACATAGTCTTTACATGTATTTATTAGCATGATTTATAGAAAAAGGGTGCACCATACATATATATACAGGTTCATAGTTTATTTTTAAAAATGGTCTTTATTTATTCCTATTCTACACTCGCAAAGTGTTAATATACTCAGTCTATATAAAAATCTCATGGATTTGCCAGACAACGTTTAGAATTTCTAAATATATATTCACAATTTTGAGTAAAACATGGATGCACATTTTATATACAACTATAACTTAATTTTTATGAACTTCACAATAAAATTCAAAGATGCCACCTACTATATAAAATATTCTAAATTGGAATGACACGATCCAGAGATCCTTTACCTAGTTTGATCTCTCATATCCTCTTTGTGTTCCCCTTTTCTTCTCCACTTCACACTCTTATCCATCTCCATCGACTTTCTTTCATTTTTTTAATGCAATGTAATATCTCATAGTTTTTATTAGTGCTAAGCTTTCTACTTTACCACTAACTCAACTCAGAAAGAAAAGCCAAAAATCTTTGAACCTTCTCCAAGGCAAGTTTTAATCTTTTGTTTTATTCTTTAAATCCTGCATGACGTTTTTCCTATTTATATTTTTTTCTAACTTTATAATAACAATTACCTCATTAATCATTAAATTTGAATTAACACTATTGACTCTATATTCCAAACAATGTTTAGGTTTGGTTTTTAAATTAGATTACAATAACAATATAGTTTTGTTACTAATTTAGTATAAATAAATAATAATAATGACTTAATAACAATACGACTAATATAAATTTGATGATACTTTTTAACAGTAATCGATATTTATGATAATTATTATACCAATCCTAATAGTATTATAACAACGTAATTATTGTTATTACTACATTATATATATATATATATATATATATATATATATATATATATATATATATATATATATATATATATATATATATATATATATATCTGTGTGTGTGTGTGTGTGTGTTAAGCCATATAATGATATTTATGAATATCATAAAGATAACTAGCCAATGTTCTCAACATTACCAAGACATGATGGTTAGTCTATGTATAATAGTACCATATACTATTTACATAAATTTAAGTTCTCAAAAAATATCAATATTCATGAATATACTAACATGACATAAACACACAGTAACATTATACTCAAATCTATGTATAACATCCAAAATATAACCACACAAGATTAATTCCATATAAGCATTAAATTGAACTAACACACAACTAACATGCATAAACTATTACTAAATGCAGACTACATAAAAAATCTACTAATGCTAACAATTCAAACTATGTATATAATGAGTGTCATCTAATGTGGTGTGTTAAGGGGTTCTAGTCATTCCTTTGTCATCCCCCAATACCTCTCTCTACGTAATCCTCTCCAATTATGCTCTCTCTTTGTCATGCTCTAAGAAATAATTCTCTCTTGTGTCAAACTCACAGTAAGAAGTTAGCTCGCAACATCAAGATATATATCATAAATAACAAATTAACATGATCTCAATGTCAAAAATATACAATACAACTAACTTATAATAATACAATCATGTACAAAAAGCAACATACAACTGTCTCATAATAACATATGATTTATAGTTTAGTTAAATAATAATCAAATCAAATTATCAACCATAAAAATCTATGGATATCAAGTAAATTTGCTTAGTGAGAAATCGGGATGTAATAGAATTTTCAATTATATATCTAAAAAAATAGCTTTGAATAAAAGACACAGATTTCATGTATCTTTGATTGAGCTTACCTTGGCTATTTATTAATTGCAATGCATGATTGTGCATGCATAAAATGAAATCCATAGACAACAAGTAGTGTTGTTACTTCTTGAGAGCTTCTACCATTGCATAGAACTCTTGGTCATAGACTAAGTACTTATTCTCGATGTGATTCAAATTTTCACTAAAATAAGCAATGGGGTTATCTTATTAATTTAGTGTATCTCCTATGGCTATCCCACTTGCATCACAATCAACTTAAAATGCCTTTACAAAGTCTGGAAAGGCTAACACAAGTTTTTATGTTACTCTTCTCATTAGAAATTGAAAATTACTCTATAATACATTAGTCCATTGAAACCTTTTTGTATCCCCCTTCATATTTTTTGTAATGGTTGTAAATATACCACTAAATATTTATATGACTTTCCTATATAAACTCGTAAACCCATGAAATATTCTTGCCTCAACCATAATCTTTGTATAAGTTCACTCCACAATTGACCTCACCTTCTTGGGGTCCATTTTAAATCCATATTTTGAGATTACAAATCTCAAATATATCAACTCCTCTTGCATGAAGTTTCATTTGCTCAAGTTTGATAACAAGATATATTCTTTCAACTTATCTAAAACCAAACTCAAATTGTTCAAGTGCTCATCTTTTTAATGACTAAAAATCATAGTTTCATCCAAATAAAGTGTAACAAACCTGCCCATAAAATGCTTATATACTTCATTCATGAGTTTCATAAAAGTACTTGGGGTATTTGACAATCCAAATGGCACGACCAACCACTCATATAACTCATATTTCATCTTGAATAAATTTTTCCACTCGTCACTTTATCTTATGTGGATTTGGTGATATGTGTTTTTACAAATATATCTTAGTGAAGTACTTATCTCCACTCAAACAATCCATTAAGTCATCTATCCTTGGTAATGGAAGATTATACATAATGTTGATATTATTGATTTCACATGAATACATATACATTCTCCATTCTACACCTTTCCTAGTGCTAATACACTTGGGACTGCACATGGGCTCAAACTCTCTTGGATTAATCCCATTTCCAACAACTCTTGCACTTTTCTTTTTATCTCTTCATTTTCTATAAAAATCAATCTATAGGCTGCCTTATTTTGTAAAATATCTCCAAGCACTAGATTCATGTGATGGATAATGATTCTCATAGGTGGTAGTCCCTTCAGTAACTTACTTGACACAATATTAACACAATCTTCTAACATATTATAAATTTCCATAGGAATATCAATCACCTTAGTGGCTATCATGGCTTGGACTTGATTTGAAACTAAATTAAAGCATGTCCCTTCCTCCTTGGATACCTTTAAAAACTCTTTATCAGATACAAACATTACTTTTGAATTGTTGTCCACCTCATTTCCTCTATCTCTCAATGGACTTCATATGAATCTCGTTCCATCATTGATTATTTAGGTTTTTTGTCTTCCATCATTCATGAGTCTCCTATAAAATTTCTATGGCCTTCCCAATAGCACATGACATACATTCATGGGCAAATATCACATAAAACATCATAATTTTAGGAGTCAATTTAAAACTCACCATAAATTTCTCATTCATCAACACTTAATGGTTTTTAAGTAACCACAAAACCTTATATGGTGTAGGATATATCAATCATTTTAGCCCAAGATTTTCTATCATCTCTTGGGAAACCAAATTATTATGATACCTCTATCAATCAAAAAATTTAAACACTTACCTCCAGATTTGAAAACATTCTAGAATAAACTTTATTTGTCTCTAGTTCATTCACCTCATTGTCTAGTTTCAATAACACTGTATTCATCAATAGATCTGCTCATTATTTCATATCTTACATGTGTTAGGGATTCAACACTCTCTTCATCAGTATGAGAAACATGGTTTCTTTATTTAGTCCTCCTTCCATTTTTTTTAGGATTTTATGGACACTCCTAAGCTCTATGCCTAACATACTTATTGCACTTAAAAGCACTACTCAAAAGCCCCTGTCTCTACCTCTTCCAAAAAATCCTCTCCCTCCAGATGAGTAATGTGAGTTGTTTATCTCTTCACCATGATTTTCTTATCCTTTTCTAGTGTTTCTTTGTCATCGTCTTTTAGAGGACGTTCCTCTACCTCTAGAGTTCACTTTTTTTTTTTTTTACTTAACAATTTATCTTCCCCTTTCAATGCACTTTGATAGGATTTTTCCATAATTCTTAGGTTTAATAAATCGATTTCATCTTAAATATAAAAATGCAACCCATCCACATACCTTGATACCTTATTCTAATCATCCTCTTAACTTCAATCTCAATGTCCTCTACTTCAAGCTTTTTGGATCCTTCTTATTCATCTTCACCCTCAGTCTCAATTTGAGTTCCCATTCTTTGTGATGTTTCCATTGCATCTAATGTTGCTTACATTCCTCTCATCTTTTATGTCAATTTTATAACTTGAGGTTCTATTTGCCTTGCCCCTCTTTTAACAATGTTACCTCTATGAGCCATCACTTCTCACAATGCAAAATTCTCTTTCATAACTTACCAATCGACTCAACAGGGACCTTCACACACATAATCCACTAGGAAAAACCAGATTTGATACCAAATGGTGCAAGCATAGACATCCACCTAATATTCACTTAAGGACAACCTATAACTCTATGGTGTTTAGTTTGGGCACACATATACAAAAACAACCTAGGATTATATTTTTAGACATTCACCAAGAAAACACACACACTTTTATTTCATTATCAGGAATTATAATGAGCATCTAAAAACATCTCCATAATACTAGATATTTATCTTGTTTATAGGGATAGGAGGGAATGGATTGATCCTTTGCATTCTACTATGATCTTTCAAATTTTGTTTTTGGTCCTCTTTTAGTGCTTTGTCAGAGAAGTTGATGATTAAAGTCTTTTCAGGAACCAACATTGTTCCACAAACGATCATGTCATCTGAATCAATGATTCAAAGCCTATCAAGAATAGATGTGGTTTTGTGAACCACCAATTCAACCTCATTAGTTGTCTTGAGATTGTTGGGACTCATAGGGGTTCTAGGGATAGTGGTGTTAGCCAAATTGGCAATTCTAGGCTCATCACAAATTGGAGGAGCTCTGAAAACCACTCAATCATCCAAATTAGCGTAGGAAGATCTTTTGGGAACTGATGGCTCAAAAAGAACATCAAAAAAATCAACACACACTGGAACTCAGATTTTGGGAATCTAGATGATTTTTTTAAACAGAGTGTAAAATATGAAGATTCATCTCTTCGACTAAGTCTACTCAATGGAGTCTATAAAACTGAGTGAAAAGTGATTCACACCACTAAACAAAAAAAGATGAGAAACTCTACTTATTTTTAATAAATCAACACATATTTGTTTTGATTGATGAAAGATTACTTGTTTGCCATAGATACTTCTACATCAATTATTTTCAAAACTAAAAAACATTGATGACATTCAAAAGTTTAGAAATGTGTATTGATTATCATAAAATCTAGTAATATTCTTCATAGTGTGACAATTAAAATTTACAGCTAGAGGTGAGATAAAGTTGAGTAAACATTTTTGTTAAACCATTTTTTTTCCCTTCTTGAAGTGTGGTGTACTCTCCGGACATAGTCTTGATCATATGGATGCTCTCAAAAAAAGAATAAAACATTCTAATTTTTTTATGATTGCATTTAAGTAGTTTTGTTTTCGAAAACCTTGTTGAGAATTTTGCGCCTTCATTCCAATGTCCTACAAAATCAAAATTCTCCTCCTATTTTGAATTGGGCAGGATGTTTGAAAAATGTAAGGAAAAGAAAATGTGTTTTGGGGCCACCGTATTATCAGATAATAGTTAACCATATTGATATTTATGGTAAGGAATAATGCTGTGACCATGAGGATCTGAACACATCAAATTAACATGACAACCATCCCCGCCATGTACAGTGGCCTTATAAGAGAGAATTTCAGAACACTCTGCAGATTACCATGGAAACGCCCGAGATTAAAATCGTATAGCACATAGATCTGGCCTTGCGATTGCAGATTATTTGCTTCTATACGCCGGTTCATGTGATCGTGATTCGCAGTCGAAGCAATTATATGGACATTTCTCTCTATTTTTGGCAGTGGAAGTCAGCGCACAAAACCTAGAAAAGCATTAAATTTTTTATTCTAAACGCTTGAAGCTCTTACTCCAAACTTCAAACGCTTGCAAACGCATATACGATCATATGGCGATCAAATTTAATCGGTTGTTGCAATGCACGAAGAACATTCATCATCCCTTACATCGCTATTCAAATGCGACATGCCAAATATTTTCTCTTTCTAATCAGTAATGTTTTCCTCTTTATGTTTTAAAATATTGTAATGTGGATAATGGATTTACACATACATTTAATTACACCTAAAATATATGTGAAATAGTCATTAAGATTTCGTTAAATATATGTGAAATAGTAACTAGGATTTTGTTAAGTATTTAGATAAATAGAGAGTGATAACATTTAGAGATGTATTTTGAATATTATAAAATTAAATTAAAAATTGAGAGTGAAAAATATTTCTTTATATAAATTAGAAGATGATTTAGGAAATTGACATCGATCAAATTTTAACTTTGGTAATGTCTAAACCATCAATTTTTGTTCTTGAAATAATTCAAATAGGCAAACTATATTTTGATTAGTGTGTGCATTTAAGCCAAGGCTTTAAAAACTTCACTCAAATTTCAATGGACTTCTTCTTTCCCTAATTGAATAGCGAAACCTTAAAACTCTAGAGAAAATAATATGTATATTAGGGTATATATTACACTTAGTTTTATTCTTCTTATGTGCATAAACATTTCTATAATATATTTTTTTTAAAAAAAATTATAAAAATTACTATAATTTATCAACAAATAATATGCACATTTCTATAATATTAAAAAGAAAGTTATAAAAATTATAATAATTTATCAACAAATAAAATCAATGCAATCCAATGTGTTATTGAAATAAAATTCCACACCATAGTAAATGATTTGATGATTGATTGATTTCTATAAATATTTGTAAATGTTCATAATGAACCCGAATACTATCAAGACAAGAAAATTCTAATAAGCAAAGTTTTTGAAACAATAAATTGTATTGACTCGTATTGAATAATTCAAATAATTACAAACCATGCATAAATAAGCCTTAACTCAGAATTAGAGTTGAGATGTAAAATTTGAAACTTTATAAATAAATAAATAAAACTCAACTTGCTAGTTTTAGCAACTGTTATTTTTAGCAAGTTTCGTATGTAAGTGCGCACAACTCTAAAAATATCTAAAAATAAACTAAACACTAAAATTCACATATCAAATGAATTTCAACTAAAATTCACATCATTTGGTTACAAAAATATACACTTTATAAAATTAGAAAAATACCAAAAATAATATTAAACTATAATTTCGGACCTTAAGATGGCCACATATGGCCTCTAAAAATATCTAAAACATCCATAACCAGGCAAGACATGTTATAGATGCACCGAACTTTTCAAGACAATCATTTTAGCATGAAGATGGGTTCAAATAAAGTTAAGGATCAAAAGTTATGACCTCTGAGAGTTCGACATCTTTTTCTGCATCAGTTCAATAGATTCATCTAAATAACAATTTATTCTTCCAAAATGTTATGTATTTTTTATATTTTTTCAAAATAAATAAATGTAATAGGATGCTTTTATATCTATACACAACTAAAATTCAAATTATAACTCTTTTGACACATTAATCAATATCAAGTACTTAAATAGGGAGGGAAAAAAATGAATATTGACCACATAGAGAAGAGGATAGAAGGTCCAAAATGATCCCTACTAGGATTGGATACAATTATGATCTATACAAGTTTGGAACACAAACGTACACCACTAATAAGGAGGGACAAATGTTACCAAACTTGGGGATGGAAAGATGATAACAAGAGAGTGTTTAAAGAAAGTATAGGGACTACTAATAATAAATAAATGCACAATTAAATTTCTAATTTAAAACAAGAATTGACATGTACACACATCTTAGAAATATGCAATTTAATGAATAATAATTACCTTAGTGCCATTTTTAGTTGTCTATATTTATGTCCAATTTAATGTGTGTTTTTACAAACATATTCAAGTAAAGGAGGACATGTTATATTGGATATTAAACATGTTATCCATAAAAATATTTATTTACCTACGAATCCTACAACATTATTTATTTATACACACAATGGGAAAGTGCCAATAATAATTATATGCTAAAATATAAAAAAGTTAAGATAATAAATATAATTTGACTAAAAAGTGTGTATAATTCTCATGTTAAACCACTTGCCTCTAAACCCATGTTCAATCATGACTTGACTAGAAGATATGTATAATATCCATGTGAGGTCAAGTGCCCTAAAACTATGCTCAATCTTTGATAAGTTTATCATAAGATTGTTAAAAATGAGAAGCAAAACTTAATATGATCTTAGCTAGGATGATCCCTATAAGTATATCTCATCTCTAAAATATGCAAAACATTGAATCAATATCACACAAGTGTAAATTAGATGCATATATCAAAAATCCCTTCCTAAATTTTTTCTCATAAATCCACTTATAATAAAATGGTGATCAAATGCTCATAATGGTTCTTCTCCATGAAAACTGCATAATTGAAAAATTATTAATAATATTTCTAAGGTAACTTGCATTTTTATGATTAATGGAAAAGGGAGAATATCCTCTTGGTCCTTAAAAATTATGCATTCCTATTGTTTTCTAAGAATTAAGAAAAATAGTAAAAAAAAAATAGCTAAGAAAAATAATCACTCGTAACAAAATAATAACAAATTTTTAATAAAAAATCATGGGTTTAAGGAAATTTTTTATTCAAGTTAATGTGAAAAGATGTGTTACATGTCAAAAGGAGTCAGGGAAAGGATATCATGAAGTGGAAAGAATATCTAAGGATAAAAAGGTGGTGCAAAGGGGTAAAGAAAACTATGAGAAAAAAAACAAGTTTTAGGTAAACTAGTCTAATGGTAGAATCTTGTTGGTGATTTTTTCCTCCATATTTACACCCCAAAGCCTAGAAGGCACACATTTTATAGTATATTTGTTATTTTAAAACATTCTAATATATTCAAATCGATAAAAAGAGTGTGCTCTTTATGGAGAATGTCTATAAGTAGAATCATGAGTTAGTATTTTGTATGTGTTTGTGCCTAAACTAAATATCACAAAATCAAAAGATCTCCTTAAGTGGATACCCTCTATGTGATTGCACTAATATTGAAAACATTCATAATGAGGTGCCAATATATAATAAAATTTCAATAACTAAGGATGACTTTAAAAATATATAATAACTAGGCTAAAACTACTACCTTAAACTAACTTTCATTGAATGAAATTATAAAACTACACCAACACATCCATTAAGTGAAATTTAAAGAGGAATACAAAAAATATATAAGGCTCTAGTTCTTATAAAGGGGTCCCTAAAACATGACTAATGAGGTACCCATATAAAATGAAATTTCGTAAAGGAATGAGGACTATACCGCCCCTCTGCCCTCTTCCTTTCTCCCCAAGTAGCACATCCACAAAATTGGATGTTGAATGTGGTGAAGGAATACAAAACAAAAACTAAATATTTTTTAAATAATGATGTTCCTATAGATAATGACTACAAAAGTTTCATCTACATAAAAAAACATTTCTTCCCTTTGTAAGAGGCTGGATATAATATGCGAATTGAAAATATTCTCACATAATGAAAGAAGGCAAATGTATTGTTATTAACCAAATTTTCATCCTTGTAAGGTAGTTCAAGCATTCCAAATTTGGAATAACATGGATACAATCCTAGGCTTTGAGTGGCCTAATATTGGATTGAATCTCTAGGTTAAAGGGTTGTCTCCCCTTGATGAATCACTTAGGCTCACAAACTACTCTACTAACTTGCTAGAAAAAGAGAGAGAAATCCACTCTAATGGAGGTGATACACTAAATATACTTGAACACTACCAAATAATTACATTTAAACTTCAACCATATGACTAACCTGAAACAAACAATACTCCTCATTTGCCTCTCTACATCAACACTTCATTATGGAGGTAGTGAAATATGTTTGGGCTAGGAGGACTAGTAAAGAGGTCATGAAATAACACTAATGAAAATATAAATAACTCAACCTTAAAACCTCACTTAAACACTTCACAATATCTACAAAAGGATTTCAAACTAAACATGAATGTTAGAAAAGGAAAACATACCAAGGAAGCAAAACTAATCACTTGATAAGATTAAATTAGTCATGCACACACATTGAAACTATTCAAAGGAGGAGGTAAAATCAGAATTTTCCCATTTATGAAAGGTTTTTAAATGGGTAAGGCTTTTCCATACCTAGGTGGAGGATAAAAACATAGCCTATCAAGGCTAAATATATAGAGAAAGTGAGAGAAGAAGGAGAGAATGTCATCAAAGAGAGAGGTGACAAGTGTCACTCTTGATGGAGTGATTTATAATAAAAAAGAGAATTTATGAAATAATTGCATTATACCCTTCAAGATGTGTTGATATCTTGAATATTTTTTCCTTCTCCAAGTGGTGTAGGAGTTTGCAACTTTACTTGACACCTTACTTTATTCTTTAAAATTGCGCTTTGTCTTGGATTGTGAGATGATAAGTGGCTTCATTGATGGTCAATTCATGTTGAACTAATATATTTATATAATATTTACACCTTTAATCTTCTTAGGATCTACTCAAACTGACATCTCAATGGCAATCATTAAGTAACTCTTTAGATGTCTTGAAATACCTTAACCTTGTCATGCCTCACCTTGCTTACAAGTGTCAAATATTGAGTTTGTATTCATCAAAGTAATATATCTCCATGTATGGTATATTAATATCATATAATACCTATAATAAATCATTTAGATGTCTCAAACTCTCTTCAAGAATTTATTTTGCACCAAAATCTCTTATTTGGCCTCAAATCCTCATAGCCCTGAAAATAAGTAAACCTCATTGTGTGGATCAATGTATGAAGGATATTGGAATAATAAATATATTTTTGAGGATCCATTATCTCCTTACATATCCATGTCAAATTTTAGGACCCAAATATGAGTGAAATTACACTTTTCTATTATTTTCTCTTCTCAATTAGGCCTCAATGCCTAAAAACTAGCTTTTAGCCCAAAATCACTCCCACACATGTGAAACCTCCATGAAATGGTTGATTAATTTTACCCAATACATAACCATGATCCATGTCAAATTTTAAGTTCGGAGACCTCATACATATGGGTAAACCATGAAATGGTCAAAAACCATAGTCTAGGTGCTTGCATAGGCTTGAGAGGCATTTGAAGTGTTATTCATGAAATTTTCAAGTTATAAATATTTTAATTGGTTTTTTAGGCTTTAAAAAACTTAATAAAACTCAACATGATAAATATAGGTCTCTTGAAGTGCTCAATAGGTCTGCATATAGGCCTTTTGGCTTGCAAAACAATGCATTTCTCCCATCCTGGCCAACTTGATCACTTGAATGGTTCATAAACCTATTTATGAGGCATAAATATTTGTTTATATGGTTTTATAACCCTTTAATATTATTCATATATATCTTTAATTTATTTATAAATTAATTCTTATCCTACACATTCACAAAAGAGCCTACAACCATGCATTTATGATCATTATGTATAGTTGTACCTTCAAATGTATTATCAAGTGTGTCATTCAGGTGTCTGTGAGAGTTTTAATATTCACCAAGGTAGTTTAATGGTCAATTAAATACATTATGGTCCATTTAAATGCCTATTTATCTCATCAAGTTCTTACTAGGGTTTAAAAAGGGTTTTAGGTATCTCCATCTCTTAAAGTTTTTTCATAAATAACATATCCTATCTCTAGTTCCTAATAACACAATGTGGAAGTTGGGGGACCTATCCATAATAAATAAACACCACTCAATCCCATTCAATCTCTCCTCTAATACCTAAGAAAAAATATGCTCCTTATAAGGTTAGGACAGAGTTTGGAGTACCTTCAATTATTAGATATCATTCATACAGGTGTAAGGTTTGAATATTGAAAAAATGATAGATATTTGAGTTAGGACACCCATACAATCACTCCTAATGGAATATTTACACCATACAACTCCTTCAAGGAGTTTTGATTACTCAAAAATGACCTCTCAGCTAGTTAGGTGTATGAGGAATGAAGGCAGAGTTTGATGAAACCAAGACCCTTTAGACTGCAAACCTTTCATCTAAAATAGATTAAAAGCATCTAAAATGTCCCTATTAAAGCTTGAATTTGTTTCATTTACATTTATCATTGTCCATACTCTCAGGGTTTGATCCCATTAACTATAGCAGACCTTTAAGGGTTTTAAGCCTATAAGTCTCTTAAACACTCACTATTGAGTTTTGCCTTTATTATTTCAATAAAAACTCCACTTTAAGTGATAATGTTTTAATTTTTCATACCACATCCCATGGTAATCTTAATTCTAATACACCTAGGTATTGACCTTTTTCAAATATGTCCTCAAGCAAACCTGTAGGTCATTGCCTAAGTATCCTAACTATAGTTTGAGAAATACCTTCATCTATTGAAAGGGTATAAAAATTCAATTTTTTAATTAAAATATTCATAAATTTCTCAATTTATTAATTTTATCCATTTCACCCTTCATTAAACAATCTCTTCACACTATAACACATACAGGCTTGACTATAGTCTTTGTGAGATAACTTGACTGAGTTCATGAGAATCCACTATTTTTAATGGTTTTAAATTTATAACATTTGTGTTTACTTATATAAAATCTCTTTAGGTAATTCATGAAGTATCCTAATATTTAACCAACAACTCTCATTCATTCATTTCCTTCAACAAACAACACATCTTACCACAAAATTGTAAACACAGGCTTTAAGTCACTTTAGACTAATCTGCCCATAGGTCTTCAAGAAGTTTAATACAAGGAATGGCATAAAATAAGGGTTTATTATATATCTATCAGTAACTATCCTTCATTAATCCACATATTTATATTCATTCCATCCTTAGTTATTATATGAAACATTACATCCTCTCAAGCATGCACTTACATAGGCTTGATTATGTATGACAATTTACAACAAGACTTCAATAGTTTATATATATTTATAGATTTAAATCCTTAATGATTTATAAATATCTTTAACTTTGTGTAAATAAAAAGAACCCTCTCCACTGCCTTCAACATTGAAATCTTGAGAGACTTAGTTGGTTGTAGGTGTTTATAGAAGTCTTAGGTCTCTCATATGGATCTATGATACTACGAAGACTTAAAATATTCCTAAAATATATTATAATATACTTACATGCCATATAAATTATCTTTATCACATCTTTATTTCATAAAAATATGACATATATTCATTTACATAGACCTACAACTAGCAAGGTCACTCTATGGATGAAGAGCATGTGAGACTAGGGAAATATTGCCTGTGTATAGAGGTTTATTTCTCATCTATGGAGACTTAGAATTGAATAAAATATTGAATCCTTTAAAATATATTATATATTATTTCCTTTTTCATTCGAAGGTGTCAACACTATTAACTCAGTCCTGTAGTATGAGAATGTGTTTCAAGAAACCATTCAAGTTTAAAATCATGAACTATTTCATGAATGTCACACCTCATGGAGAACCCATTGTGAATGGGGAAGGTATATTTATAATTTTAAGATTAAAAAGGAGTAAAAATATCTCTTTGACCACATTTTTAAGCTCATTATCATATGAACAAACTTACAACTTTGAATATCATGGAGTTTCTCTTGATCCAATAGAAGTTCACACATGTGAGTTTGATGAAGACAAGAATTTAATGATTTTGAGTATATATAAATACATTTTAAATTCCTCTCCATGTTCCAATGAGTCCATTCATGCAAGAAAACTTGCATACAATTGAGCTAGTGGGGATTTACACCTCACAAAAGTACCTTAGCTCCTTAGCGATTATTTATAAATATAAATATCTTAATTAAACAACCAATGCCACTAATTGAGAGGCCATAAGGGTCATCAAATCTGGTCAATATCTTGGGATCTAACTCTACCTATACGGCCTATACCACCCACTTTAAAATTTCCTTTACGAGCTTGTGAATGAACAAATGGGAGAGAGATTTACTTACATCTCTAGAACCCAAAACTTAATTCCAAGAATTCATATGACATATGTAAGTTTAATAGACACTTATAAACTATTTTCCCCTAAAAGTGAGTTCATTAAGTCCTTACAAGTGAGTGAAACTCTCTTATTTTGCATTGAAATGCAAGAACTAATCACTTTAAGACATCCTAACCTATATGGTAATTATGTAATGCCTCCAAGAACCTTGGTAATTATATTATACATATTATTCATTGTTTAGGCTTTATCACACATTAGAGTTAGTCAAAAATACCTTTTTCCTTCATAAATGTTACATTAAAGTTTATCAATTACCTTAATTTATCCAAAGAAGCATGAAATGTTCATAAAAGGTAATGAAATCATGAAAATAATTGGATAAGAAAATAAGGACCATATGACACCATCTGACCAACTCTCATCACACCATAACATGACCAGACCATTACAAGACCAATACAAGACATTACCTTAATCTTATCAAATAAACCTTAAGTTTTACTAACAATGTTTTAGAAAGATTATTATAAGACCTCATAGGACATGACAAGGCTTTGAACAAGGATATTCAAAAATGAAAATCAATTTTTTAACTAAAGAGGTTGACATTTTGACCTTGGGAGTCAAAATTGGTCAACAAATTAGCAATTCATAGGGGTAGCGTGTATGATATGCTAATTAGACCAGTAGCCTTGTCTTTCCATTGGGAAATGGAGTCATTTTCACTAAAATACAAACCTAATCAAACCTTGAAAACTGATTGCAAATGCTTTGACCAATTCAAGACAATTGATTGACTTCCAAGACATACAACACAAGGACAAAGACACACAAGACACACACATGTGCTAGTTAAGCACTTAGGGAACATAACAAAAATAAGAAAACTATTATATAAAACTTACCTCTAATCATGTCCCTCCTAGATCAAATGGGAAATTTTTGAGATCTACTCCATGAGGTGTGCAATGGTGTAAGAGAGCATATTTAAATATATTCTTGCTTAGCTAAAACTTCTTCCTAATTGCCAACACATTTGGGATGCCTTTTAACAGGTCTATAAATACAAATAGACTTTTAATGAACACATACTGATACAAGATGTCAGCTCTACCCTCTGATGTTGTTCCACTTTGGCAATAGTCTCCAAGATCGCCAGACATTGGTTTGTAAAGCCTATTGCAAGAAGAGCCTCACATGACTAATTGAAAAAGAATGCCTGGACCTTAGTATCCTCTTGAAGATTCTCAACTTGTCCATATACTATTTATAGTTGTTCAAACTCATCAGACTTAAATGTACATAATGGCATACTAGTATAATCATCTCTAAGAGAGAGTTTGTCATTCTTTGAGAGATTGTGGCCAAAAGAGATCCACAGTGTATGCAAATGAAATGAAAGGTTGATAACCCATGTTGAAGATTTCAAACAAATCATCATCTAGTGAGGTTGCCTCTTAAAAAGGCATATTTTCAAGACTATCTCCCTCTAGCTTATTTATTGGCTTACTAAAACTGCCTCCTATTTCCTTAACCAACTCATAATCACCTAGGATAAGTGAGTATCATGATTCCAAAGCTTCAAATAAGTCTTCACCATGTTCTTTACTAGCTTGTAATTTTGTTGGTTTTCTTGGTGATTCATCAAACTCTTAATTGCAGTAAGATTTAGACTCATTGTTTTGACTAATACAAGGAAGATCAAAGTAATAACTCACCTTCTCTTGCACACTTGGATTACCATGAGGGGCATTTAATTGAATTTATACTATAGTAAGCTCCTCAAATTCATCAAGAAGTTCTAAGAACAAATCCTCTTAATCATTTACAACTTTTTTGTCATGGTCAACTAACTGATTGACTGTTGAAACCACTTCAATTGCTTGACCTTGTTCATTTGAAACCATTTCAAATTCATTCAACATCTTAGATTATTGGCTTAGAGAACCTTCAACATCAAGACCAATTGTAACCTCAATAAGATTAGATGTAATTGGATCTCCTTCTTGAAGCATACCACCACGATCTTCTTATAGAACCTCATCTTTGAAAATTGAATTGCCTCTTTCTTCCCCAAGTGGAGTACCAATTAAAATCTCCTTATCAACCTCACTTGAAGTATATTCATCAGCTGCAAATATAACTCGATATTCTTTACTTACCTCCCATAGGATAGGTTCTTTCAAGAAGGGAGATGGTGGGAGCTTCCTTGAAACTTGAGGTCATGGGAATGGAAGATTATTTTAGGAATTCTTGTAAAGAAATCAAATTCAATTAGGCTATGAGTGTCTCATTCTCTTCATCAACCACTTCATTCTTCTCATAGCCTTCCTAAGGCTCCTTAACAACTACAACTCGATTTTCACCTTTCAATTAAGACCTATTTCTTGTCTTGAAATTTTTTTAATAGAATTACAAGATGGAATAGGTTGAGGTTCTTGAGGAAGGGGAAATGGGGCTTGAAAATGCACAAGGTCTTTTTTGGTTTCAAACTCTAAATCTTGGTTTGGTTCAAGTTTCTTCATTTTCAACTCCAACTCTTCAATTTGCTTGTCTATACTCTCTTGGAATAAATTTTATTTAAGGTGGTTAGTGACTTCATGAGGATAAGGAGCACAACAAGGATGATATGGGATACAAGATGGCTCTTGAGGATGGATGGGAGGGACTTGTATAGATTCAAATTCTTCATTAACTTGAACTCCCCAATCTATGCTTGTCTCAATTTTCTTAACCCATGATTTCACCACTTGATTCTAATTTGGAGTCTTGAAAGAATTTTTAATGTTCTCTTTAGGAAGAGAAGTATAATATTGTCCTAATATGTCTTCACTAACATCCCTCCATGTGGAAATCAAACCTTCTAATTATGTTTTGTCTTGGTTCTCAATAATGGGTTGCTCAACAATAACCTCTTCCTTCTTTTGAATGTTCTCTTGGATTGATTTTTAAGAAGGAAAAGTTTGAGGAGTATATGAAGTATTTGAAACACTTTGAATCTCACTTGAAATGGTCTCTTGGGGAAGAATGGGTGGTACATAAGAGGGTTGAGGTGGTATATATGAACACACATGGGGTTGATAGCATTGAACCTGATGTCCTTCATGAACTATTAGCTTATCCTCTATGCTTTAAATGAGACCACTTGCATCCCAAATTTCAATTGAGAGGCTTTGACAATTTGCTCTTTCAATATGTGCCCATTCTTATTTCATTAGTTTCAATGAGTCTATCACATTATGAATTAGATGACTAGGGACACCTTGAACATATTCCCTTTATGTGTTAATACCTATCATATACCTTTCATGCCCTAAGAGAGTTTTCTTTATACTTGAAATGGATTGGTTTGAAAAGTGACTATGTTAGCTAGGGATAGCATGGTCTTAAGAAGGATGATCATATACAACATCATAGTCATGTAAGGGGAGTGTAGGTTGATCATAGGACTGATATGACTCATGACAAGGCTGATAAGGATCATGGTGAGGCTAATAAGGCTCATCGTAGAGCTGATAGTGAATACCGTAAGATTGATATACCTCATCAACTTGCATGAATCTGAAATTTACTTCAAACTCAACCATAACAACATAATAAAGATAGTGAATTGAAAGCACAACTTACTTTGAATAACTAACTGAGGTTATAGAACTAGCTAATTAAGTAGGGAGTCATCATTGATGTTTTGAATGCCTCTAAAGGTTGATATGTAGAATAAAAACACCAACAATGCTTCCAGTACTTTGGACCTTAGTCCCACCGAGCATGCCAAAACTTTTATCAACCAAATTTATAAATTTGGAAGGTAGTTCAAGCCTTCCAAATTTAGAATATCCTAGGTTATGGGTTCCCTAATATTGGATTGAATCTCTAGGTTAAAGGGTTAGCTCCCCTTGATGAATCACTTAGGCTCAGAAACTATGGTATCAACTTGATAGGAAAAGAGAGAGAAACCTTCTCTAATGGAGGTGATGCACCAAATATAATTAACCACTACTAACCTACTACATTTACACATTAATCATAGAACTAACTTGCAACAAACACTAATCGTAATCTACCTCTCTACATCATTACTTTAATGTGTAGGTAGTGAAAGATGTTTGGGCTAGGAGGACTACTCAAGAGGTCATGAAATGACTCTAATGAAAATAAAATTCACTCAAATTCCATACCTCACTTAGACACTTCAAAAGACATGTAAAAGGATTTTAACCTGAACACGAATGCTAGACAAGGATAACATACCAAGGAAGCAAATCTAATCACTTGATAAGATCAAATTGGTTATGCACATACATTGAAACAAATCAAAGGATAAGGTAAAACCAGAAAATTATCATTGATAAAAGACTTGAAAATGGTTAGGGATTATCCATACCCAGGTGGAGGATATAAACATTGCCTATCAAGGTTGAATAATAGATAAAGTGAGAGGAGAGAATGGCATAGAAGAGAGAGGTGACAAGTGTCACTCTTGATGGAGCAAGTTAAAATAAAGAAAGAGGAGTTATGAAATAGTTGTATCAGACCCTCCAAGACATGTTTTAATCTCTTGAAGATGATTTTCTACTTGAAGTGGCATAGGAGTTTACAACTTTTCTTGAAACCTTACCTTGTTCTTCAAAACTACCTTTTATCTTGGCTTGTGAGATGACAAGTGGATTCATTTATGTTTATGTCATGTTAAAATGATATATATATATGCTATGGACACATTTAATCTTCTTAGGAGATCCTCAAAATGACATATTAGTGGCAATCATCAAGTAACTCTATAGGTGTCTTGAAACCCCTTAGCCTTTTCATGCCTCCCCTTGCTTACAAATGTCAAATATTTAATTTATCTTCATAAAATCAATATATATCCATGTATGTCCTATTCATATCATATAATACTTGTAAAAAATCGTTTTTAGGTCTCAAACTCTCTCCAAGACTTTATTTTTCACCAAAAGCTCTCACTTGTCCTCAAATCCTCATATCCCTAAAAATAGGTAAACCTCCTTATGTGTAATAATGTAAAGATTATTTTTGAAGAATAAGAATATATTTGAGGACTCAGTATCCCCTTAAATCTCTATGCCAAATTTTAGGACCCAAATCTAAGTGGAAGTATACTTTTTCTACTATTATCTCTCCTCAATTAGGCCTCCATACCTAGAAACTAAGTTTTGGCCCAAAACTACTCCCACACATGTGAAACCTATGTAAAATGTTTTATTAAATTTAACCATTCCATAACCATGATCCATTTCAAATTTAAAGTTATTAGACCTTGTACGGATGGGTAAACCATGAAATGGTCAAAACCCCTAGTTTAGGTGCTTATATAGGCTTGAAAGGCATTTAAAGTGTTTTTCATACAATTTTCAGGTTATAAAGATTTTAATTGTTTTAAATAGGCTTAAAAACACTTATTAAAACTCAACATGTTGAAGATAGGTCTCTTGAAGTGCTCAGTAGGTCTACATATAGTCCTTTTGGCTTGCAAATCAGTGCATTTCTCCTTTCTTGACCAATTTGATGACTTGACTAGTTCATATACCTTTGTATAAGACATAAATAGGTGTGTATATGGTTTTATAACACTTTCCAAGTCTTGATAGACATATTTAATGATATAAAAATAAATTCTTACCCTACACCTTCACAAAAGAGCCTAAAGCCATGCATTTATGCCCATTCCATTCAGTTGTACCTTCAAAGGTATAGTCAAGTTTGTAATTCAGGTGTCCATGAGATTTGTTAGAGTCACAAAGGTAATTTTAAGGCTAATTAAATCCATTAGGGTCATTTAAAAGGCCTATTTATCCCATTAGGTTCTTAACAGGGTTTAACAAGGGTTTTAGGTGTCTTCATCTCTTAAGGATTTTTCATAAAGAATAGATCCTATCTCTCCTTAGTAAAGACACAAGGTATAAGTGGGGGGGATATCAATCATCTATAAACACCAATCATTCCAATTCAAAATATCCTACAATATATATGAAAAACTTTGCTCCTCTCTTGAGTTCCTCACAAGATTAGGCCAGAGTTTTGAGTAGCTTCAGCTATTAGAGATCATTCATACAGGTCTAAGTTTTGAAGATTGAAACAATGCTATATATTTGAGGTAGGATACCCATACCATCACTCCCAATGGCCTCTTTGATCCAGGTGGATCCATGTACCATTCCATTTTCAAAGTCTTCAAATTCTAATTAAACTATTTACACATCAAAGAATTCATCGAGAGCTTTCTAGCGCTTCTTCCAGAATAAAAAATAGAGTTCGGATGCTCGAGATATAGATTGCTGAAGTATTCTTATGATAGGCAAATAATGGGTGTCGAAAAGTGACATGGCCATATTTAAATATGCCAAGTGGTCTAATAACCATTTGACATGTGGAAATATGAATTTGTGTAAAAAATTTGGTTTGGTGTTTGTTTTTAGCCTCCAGTCTTTGACAGGTGGTCATATGAGGATCCATGGGCCCCATTATTTGCTCATTGGGGGCCCTCAGTGAGGGTTGACACACTCCTGTGAAGGGTGCCTTGGCCTCCTATTCTTCATGTGTTATTTTATTAAACATTTTATTTAAATTACAAACCTTGTTCAAACCCACCAATGTGGGATAATTATTTTAAGCTTGTAATAAGAATCCTCATACCAACACGTAGCAGAGCCACCAGCCAACACACATCAGCTACCACGTCATCAAACCATCACCACACAAACTATGCAAAGACCAAGTCCTAACTGACCATTCTCCAACAATAGCCTAAGGATAGGCTTAGCTAAGCTTAGCGCCTAAGTCTCCTCCAAAAAGGATGTCAGCACTCATCAAGGAGGCTACCAACCTATTTTAAGTATGTAATCTATTCTCCCCCAAAAAATGTGGGATAAATAGATAAGTTTCAAGCACCTAAAAGAAAGGCCAACATTTCAAACCATGCACCTATTGCACAAAAGAGATAAGATTTGACCGCTTGTGCTACGGGGGTTAAAGTATTATTTAAAGAACGAAATTCCATTTGAAGGGGAGAAGGAAGTCGATTGTGTAAAGAAAATTAAGAATGTTAGAGTTTTATTCATGCCTTGTATGGCCTTGGGCCATTATTTTTAGGTTTGAGAGATATTATTACAGGCAAGCAGAGATTAGAGAAAGTGAATTGAAGGCTTGTATTAATTTTGGAAGCCATTTGTTGCACAAAATTAATGGAAACGGTCCTCACTTCGAATGGACCTAGAGACGTAGGCTATTGAAGCTGAACTTCGTTATCAACTTACTGGTGATTTCTTCTGATTTTCTCTATTATTTATCTAATTTTGATCTTCATTTTAATTTATTTATATAAAATTAAATGGAAAAGTTGAGAAATTGAAGGATCTTTTAAATGTGAAAGTGTGTTTTTTTAATGTACTACACTTGCATTTTCAGTTTTTAGATCAGATTTTTGGTATCAGAGCGGTTGTTATTTAACAGTGATTGCTAGTGTATGTTGACAAGGTCTAAATCCCAAAAGGGTGAAGGAAAACTTGTTGAGTATAATCTAGAGATTGGCTCAAAGCATGCTTCAAGGATGGCCGAAGAAGAGATGGAATTCGAACAAGCTTTATGCTGAGCTTTCATGGAGATGAGAAGCATGGTTGAGGAATTATACCATGAAAAACAAAAGAAATCTGAGAATGAGAAAGGTGATTCACAAGAATCGAAAGGTAAAGAAATTGAAAAACCTTCTTCATCAGATGACGGTAAAAAAATTGTGGAATCTCTCCCTTCACTCAAATTGGATATTAAGTTTGAATTACCAATGTTTAATGGTGAAGTTAATGCCAAAAAGTTGAATAATTGGATCAAGCAGATAGAAATTTATTGTAGGGTCTAAAATATTGCAGGGGATGAATCAAAAATTCATTTGGATACTCTTCGTATGGGAGGCATAGCTCTCATCTGGTGGAAGAGTAAGTTGAAGGAAGCTGAGCTTCAAAAAGGTAACTCGATTTATACTTGGAATGAATTTATTGAAGAAATCAAAAAGCAATTTTATCCTTTAGGCTATATGCAACAAGCCATGATGGATTGGCAAAGTTTTAGACAAGGAAAAGGCCAAAATGTTCAAGATTATACACAAGAATTTAGGAAAAAAACTTTACTTTTGAATGTTCCTCTATACACATAAGAAACACTGCTAAAATATATAGGTGGGCTACATAGTTACTTAAGACATATGATTCTTATGTTCAATCCCACTAATTTAGATGCAGTATGTGTAAAATCCACTCATTTAGAGGCTATAGGAAAACAATCAAAAGAATCTTTTCCTAAAGCTAAAAGTAAGCAATCTAATGTTAAGCAGTCCAAAGGGGGAAGTTCATCAGGAAAGGGTAAACAAAAATCCAATTTTACTGTTAAAAAAGAAGGAAAACCATTTTGTAATCATTGCAAGAAAAATCATGATGAGTCTCAGTGTTGGAAACTACACCCTGAGTTAAGGCCTAAAAGGTTTCAAAAGAAAGAAAAGAAGACTAATGCTATGGTTCAGGACTTAGGTTCAGATTCACGTGACGAAACTAAGATCATAGCTATGGGATTACATAATGATTCTTCTCTTTCAGTTTCTAGCACTAAATCATCAAATGATGCATCTTCTTCTAAATAGAATTATGTTCATGTTGATAAGAAAATAAATGAATTGTTCCACATTAGAGTTGTTTCAAAACATACTAAGATTGACACTCTATTTGATAGTGGTTCACAAGCAAATTTAATTTTTGAAGAGGTTGTTAATAAGTTAGGCTTACAAACCAATCCCCATCCGAAGCCTTATCCACTAGGTTGGGTGTGTGACAATGCGAAGCTACAAGTCTCACAAACTTGTAGATTGAGGTTTGCCATCACATCCAAGTTCATAGATGAGGTTGAGTTGGATGTTGTCCCATTGGACATATGTGGGATTTTTTCGGGAAGCCCATATCTTTATGATAGAAAAGCAATATTTTATAGAGAGGAGAATAAGTACTTGCTTGTTAAGGATGGCATTGATTATATAGTCAGAGAACATCACATTAAAACAAGTCTTTCTTTGGTTACAACAGGGCAAATGAAAAGACTAGTTAATTCAAGCAAGACTTTTTGTCTCATGTTGATTAAGTCTAAGGAAAAAGAATATTCTTAGGCTTTCAAAAATTGTGATCCTAAACACAAGAATGAATTGGTTGAAATCATTTCTACTTACAATGATGTATTTCAGGATCCTAAGGGTTTGCCCCCTAAAAGGGGAGTTCAACATGAAATTCAGCTATTGCAGGATTCTCCTCTCCCTAACATTGGCATGTATAGGTTATCAGTTGTGGAAAATGAGGAAACCAAAAAATAGGTAATGGATCTATTGGATAGAGGTATTATTCATCCAAGTTCATCTCTTATTGGTTTGCCCATTATTTTGGTGCCAAAGAAAGATGGCACTTGGTGAATGTGTGTTGATTTTCATGTTTTAAACAAAATTACTATTAAGAATCGTTACCCTCTTCCTTGTATGGATGATTTGTTGGATCATTTGAAACATGCTATTTATTTCACTAAGCTAGATTTGAAAATTAGATATCATCAAGTAAGAATTAATGAAGGTGATGTGTGGAAAACCACCTTCAAAACAAAACAGGGATTGTTTGAATGGCTCGTTATGCCTTTCGAGTTGTGTAATGCCCCAACTACATTCATGAGATTGATGAATGATGTTTTTAGACAATTCCTTGATGATTTTGTCATCATTTACTTAGATGATATATTGATTTTTAGTAAGTCTTGGGAAGATAATGTGATCCACACTAAGAAAGTCATGGATGCATTACGAAGGGAAAAACTTTATTTAAAAATGTCAAAATGTGAATTTGGCAAGACCTCTTTGATATACTTGGGTTACATTGTAGGACATGGTGAATTGAAAATTGATCCTACAAAAGTGGCAGTCATTGTTAATTGGCCTACACCCACTAATACAACTGAGGTTAGAAGTTTTCTTGGTGCAGTACAGTTTTGGCAAAAGTTTATTGCTCAATTTTCATATATTGCATCACCTTTGCATTCTTTGACAAGTGTGAAACAGGTCTTTTAGTGGGGAGGCAAACATCAAAAAGCCTTGGACACTTTGAAAGAAAAGATAAGTACTACTCCAGTCTTGGCACTTCTTGATATACAACAACCATTTGAGATTGAGATGGATGCAAGTGAGTATGTTATGGGAGTTATTCTAATGCAAGGTAAGAAACCAGTTTGTTATCATTCTAAAACCTTCACAAGTGCAGTAAGAAAATATCCAACTTATGATAAGGAATTATATGCATTGGTTCAAAGTGTTAAAAAATGGAAACATTACTTAATGGGAAAAGAAACAATAATACATATAGATCATCAGCCCTTATAGTATCTCCAATCACAAACCAAACTACAACAGTCTAGACATTTTCGTTGGATGGGTTTCTTACAACAATTTCATCTTGTGATTAAGTATAAAAAATGTATTTAGAATAAGGTTGCAGATATGCTATCTAGGCCTCCTATGGTTGTTGCATCTATTCTTTTACAACATGGTTCTTTGTCTCATGAAATTTATAAAGAATAGTATGTTAATGATCTTGATTTTTAGGATGTTTATAAAGACTTGATGAGTCATAGACAAGTAGAAGAATTGGACTATCATGTACACAGAAATAAATTGCTAGAAATAAACACACTTTGTAGAAATGAATTTGCTAGAAATAAACACACTTTATAGAAATGAATTTGTAGGAAATGAACAAACTTTACAGAATTAAACACACAATTTAGAATTCTTAGAAAATGATTGCCAATAAATGAGAACTTAATCTAGAACACCTACAGGGACAAATCTATAACAAATTTTAACTTAAGGAATTAAAAGCATTTATAAATTTAATAGATCTACCTATAAAATTGGATACATGAGAAACAATAACCATTAAATGAATTTTCTTATGTTGTTATATTAGGTTACTTGATAGGTCTCTTTATGTTGAATTTCATGCTAGAGCACTTGACTTGATATGATTCCTTACTCTCCTTCTCAACCTTCATCATCTTAACTATGAGCTTCTAATTGGTTTCAGAGTGCAGGTTAGAAAGAGTAAAGCCCATCAGCCAGTAGGGAGTGCCAAGGAGAGGTGCCCAACAAGAAAGGAGGTCATAGAAGGAGCATAATCATCTAGTTAGGAGAAGCGTAGCAGTCAAGTGGAATCAGTGATGCCAAAAAAACAAGAAGAAGGTTGAAGGAAGTCAAATCGGCGTGGAGTTTTGGCCTGACGGATCTGACCTATCAAGCATCTATCCATCAACCTATGAAAATCTATCCGCATTCTTGAAAGTATCTTGGTCAAATTTGCAATGCATAGTTGTAGCCATTGACCAGCTGAGTCAGCTTGGGAGAAGTGTGTAGATCATGGAAAAGCTGAGTCAGCTTGGGAAGAGCACGTAGATCATGGAAATTAAACTTGTATGTGCAGTTGTTAGTGTGGTTGGTGCAGCAGTCAACAAAACTGCAAGATTTGAAAGCGCAGCCAAAGCGCCCGAGTGGATCGACGCAACAGGGCGCAGTCTTCAATAACCTGGTCTAGCATTAGAACTGGGTCCTAACATGTCTGCAAGATATTTTATTGCAGACTAAGCCATTTGAAAATGCAGTAGAGGATAGCCACTTTCAAACGTAGAAAATGTCCCAACACCCAATCTGTGGAGGCTGAACCCAGTCCAAAAACAAATTGAAGTGATGAAGTCAAAGACAAGTGTATTGCAGTTCATTGCCATCTTTCAGCGTTTGACATGGCAACAAACAACAATATTTCTCAGCCTCAAATTCCCATTTTCAATGGTAATAATTATGATTTTTGGGCAATTAAGATGATAACATTGTTTTTCTCACAACAAGTTTGGGATTTGGTAGAGAATGGTTTTGTAGAATCGTAGGATGAGGTTGCCCATCTGGCATTAACTCAAGCACAAAAGGATGAGCTTAAAGAGAATAGAAAAAAAGATGCAAAAGCTTTATTTATAATCCAATAGGCACTAGATGAATCTATTTTTTCAAGAGTTGTAGTAGCAACAAGATCCAGATCGGCATGGAAAATCTTGGAGACTACCTATAAAGGTAATACAAAGGTAAAAATTGCTAAATTGCAATCTCTTAGGCGAAGTTTTAAAAATTTGCAAATGAATGATTCAGAATCTATAGACTAGTTTATGGGTCAAGTATTGAATATAGTGAATCAAATTAGATCTAATGGAGAAATAATCACGGATCAGAAGATCATAGAAAAAATACTCAGGAGTTTACCCAGTAAATTTGATGCAATAGTTGTAACTATTGAGAAAACCAAGGATTTGGAACAGTTATATGTAGATGAATTAATGGGTTCTTTGTTAACACATGAATCCAAAATGAATAAGAATAACAATACTTCTCTTGAGAATGCTTTCAAGTCACAGGTATCATTTGGCAGAGGAAGAGGAAGAGGAAGATCAAACTTCAGAGGAAGAGGCAGAGGCAGAAATGGAAGGAACAATCCAGATCAAGGTGAAAACAGTAATCAAAACTACAACAATAGAGGACGTGGCAACAATCACTTCCAGCAAAATTCACAGAGGTTTGATAAATCTAACATTCAATGTTATTACTACAAAAACTATGGACATTATGCAAGTGACTGTAGAAAGAAATAAGGATATGTGGACAAGCAAAATGCTAATTACACAAATGAATCTAGTTCTAATACTGGTGAATCTAGTTCTAATCTTGGAAGCTTATTTCTCACTTGTCATGTTACTCAAGAAAAAGCTAGAGATATTTGGTTCTTAGATAGTGAATGCAGTAATCATATGACAGGAAATAAAGAATGTTTTGCTAGTCTTGATGATTCTATAAAATCTGAAGTTAAATTAGGAAATGATAACAAAGTGGATGTAATGGGTAAAGGAGTAATAAATGTTTTGGCAAAAAATGGTGAAAGAAGGTTTATACAGGATGTTTATTTTGTACCTGAACTAAAGCATAATCTTATGAGTATTGGACAATTAGTACAGAAAGGTTACAGAGTATCTTTTATGGATAATGTTTGCACAATACTAGACAAGTTTCCAAGTGACAGGTTGATAGGAAAAGTGGAGATGACCAAGAATAGGATGTTCCCTCTTCGAATTCAGTGCATCCAAGGAGAAGAGGAAGCCCACTTCAAAACCATGCATCTAGACCAATCATGGCTATGGCACTTAAGGTATGAACATTTACATTTTGGAGGTTTGAATTTGTTACAAAAGAAAAATATGGTGAAGGGATTACCACCAATAAAACAGCCAGGAAGTTCATGTGAAAGTTGCATTCTAAAAAAACAACATAAAAAGAGCTTTCCAGTAGGAGCCTCATATAAAGCAATGGTACTATTAGAGCTAGTCCATAGTGATTTATGTGGACCAATGCAAATTCCATCATTTGGAAGTAGTTCTTATTTTCTAACCTTCATTGATGATTTTAGCAGAAAGACTTGGATATACTTTATCAAAAATAAGTCTGAAGCCTTTGAAAAATTTAAAGAATTCAAGGCTATGGTTGAAAAACAAAGTGGCCTTTACATCAAGGTACTTAGATCAGATAGAGGAGGTGAATATATGTCTAATGAATTTCAATATTTTTGCAGATATTATGGCATTAAAAGGCAACTGACTACAAGGTACACACCACAGCAGAATGGTGTAACAGAAAGAAAGAATAGAACAATCATGGAGATGGCTAGAAGCATGTTGAAGGCCAAACATTTGTCAAATGAATATTGGGCAGAAGTAGTAGCATGTGCAGTATATATTCTAAATAGAAGCCCAACAAAGAGTGTCAGAGATCGACTTCCACAAGAAGCTTGGAGTGGTAAGAAGCATAGTGTACATCATTTCAGAATTTTTGGTTGTATTGCATATTCACTTATACCATCTAAATTGAGAAGAAAACTTGATGATAGAGGTGAGAAATGAATTTTTATTGGCTATAGTGAAGAATCAAAGGCTTATAAGTTGTATAACCCCATTTCAAAGCAAGTGATTATTAGCAGAGATGTTAAATTTAAGGAAGAAGAAGCATGGGATGGTAGCACCATCACAATTGGAGCACTAATTCCACAAAATGAAGAAGAATCTGAAGAACAAAATTTTCAAGGTGATCAATCCTCTCCACAAGCAAGAACAAGCACTCCAATAAGAACACCTAGGAGCTTAGAACAAGGTGAATCATCTGGACATGCATGTCATCCTACTCCAAATTCACAAGTGTGAATCAGATCCAACTCTTGCTACTTTAAGATCAAGATTTAAAGGTAAGAAAATGAGAAACTTGAATGAGATTTATAATCAAGAAGAAGAGAAGTTAGATTTGTGTTCAAATTTTGATCTTTTCACTCATGATCCTATGTATTATGAAGAAGCAGTTAATGAGGAACATTGGATAAAAGCAATGGATGAAGAGATGAATGCTATTAAAAGAAATCAAACATGGGATCTAACTAATCTACCTGAAGGTAAGGATTGCATAGGATTCAAATGGGTTTATAAGACTAAATTTGATGCAGATGGAAATGTTGAAAAACACAAGGCAAGGTTAGTAGCAAAAGGTTTTACACAAGAACATGGAATTGACTATAATGAAACATTTTCTCTAGTTGCTAGACTTGATACTGTTAGAATGGTTTTAGCAATAGCTACTCAAAATAATTGACATGTATATCAAATGGATGTCAAATCAGCTTTCTTGAATGGTTTCCTAGATGAAGAAGTGTATGTGAAACAGCAACCAGGTTATGAAGTGCAAGGACATGAAGAAAAAGTCTACAGATAGAAGAAGGCCCTTTATGGTCTCAAGTAAGCACCAAGAGCATGGTATAATAGGATTGATTCATATATGACAAACAATGGATTTAGTAGAAGCAATAGTGAGCCTACATTGTACACAAAAATCAACAAAGAAGGTCAGATTTTGATTGTGTGTTTGTATGTTGATGATTTGATATTTACTAGAAATTTGTCTGTAGACACATTTAAATCAGCAATGAAGAAAAAAATTGAAATGACAGATTTGGGATTAATGAAGTACTTTTTGGGCATAGAAGTTGTACAATCAGAGAAGGGAATTTTTATTTGTCAAAATAAATATGCAAAGGATGTGTTAAGGAGATTTAAGATGTTGAATTGTAAACCAGCACCTACACCAATTGCTACAGGGACCAAAATTAGCAAAGAAGACAAAGGGTCTAATGTTGATTCTACAACATTCAAAAGACTAGTTAGCAGTTTGATGTATCTTACAGCTACAAGACCAGACATCATGTATGGGGTCAGTTTAATCTCAAGATTCATGGAGTCACCAAAAGACTCACATTGGCAAGTTGGAAAAAAGATATTGAGATATGTGGCAGGAACAATAGAATATGGAATTTTATATTCCACAACTAATGATTTTAGTTTGATTGGTTATACTGATAGTGATTTTGTAGGTAGCATTGATGACAGAAAGAGTACTTCTGGACATGCCTTTCTTTTAGGAACAGGTGTGGTCACATGGGCATCCAAAAAGCAACCTATAGTGACACTTTCATCAGCTGAAGTAGAGTATGTAGCAACCACATCAACAACATGTCAAGCAACTTGGATGAGGAGAATATTGATAGATTTATTACAAGCATAGAAGGAGTCAACACCAATCTTTTATGACAACAAATTAGCAATTGTATTGTCAAAAAATCATGTTTTTCACAAGAAGAGCAAGCACATTGATACAAAATTTCATTTTATCAGAGAGTTAGTGAACAATGGAGAAATCCATTTGGAATTTTGCAGATCTAAAGACCAATTGGCAGATATATTCACAAAGGCATTAGCAAAGGAGACCTTTGATTGTCTAAGACAAAATTTAGGCATTATAAATGCTGAAGTAGTTAGTGGTAGAAATTAAGGGGGAGTGTTAGAAACTAAAGATTAATTGGAGATAATTTCTCCACTCACAACTTAACTGCCTGTTGTAGCTCCCTTTTGCAGTTCGCTCTTTCTCATGCACAGCAGTTAACAAACAGTTAGAGATCAGTTAGTTCAAACAGTTAAACAAGCAGTCTTACTCCTTGCTCAGCTTGCATGCAATAGAAATTGAAGTTAGTTTTAGATCAGTTAAGGATTAGTTTATTTTCAGTTTGATCTGCCAAGAAAATATATTTAAAGATCTCTTGGGCACAGCTTTGTATAAACAAAATTTTGTATCATTTGGGTAAACTATGTATTCCTCAAAATGAGAGGATGCACATGATTAGAGAAGCACATACTTCTCTTATTTCTAGTCATTTTAGAGTTGCTAAAATAGTTGCACATTTGAAAATGTATTGTTATTGGCCCCGTATGCAGGAAACTATTACTAAATATATTAAGGGATGTACTCTTTGTGCCACAAGCAAACCTAATAACAGGGAACTAGGACTTTACACTCATGTACCTATTCCTACTTGCCCCTGGGAAAGTATCTCTATGGATTTTGTGGGGGGTTTGCCTATGACACAAAGAAAACATGACTATTTATATGTGGTTGTGGATAGATTTAGAAAAATGTGTGTTTTGATTCATTGCACTAAGCAAATTACTGGCGAAGGCACTGCACACTTGTTCTTTAAACATGTATGGGTTCATTTTAGTTTGCCTACTTCAATTATTTTTAATCAAGATTCTTGATTAATTGGGGAGTTTTGGTCAACTTTGTGGGGACTAATGGACACTAAATTAAAAAAAAGCACTGCATTTCATCCACAAACTGATGGGGAAACAGAGGTTGTGAACCGCATTGTGATACATTTGCTTAGGGGTTATAGCAATAAACATCCAAAGTTATGGGATGAACAATTGTGTTACATACAACATGCATATAACTAGACACTTCATTCTTCTACTATGAAATCTCCATTTGAAGTTTGTTATGGATACTTGCCTAAATATCCTCTAGATGTTTGCTATGGATAGGATATAGTTGTTGGTGAACCAAAAGAAGCCATTCGAGCTAAGAAGTTCATTAAACAAATACAGTTCATACATCAGACTGTTCATACTCAATTGGAGAAAGTCAAGCCAAGTATAAAGCCAGACATGATAAACATCGTATTGATCACCAATTTGTTATAGGTGATATGGTATGGCTTCACATTAGTAAGGAAAGACTGACAGGTGAAGGTAAAAAGTTGAAACCAATCCGGTATGGTCCTTTTCGGATTATAGAAAAAATTGGCACAAATGCTTTTCGATTAGATTTACCATCTTACATGCAGATTTATTCAGTTGTAAATGTGGAAAATCTGAAATTGTATGAGCCTCCAATGATAATTGATCATGATGAAAGTGTATCCATTCCTTCTGTTGATGAAATTTTCTCTTGAACATCTAATAGAATTATAGGAAGATACTATTCTTGATAGGAATGTGCAGACTTCGTGAAGATGAGATGTTGAAAATATTCATGTTGGTCTAAATGGGATGCACCCAAATAAGGCCAAATGGATGGAAGTCGAAAGGGTGAGGGAGAAATACCCTCACCTCATTACCAATTAATTTCAACTTTTAGAGGTCCAAAAGTTCTCAGTGGGGAGGAGTGATCTAGGTGGATCCATGTATCGTTCCATTTTAAAAGTCTTCAAATTTTGGTTGAACCATTTGCACATTGATGAATTTTTTGAGAGCTTTCCAGCACTTCTTCCAGAATACAAAATGGAGTCCAGATGCTTGAGATATAACATGTTGAAGTATACTTGCGACAGGTGAATAATGGGTGTCAAAAAGTGACGTGGCACTATTTAAATACGCCAAGTGGTCCAATAACCATTTGATACGTGCCAATATGAATTTGTGTAAAAAATTTGGTTTGGTGTTTGTTTTAGTCCTCCAATATTTGACAGGAGGTCATATGAGGATATGTGGGCCCCGTTATTTGCTCGCTGGGGGCCCTCAGCGAGGGTCGACACACTCTTATGGAGGGGTGCCTTGGCCTCCTAGTCTTCATGTGTTATTGTATTGAACATTGTATTTAAATTACAAACCCTATTCAAACCCACCAATGTGGGATAATTATTTTAAGCTTGTAATAAGAATCCTCATACCAAAACATGGCAGAGCCACCAACCAACACACATCAACTACCATGTCATCAAACCATTGCCACACAAACCATGCAAAGACCAAGTCCTAACTAACCATTCTCCAATGGTGGCCTAAGGATAGGCTTAGCTAAGCTTAGCACCTAAGTCTCCTCCAAAAAGGACGTCGGCACTCATCAAGGAGGCCACCAACCTATTTTAAGTATGTAATCCGTTCTCCCCCAACAAATGTGGGATAAAGAGATAAGTTTCAAGCACCTAAAAGAAAGGCTGACGTTTTGAACCATGCACCTATTGTGCAAAAGAGATAAGATTTGACCACTTGTGCTATGGGGGTCAAAGTATTATTTAAGGAATGAAATTCCATTTGAAGGGGAGAAGGAAGCTAATTGTGTAAAGAAAATTAAGAAGGTTAGAGTTTTATTCATGCCTTGTACAGCCTTGGGCCATTATTTTCAGGTCTAAGAGATATTATTACAGGTAAGCAAAGATCAGAGAAGGTGAATTGAAAACTTGTATTGATTTTGGAAGCTATTTGTTGCACAAAATTAATGGAAATAGTCCTCACCTCGAACAAACCCAGAGACGTAGGCTATTGAAGCCAAACTCTGTTATCAATTTGCTGGTGATTTCTTTTGATATTCTCTATTATTTATTTAATTTTGATCTTCATTTTAATTCTGGTTTTAATTTCTTTATACAAAATTAAATAGAAAATTCAAGAAATTGAAGGATCTTTTAAATGTGAAAGTGTGTTTTTCGAATGTACTACACTTGCATTTTTAGTTTTCAAATCACTCTTTCCACCAGATAACTCCTTCAAGGAGTTGTGATTACTCGAAAATGACCTCTCGACTTGTTAGCTATATGAGGATAAATGCAGAGTTTGATGAAACAAAGACCCTTCAGACTATAAACCTTTGGTCTCAACCAACTTCACAGTGTCTAACATATCCCTATTCAAGATTCAATGCTTTTCTTTTATATTTCTTGTTTTCCATGTGCTCAAAGTTTTATCCCATTTATTATAGCATACTTTTAAGGGTTTTAAGCCTATAGGTCTCTCAAACCCTCACTATTGAGTTTTGCCTTTATTATTTCATGTTATACTCAAATTGAAGTGAGAATTTTTTCCATGTTTAATACCACCTCCCTAAGTATCTTAACTCTCATACACCTAGGTAATGGCCCTTTTTAAATATCTCTTCAAGCAGACCTATAGGTCACTACCTAAGTATCCTAATTATAGTTTGAGAAAGACCTTCACATGTTGAAAGGGTTAGAAACTTAAAAGTGTTAAATAAAATATTCATCACTTCCTCAGGGTCTTCATGTTCTCCATTTCACCCTTCATCAAACAATCTCTTCGCACTACAACACATACAGACTTGACTATAATCTTTGCTAGACCACTTGATTGAGTTCATGATAATTCCCTCTGTGCAATGATTTTAGCTTTATAACATTTGTGTTTACTTATGTAAACTCTCTTGAGTTAATTAAATAATTCTCCTAATGTTTAAACAACAAATCTAATTCATTTATTTATTTCAACAAATAACACTTCTTTCCACAAAATTGTATACATAGGCTTCAAGTCACTTTAGACCAATCTGCTTGTAGGTCTTCAAGAAGTTTAATACCTAGAATGGATTCAAATGAGGGTTTATTATTTGTCTTATAGTGACTCTCCTTCATGAATCTATAGACTTATATTCATTTCATCCTTAGTTCTTATATGAAACATTGCATTCTCTCAAGCATGCACTTACATAAACCTAACTGTGTATGATAGTTTGCAACAAGACTTCATTTCTTACTTGGTTATAGCATTAGAATATATACATCATAAATAGTTTGGATATATTTATATATCTACATCCTTCATGATTTCTCAACATCTTGAACTTGTGGAGAGAACAAGAACCCTCTCCACTGCCAACAACCTTGAAGGCTTGAGAGACTTAGCTAGTTGTAGTTGTTTCTAGAAGTCTTAGATCTCTCATATGGCTCTATCATACTATGAAGACTTACAATATTCCTTAGATATATTTTAAAGGACTTACATGCCTTTTCAATTATCTTTATCACATCTTTATTTCATAAAATGATGACATATTCCTTGACATAGACCTGCAACTAGCAAGGTCACTCCATGGATGAAGATCATGTGAGACCAGGGAAATGTTTCCTATGATTAAATGTTTATTTCTCATATAAGGACACTCATATTAAGTGAATTAAATATTTAAGGCTTTCCAATAGCTTTTATATTATTTCCTTGTTCATTCCAAGGTGTCAACACTATTAGCTCAGTGCTACAGTATGAGAGTGTGTTTTAATAAACCATGAATGTTCAAACTCCTAAACTATTTCATGAATGTCAAACCTCATGGAGACCCCATTTTTTATAATCAAGTTATATTTGTATTTTCAAGATTGCAAAGGAGTCAAAATATCTCTTTACTACATTTGGAAGCTCAATGTCATATGAACAAACCTGCAACATTGAATATTATAGATTTTCTCTTGATCCAATAGAAGCTCACACATGTGAGTATAATGAATACAATAATGTAATGATTTTGAGTATATATAAAGACCTTATAAAGTCTTCTCCATCTTCCAAGGAGTCCATTCATGCAATAAAACTTGTACAAAATCAAGCTAGTGGAGATTTGAACCTCAAAAAAACACCTTAGCTCCTTAGTGATTATCAATAAAGATAAAGATCTCAATCAAACAAAAAATTACAATAGTTGAGAGGATATAGGGGTCATCAAATCTGGTCAAGATCTTGGGCTCTAATTCTACCTGTATAATATGTACCATCTACTCAAAATTTGCCTTTATGAGCTTTTGAAGGAAGTGGTGGAGGAGATAGAGAATTATTTGCATCTATGAGACCTAAAACTTCATTAAAATAATGAATATTACCTATGGAAGTTGAATAGACACTTATAAATTATTTTCACCTGAAAGTGAGTTCACAAAGTTTGTACAAGTGAGTAAAACTCCCTTCTTTAGCATTAAACTGCAAGAATTGACCACTTTATGACATCCTGACCTATATGGTAGTTATGTAACTTCTCTAAGAACATTTTAAAGTTTATTTTATGTATTAATCATCTTGGAATCTTTGTCACATTTTGGAGTTAGTCAAAAACACATTTTTCTTTCATAAACTTTACCTTAACGTTTACAAATTACCTTAATTTCTGAAAAGAAGCATGAAATGTTCATAAAAGGTAATGAAGGTATGAAAATAATTAGATAAGAAACTAAGGATCCTATAACACCATTAGACCAACTATCATCACACCATGACATTACTAGACCATTACAAGACCAATTCAAGTCATCACCTTAATCTTATCAAATAAACCTTAATTTTTGCTAATAAGGTTTTAAAAACACTATTATAAGACCTCATACAACATGAAAATGACTTGAATAAGGATATTAAAATATAAAAAACAATTTTATACCTATATGTATTGACATTTTAACCTTGGGGGTCAAAATAAATCAATAAATTGGTGATTCACGGGGGTAGCATGTTTGCTATGCTAATTAGACCAGTAGCCTTGTTCTTACATTGGGAAATAGATTTATTTGCACTCAACTACAAACCTGATCAAACCTTGATAACTGAATACAAATGATTTGACCAATTCAAGACAATTGATTGACTTTTAATGTGCTCAACATAAGGTCAAACACACACAAGACATACACATGTGTTAGCTAAGCACTTAGGGAATACAACAAACATAAGCAAACTAATGTATACAATTGACCTCTAAGCATGTCCCTCCTAGATCAATTGGGAATTTTCTAAGATCTTCTGCTCCATGAGGTGTGCAATGGTTTAATATAACATGTTTAACAATTTTCTTGCTTGTTTGAATCTTCATCCTGATTGCCAACACACTGGGCATGCCTTCTGTCAGGTCTATAATAGTAAATAGACTTTTAATGAACACATACTAATCCAAGACTTAAACCTCTACCTCTAATGTTGTTCTACTTTGGAAATAGTCTCCAATATGGCCAGACATTGGTTTATAAGCTCTACCATAACATGAACCTCAGATGATTAATTGGAAAAGCATGCATGGATTGCAATATCCTCTTGAAGAATCTGAACCTATCCATATACTATTTCTATTTGTTCAAAATCATCAAACTAAAATGGACATAATGGCATATTGGTAGAATTGTTTCCAAGAGAGATAGTTTATTTTTCCTTAATATATTGTGTCCAAATTAGATTCACATTATCTGCAAATGAAATGAGAGGTTAATAACCCATGTTGAAGATTTCAAAAAAATCATCATTTAGTGAGGTTGCCTATTGAAAAGACATATTTTCAAGACTATATCCCTCTTACTTGTTTATTTCATTACCAAAAATACCTCCTATTGCCTTAACCACCTCATAATCACTTGGGAGAAGTGAGTATCTTGATTCCAAAGCTTCAAATCAGTCTTCACCATGCTCTTCACTAGCTTGCAATTTTTTTAGTTTTCTTGGTGATTCTTCAAACTCTTCAATGTAGCAAGATGTAGACTCATTATCTTGACTAATACAAGGAATATCAGATCAAGAACTCACCTCCTCTTGCACACTTTCAGTACCATGAGGGTCATCTAATTGAATTTTTACTTCAGCATGCTCCTCAAACTCATCAAGAGGTTCTAAGAGCAGTTCCTCTTGATCATTTACAACTTCCTTGTCATGGTCAACTAACTAATTAATTGTTGTAACCACATCAATTGATTCACCTTATTCATTTGAACCTATTTAAAATTCATTCAACATCCCAACTTTTTGGGGTTAATAACCTTAAACATCAAGACCAATTGCAACCTCACCAAGATTAGATGTAATTGGATCTCCTTATTGAAGCATACCATCAAGACCTTCTTTTAGAACCTCATCTTTGAAAAATAAATTGCCTTTTTATTCCTCAAGTTGAGTACCATTGAAAATATCCTCATCAAGCTCACTTGAAGTATCTTCATCAGCTTCAAATATAACTTGATCTTCTTCTCTTACCTCCCATAGGATAGGGTCTTCCTCAAGAAGGGAGATGATGGGAGTTTCATTGTAACTTGAGGTGTTTGGAATGGAAGATTCTTTTATGAATGCTTGAAGAGAAATCAAGTTCGGTTGGGTTATGATTGTCTCATTCTCCTTATCAACCAATTCATTCTTTGCATATCCTTATTGAGGCTCCTTAATAGTTGCAACTTAATTTTCAACCTTTTCAACTAAGACCTCTTTCTTATCTTGAAGGCTTTCTTGGATAAACCTCTAAGATGGAATAACTTGAGTTTCTTAAGGAAGGGGACATGGTGATTGAAATGGTGTAAGGTCTTCTTTGGTTTTAAACTCTAAATCTTGGCTTGGATCAAGTTTCTCCATTTGTAACTCCAACTCTTCAATTTGCTTGTCTATACTCTCTTCGAATTCCTTTTCTTGAAGGTGGTTAGTGACTTCATGAGGATAAGGATCACAACAAGGCTGATATGGGATACAAGAAGGATCTTAAGGAGTGATGGGAAGGACTTGAATAGATTTATATTCTTCCTTGACTTCAACTCCCCAATCTATACTTGTCTCACTTTGCTTACCCCATGATTTCACCACTTGATTCTAACTTAGAGTTTTGAAATACTTATTGGGGTGTTCTTGAGGAAGAGAGGTAGAATATTGTGTTGATATGGCTTAAATAACATCCCTCCATGTGGAAATTAAACTTTTTTAACTCTACTTTGTCTTGGTTATCAATAATAGGCTGCTTAACAATAACCTCTTCCTTCTTTTGAATGTTCTCTTAGATTGATTTCCAAGATGGAATTTTTTTGAGGAGTATATGAAGTATTTAGAACACTTTGAATCTCACTTGAAATGATATCTTGGGTAAGAATGTGTGGCACATAAGAGGGTTGAAGTGGTATATATGAAGATACATGAGTTTGATAGCATTGAACCTGATGACCTTCATGAATTCTTAACTTATCCTCTATGCTTCAAATGAGACCACTTACATCCATCATTTCAATTGAGAGGCTTTGCCAATTTACTCTCTCAATATGTGTCCATTCTTATTTCATTAGTTTCAATGATTCTATCACATTATCATTGAGATGACTCAGGACTGTGTTAAGCCCTATCATATACCTTTCATATCCCAAGAGAGTTTTCTTTAAACTTGAAATGGACTGGTTTGAAAAGTGACTATGTTAGCTAGGGATAACATGGTCTTAATAAGGTTGATCATATACAACATCATAGTCATGTAAGGGGAGTGTAGGCTGATCACAAGACTAATATGACTTAGGACAAGCCTGATAAGGATCATGGTGAGACTAATAAGGCTCATCATAGAGCTGATAAGGAATACCATAGGATTGATATGCCTTATCAACTTGCATGAATATAAAATTTACTTCAAAATTAGGTAAAAAAATCTCATCAAGATAGTGAATTAAAAGCACAACTTACTTTGAAAAAGTGAATGGGCTGCTAGAACTAGATAAATGATTAAGGAGTATTTATTGATGTTTTGAATGCCTCCAAAGGTTGATATGTAGAAGAACAATACTTCCACTACTTTGGACCTTAGTCCCACCGAGCATGCCAAAACTTTTATCAACCAAATTTTTACCCTTGGAAGGTAGTTCAATCCTTACAAATTTGGAATAACATGGAGGCAATCCTAGGCTTTGGGTGGCCTAATATTGGATCAAATATCTAGGTTAAAGGGTTAACTCCCTTTGATGAATCACTTAGGCTCAAAAATTACTCTATCAACTTGATAGGAAAAGAGAGAAACCTACTCTAAGGGAGGTGATGCACTAAATATGTTTGACCACTACCAACCAACTGCATTTGCACTTCAACCATATGACTAACTTGCAACAAACACTAATCCTAATATACATATCTACATCAGTACTTCATTGTGGAGGTAGTGAAAGATGTTTGGGATAGGAGGACTAGTCAAGAAGTCATGAAATGACACTAATGAAAATAAAACTCACTCAAACCTCACACCTCACTTAGAAAATTCATAAGACCTATAAAAGGATTTCAAACTGAACATGAATGCTAGACAATTATAACATACCAAGGAAATAAAATTAATTACTTGATAAGATCAAATTGGTCATGCACACACATTGAAATAAATCAAAAGAGGAGGTAAAACCAAACATTTATCTTGATCAAAGGTTTGAAAATGGGTAGCGCTTCTCCATACCCATATGGAGGATACAAACATAACCTATTAAGGCTAAATATATAGAGAAAGTGAAAGGAGAGAATGGCGTAGAAGAGAGAGGTGACAAGTATCACTCTTTATGGAAAAAGTTACAATAAAGAAATAAGAGTTATGAAATATTTTCATCAGACCCTCCAAGACATGTGTTAATCTATTGAAGATTATTTCTTGCTCTAAGTGTCGTAGGAGTTTACAACTTTGCTTGACACCTTGCCTTGTTCTTTAGAACTACCTTTTGTCTTAGCTTGTGAGATGACAAGTGGATTCATTGATGGTCAAGTCATGTTTAAATTATCTCTTTATATTCTCTAGACACTTTTAATCTTCTTAATAGATCCTAGAATTGACATCTCAATGGTAATCATCAAGCAACTCTTTAGGTGTCTTGAAACCCCTTAGCCTTTTGATGCCTCCCCTTGCTTACAAGTGTCAAATATTTAATTTATATTTATAAAATAAATAACTATATTTTTATTAAATATTCATATCATATAAGACCTAGAAAAACTCATTTTTAGGTCTCAAACTCTCTCCAAGACTTCATTTTACACCAAAATCTCTCACTTGGCATCAAATCCTCATAGCCCTGAAAATAGGTAGACCTCCTTATATGTAATAATGTACAGATGATTTTCAAAGAATAATTTTTTTTTATGACCTATTATCTCCTTAAATTTCCATTCCAAATTTTAGGACCCAAATTTGAGTGGAAGTACACTTTTTTTATTATTCTCTCTCCTCAATTAGGCCTTCATGCCTAGAAACTGAGTTTTGGCCCAAAATTACTCCCACACATGTGAAACATATGGAAAGTGTTTGATTTAATTTAAAAATTACCTAACCATGATCCATTTCAAATTTCAATTTTTGACACCTTGTATGGATGGGTAAACCATGAAATGGTCAAAAACCCTAGTTTAGGTGCTTGCATAGGCTTGAGAGGCATTTAAAGTCCTTTTCATGAAATTTTAAGTTTATAATGATTTTAATTGGTTTATTTAGGCCTAAAACACCTTATTAAAACTCAAAAAATTTAATAAGGTTCTATTGAAGTCCTCAATAGGTCTATATATAGGCCCTTTGGCTTGCAAATCAATGCATTTCTCCTTTCTTAGCCAACTTGATGACTTGACTAGTTCATATAGCTCTATATTATACCTGAATAGGTGTTTATATGGTTTTATAAACCTTTTAAATTCTTTATAGACCTATGTGAATGATTTAGAAACTAATTATTACCCTGCACCTTCACAAAAGAGCCTAAAGCCATGCATTTATGACTATTCCATACAATTGTACCTTCAAATGTATTGTCAAGTGTGTCATTCAAGAGTCCATGAGATTTGTGAGAGTAACCAAGGTCATGTCAATGCCATTTCAATCCATTATGGTCCATTAAAAGGCCTATTTCTCCCATCAGGTTTAACAAGGGTTTTAGGTGTCTTCATCTCTTAAGGATTATTCATAAAGAATAGATCCTATGTATCCTTCCTAAAGCCACAAGGTGGAAGTGGGGGGGGGGGTGGATATCCATCATCCCTAAACACAAATAATATCCATGAAAATTCTCCTCAAAAATATAATAAAAACTTTGCTCCTCTCTTGAGCTCCTCACAAGGATAGGACAAAGTTTGGAGTAGCTTTAGTTATTAGAGATCAATCATACAGGTCTAAGGTTTGAATATTGAAGAAATTATAGATATTTGAGGTAAAATACCCCTATCATCACTCTAAATGGATTCTTTCCACCATATAACTCCTTTAAGGAGTTGTGATTACTATAAAATGAACTCTCAGCTAGTTAGTTATATGAGGATTGAAGGTAGAGTTTGATGAAACAAAGACCCTTCAGACTAAAAACCTTTGGTCTCAATGAGATTCATAGTGTATAACATATCCATGTTCAATATTCAAGGTGTTTAATTTACATTTATTTTTTTCCATGTGATCAAGGTTTGATCCCATTGATTATAGCATATCTTTAAGGGTTTTAAGTCTGTAGGTCTCTCAAACCCTCACTATTGAGTTTTTCCTTTATTATTTCATGATATACTCCAATTAAAGTGAGAATGTTTTCCATGTTGCAGACCACCTCCCTAGGTAATATTAAATCTCATACACCTAGGTAATGGCCCTTTTCAAATATCTCCTCAAGCAGACCTGTAGGTCACTTCCTAAGTATCTTGACTATAGTTTGAGAAAGACCTTCACATGTTGAAAGGGTTAGAAACTTCAAAGTGTTAATTAAAATATTCATCACTTCCTCAGGGTCTTCACATTTTCCATTTCACCCTTCATCAAATAATCTCTTCACACTAAAACACATACAGGCCTGATTGTAGTCTTTGTTAGACCGCTTGATTGAGTTCATGAGAATCCCCTATTTGTTATGGTTTTAGTTTTATAACATTTATTTTTACTTCTCTAAATTATTTTGAGGTAATTAATGTCAGGATCTTGCTCCTCAATTAGAGCACATATGATTACTTATTGTATTAGCAACTAAACACGAAATTATACCAGAATCAATAAGTAACTAGAAATATGAAACAACACAGGATTTGAGAGACAATACACAATTGTATTAAATACTTAGAAGAAAATACAATAAAGAAGATGCCACTTCTTCCACCTCAAAGGTTCACCACACCTCAAGACCTTCTTCCCTCTCTCTCTCTCTCAGTCCCAACAATCAACTCAAATATAGAATTGATGTTCACCTCTCCAACCAGTCAGTAACACGCTGCCAGTACATCAAGTACACAACCGTACTCCAAGTAGATCTCCTGCTCTCTATTGTTACCTGCAAATAACTAGACCTTACTCACCATGTAGATATCTCTACACCCCTGAAGAACCCTTGTCCTTGCCTCACCAAGTCCTTATGATTCTTCAACCAGTACCCCGGTGGATCAGCTCCTAGACCTTGCAGACCCTGCAACTCTCCCTGATCATACACTCTCAGCACCCCTGTGGAACTAGGAGGAGCTAATCTAGCTCTCTCTAAAAGCTCTATGGCTTTCTAGCACACTTTTACAATACAACCAATGAGTCTCTTAAATAGATCTCATGCAAACAATAATTAGACACCTAATTACAATAATTAGATTTGTAGCTCTTAGTCTAAATTTGGCTCTTGACATGCAAACACTTGGTTCGTTAGCTAACTGCCCGTAACATACTCAGTCCGAACCACACAGGTGACCGATGCCAGTCCCTGTTTGCCTAGGGGTGCTGACGCCGGCCGACTCATGACCGACGTCGGTTGCCTTCTGTCTGTACCATGCTGACATCGGTTGTCCTGACCGACGCTGGTGACTGTAACACTCAGCAAACACTCTGTAACCTCTCTAACTCCTCCTATTCACATCCTGGTGAAGCTTTTAGCTCCACAACCTAAAAATCTCCCACTTGGAGATAAACAGCTACACCTGTACCTATATCTGTACCTCATCTAATCTATTTCCTAGCTTGTATCCTTCTTCAAGCTCAACCCTGAAGACCAACCATCACACACCCTGTGATGCCTTTCCTGTCATCTGAGTACCCTGCCACATCCGAACCTACAAATCCATGTAGTGAAGACCTTGACCCTGCATCGCATGTCGACCTGCTACTGGTCCCTCTCAGATACCTAAGAATCTACCTTCCCCGAATTGGCTCCAAACTCTCTGACAACTCCCACTGATTGGGAAAACTCAGGTCTACACTAGACCTCATGTGATTTCGAACCCTGTTTCAAGCTAAGCTTGAACTATCCATCCCTTGGTGTGCTTACCAATTTTGCATCCTGCGTAATGAACCTCACCAACACCTGATTCACATCAGCTCCCACTGGAGATAAAATCTCTATGTCTCTTATGCCAAAGAATTTCGCTGCTCTAAATTCTTCATGACACACCTCTGAACTAACCTTACCTTTTAGCTCAGCAAATCCCTGTATGTACAAAACATGCTAGCAAACCATCCACATACAGTAACTGGATAATGTCGTGACTCATCATCCACCTAGTAAGAACAAAATCACAATAGTTACACTGACATTAACTGAAGCCATGCTTATTCATCCACCTTTCAAAACCTGTACCACTGTCCTGCAGCTTCTTCAAGACCTTATACCTTGGCCTTCTGTCTCACGTATCCGTCCACTCTCTTCTTTAACATCAGGAATCCATCCGTTTCTCAGTGCTTACTTCCAGCTGACAACTCTACCAACAAACCCCTGTTTGGTTCTTCTCCAAGGACTCACACTCCTCATCCATGCCAAGCTCCCACTGTGTCTGGATTCTACCTGCATTGCCTCTTCACATCTTCCTAGTTCTTGACCATCAATAAGCAATATAAAGAAGGTGAACAACGAATATGAGGTTCACTTACCCTTTCTAACCTCCATATGAGCGTTTGAGACTTGTTGACAGCTTGCTGTCCGCCCAATATCCGTTCCAGTGACCGATCTCGGCCATCTCCCAGTCTGCTCCGACCAATGTCGATTCCCTGCACTGACCCTGACTACCGACGTCGTTTCCCTGGCCAACGCCGGTATCCTTTCTGCCAACGTTGGTTCCTTCATGACCGACGTCGGTCTTCTTTATGCCGATGTCAGTTACTGTCTGACCGACGCTGGTACTTGTGTTCGTTTGTGAGTGATAACTTTTTACCCGTGAGCTCTCCATGGATCAAAATCTTGTTCAAATCAACATAGCTCTGCTAAGAATAACTCAGTTCCCTCACCTGATCTCTGTCTGTCATCTCCTCCATGAAAACTAAGGCTTTCTAATTCTTTAGCTTGTCAAAAACATCTGTCTTCTGCTTGAGAACCTGCATTCCCCTCCTACATATGTGACCAAGCCCATGAAGCCACATCTCTGCAACAGAAGGTGAATCAGTAATATAAGTAGATAGATAAAGGATACCTACTTTCTTACCACCATCTAATTCAAGTGTATCCGTTGTGAGAGTTACAGTGCATCTCTCATCACCTAACTTTCTTGAAGAAATTAGACTCATCTCCAAGACTGGTACCTGCATAACCTCATTCAACACCTGTGTGTTATCCGTCTGCAATTTCAGCTTCACTTCCCCTTTGCCAATCATTTGACAAGGCTCTCCAGCTCCTAAATAAATATCTCCAAAGTCTCCAAAGACATACCCATGAAAAGATGCTCTATTTCAAACTGCATGGAAAGAGGCAAAAGAGTCTGTGAACCAAGATTCCACTTTATCCAGAACATCCTGTGCAACATCCCCTGCAACATCTGCTCCTCCCTGCTGATCTGCTACCAACCAACAATCTTTATTTACCTGCTCTTTCTTTCCATCAATCAGACCATTCGTGCTATTCAGTTTCTCCATTTGTAGCTTACTTCCTTCTGCCATTGCTATACTCCCACTCAATCAGAAACCCCTGTGAGTAACCTGTAATCAACAAACACTTCCAGATCTAAAACCACCTGTTAGTAACCCAACCAAAAGCTCTGATACCAACTTGTCAGGATCTTGCTCCTCAATTAGAGCACATATGATTACTTCTTGTATTAGCAACTAAACACGGAATCATACCAGAATCAATAAGTAACTAGAAATATGAAACAACACAGGATTTGAGAGACAATACACAATTGTATTAAATACTTAGAAGAAAATACAATAAAGAAGATGCCACTTCTTCTTCCACCTCAAAGGTTCGCCATGCCTCAAGACCTTCTTCCCTCTCTCTCTCTTGGTCCCAAGAATCAACTCAAATATAGAATTGATGTTCACCTCTCCAACCAGTCAGTAACACGCTGCCAGTACATCAAGTACACAACCATACTCCAAGTAGATCTCCTACTTTCTGCTGCTACCTGCAAATCACTAGACCTTACTCACCATGTAGATATCTCTACACCCCTGAAGAACCCTTGTCCTTGCCTCACCAAGTCCTTATGACTCTTCAACCAGTACCCCGATGGATCAGCTCCTAGACCTTGTAGACCCTGCAACTCTCCCTGATCATACACTCTCAGCACCCCTGTGGAACTAGGAGGAGCTAATCTAGCTCTCTCTAAAAGCTCTATGGCTTTCTAGCACACTTTTACAATACAACCAATGAGTCTCTTAAATAGATCTCCTGCAAACAATAATTAGACACCTAATTACAATAATTAGATCTGCAGCTCTTAGTCTAAATTTGGCTCTTGACATGCAAACACTTGGTTCATTAGCTAACTGCCCATAACATACTCAGTCTGAACCACACAGGTGACCGACGCCGGTCCCTGTTTGCCTGGGGGTGCTGATGCCGGCCGACTCATGACCGATGTCAGTTGCCTTCTATCTGTACCATGCCGACGTAGGTTGTCCTGACCGACGCCGGTGACTATAACACTCAGCAAACACTCTGCAACCTCCCTAACTCCTCCTGTTCGCATCCTGGTGAAGCTTTTAGCTCCACAACCTAACAATTAATGAAGTATATTAATGTTTAAAAACAAATATAATTCATTAATTTCCTTCAATAAACAACACTTCTTGCCATAAAATTGTATACACAGGCTTGAACTCACTTTAGACCAATCTACTTGTAGGTCTTCAAGAAGTTTAATACTAAGAATGGATTCAAATGAGGGTTTATTCTCTATCTTACAGTGACTCTCATTCATGAATTCATATACTTATATTAATCACATATTCATTTCTTATATGAAAAACTATTATCTTCTATATCATATAGCTTCAATATCAATTCCTTGTCCATTCCAAGGTGTCAACACTATTAGCTCAGTCTTGTAGTATGAGAGTGTGTTTCAAGAAACCATGCATGTTCAAACTCCTAAACTATTTCATGAATTTTAGACCTCATGGAGACCCCATTGTGCATAGGCAAGGTATATTTTTATTTTCAAGACTGTAAAGGAGTCAAAATATCTCTTTACCCACATTTGGAAGCTCAAAGTCATATGAACAAATTTCCAACTTTGAAGATTATGGAGTTTTTATTGATCCAATAGAAGTTCACACATGTGATTATGATGAATAAAAGCATGAAATTATTTTTATTATCTATAAATACCTTCTAAAGTCCTCTCCATGTTCTAATGAGCCCATTCATGTAATAAAACTCGCACAAAATCAAGCTAGTGGGGATTTGCACCTCAAAAAAACACCTCAGCTCCTTAGGAATTATTAATAAATATAAGGATATCAATCAAAAATCCAATTAAAGTAATTGAGATGCCATAAGGGTCATCAACTTTGGTCAATATCTTGGGCTCTAACTCTACCTATATGACTTGTACCATCCACTTAAAATTTGCATGTATGATCTTGTGAAGGAAACAATGGAGGAGAGAGAGAATTCCTTACATCTTTGGGACCTAAAACTTCATTATAAGAATGAATCTAACCTATGGAGTTTAAAGAGACACTTCCAATTTTTTTCTCTTGAAAGTGAGTTCATTAAGTTCATATAACTGAGTGAAATTCCCTTCTTTGGCATCGAACTACAAGAATTAACCACTTTATGACATCATAACACATATGGTAGTTATGTAACTCCTCTAATAACCTTTTAAATTGTCTTATATGTATTATTCATCTTGGAAACTTTGTCACATGTTGGAGTTAGTCAAAAACACCTTTTTCCTTCATAAAATTTACCTTAAAGTTTACAAATTACCTTAATTTTTGAAAAGAAGCATGAAATGTTCATAAAAGGTAATGAAGGCATGAAAATACTTGGATAAGCAACTAAGGACCCTATGATACCATTTTACCAACTATAATCACACCATGACATTACTAGACCATTACAAGGCCAATATAAGACATCACTTTAATCTTATCAAATAAACCTTAATTTTTGCTAATAAGGTTTTAGAAATACTACTATAAGACTGCATATGGCATTACAAAGATTTTAATGAGGATATTAAAATATAAAAATCATATTTTTACCTATATGGGTTGACATTTTGATCTTGGGGGTCATAATTGGTCAACAAATTGGTGATTCATGGGGGTAGCATCCTTGCTATGCTAATTAGACCAGTAGCCTTGTCCTTACATTAGGTAATGGAGTCATTTTCACTCAACTATAGACCTGATCAAATCTTGATAACTGACTATAAATGCTTTGACCAAGTCAAGACAACTGATTGACTTCTAAGATGCACAACATAAGGTCAAACACACACAACAAGGAAACACACACATGTGCTAGCTAAGCACTTAGGGAACAAAACAAACATAAGCAAACTAATGTATACGACTGACCTCTAAGCATGTCCCTCTTAGATCAAATGGTAATTTTCTCATATATTCTACTCCATGAGGTGTACAATGGTGTAAGAGAGCATGTTTGACTATCTTCTTGCTTGGTTGAATCTTCTTCCTGATTGCCAACACATCAAGTATGCCTTTTAATAGGTATACAATAGTAAATAGACTTTCAAGGAACACATACTAATTCAAGACTTCAACCTCTACCTTATGATGTTATTCTACTTTGGCAATAGTATTCAACATGGCCAGACATTGGTTTGAAAGGCTTGCTACAACATGAGCCTCACATGGCTGATGGAAAAGCATGCATAGACCTAAGTATCCTCTTGAAGACTCTCAACCTATCCATCTACTATTTCTATTTGTTCAAACTCATCAGATTGAAATGGACATAATGTCATACTGGCATAATTATGTCCAAGAGAGAAAGAGAGTTTGTTGTTCCTTGAGATATTATGGCCAAAAGAGAGCCACATTATCTGCAACAAAAATTAGAGGCTAATAACCCATGTTAAAGATTTCAAAAAAATCATCATTTAGTGAGGTTTCCTTTTGAAAAGGCAAATTTGTAAGACTATCTCCCTCTAACTTGTTGATTGGCTTACCGAAACTACCTCCTATTACCTTAACCAACTCATAATCACCTGGGAGAAGTGAGTATCCTGATTCCAAAGCTTCAAATCAATCTTCACCATGCTCTTCACTAGCTTGAATTTTTTTAGTTTTCTTGGTGATTCATCAAACTCTTCATTTCATCAAGATGTAGACTCATTATCTTGACTAATATAAGGAAGATCATATCAAGAACTCACCTTATATTGCACACTTGGAGTATCATGAGGGTCATGTAATTGGAGTTCTACTACAACAAGCTCCTCAAACTCATCAAGAGGTTATAAGAATATTTCTTCTTGATCATTTACAACCTCCTTGTCATGGTCAACTGACTGATTGACTGCTTCAATTACTTCACCTTATTCATTTGAAACTATTTAAAATTCATTCAACATCTCAGCTTATTGGGTTAGATAACCTTAAACATCAAGACCAGTTGCAACCTCACCAAGATTAGATGTAATTGGATCTCCTTCTTGAATCATACCATCAAGACCTTATTCTAGAACCTCATCTTTGAAAACTGAATTGCCTCTTTCTTCCCTAAGTTGAGTACTAATGAAAATCTCCTCATCAAGCTCACTTGAAGTATCGTCATCAGCTTCAAATACAACTTTATCTTCTTTACTTACCTCCTATAGGACAGGTTCGTCCTCAAGAAAGGAGATAGTAGGAGCTTCCTTGAAACTTGAGGTGTTGGGAATGGAAGAATCTTATATTAATACTTGAAGAAAAATCAAGTTCAATTAGGCTATGAGTGTATCATTCTCCTCATCAACTACTTCATTATTTACATAGCCTTCTTGAGGCTCCTTAATAGTTGTAACTTGATTTTCAACCTTTTCAACTAATACCTCTTTCTTGTCTTGAAAGAGTTCTTGGATAGACCTACAAGATGGAATAGCTTGAGTTTCTTAAGGAAGGGGAAACGGGGCTTGAAACGGCACAAGGTCTTCTTTGGTTTCAAACTCTAAATCTTAGTTTGGTTCAAGTTTCTTCATTTTAAACTCCAACTCCTCAATTTGCTTGTCTATACTCTCTTTGAATAGCTTTTCTTTAAGGTGGTTAGTGACTTCATGAGGATAAGGAACACAACAAAGTTGATATGGGATACAAGATGGATCTTGAGGAGGGATGGATGGGACTTGCATAGATTCAGATTCTTCTTTGAATTCAACTCCCAAATCTATATGTGTCTCACTTTTGATTACCCCATGATTTCACCATTTGATTCCAACTTGGAGTCTTGAAATACTTCTTTGGGTGTTCTTAAGGAAGAGAGGTAGAATATTGTGCCAAGATAGCTTCACTATCTTCCCTCCATGTGGAAATCAAACCTTTTACTTATGTTTTATCTTGGTTCTCAATAATAGACTGCTCAACAACAACCTATTCCTTTTTTTTAATGTTCTCTTCATTTGATTTCTAATAAGGAAAAGTTTGAGTAGTATATGAAGGATTTGGAACACTTTGAAGCTCACTTGAAATGGTCTCTTGGGGAAGAATGGGTGGCACATAAGAGGGCTAAGGTGGTATATATGAAGACACATGTGTCTGATAGAATTGAACCTTATGTCCTTCATGAACTCTTAGCTTATCTTCTATGCTTTGAATGAGACCACTTACATCCATCATTTCACTTGAGAGGTTTTTCCAATTTTCTCTCTCAATAGGTTTCCATTCTTATTTCATTAGTTTAAATGGATCTATTGCATTATGAAAGAGATTATTAGGGACACCTTGACCATATTAGCTTTGTGTGTTAAGCCCTCTCATATACCTCTCATAGCCTAAGACAATTTGATTGAAAATTGAAATGAACTAGTTATAAAAGTGACTATGTTGGCTAAGGATAACATGGTCTTGAGAAGGCTGATCATATGCAACATCATAGTCATGTAAGGGGAGTGTATTTTGATCATAAGACTGACATGACTCATGAAAAGGTAGATAAGGATCATAATGAGGCTAATAATTCTCATCATAGAGCTGATAGGGAAGACCACAAGATTGATATGCCTCATCAACTTGCATGAAATTGAAATTTACTTCAAACTTAGTCATGAAAATGTCAACAAAATAGTGAATTGAAAGCACAACTTACTTTTAAAAAGTGACTAGGCTGATAGAACCAATTGATTGAGCATGGAATCACCATTAATGTTTTAAATGCCTCCAAAGGATGATATGTAGAATAAAAACACAAAAAATTCTTCCACTACTTTGGACCTTAGTCCCACCAAGTATGCCAAAATTATTACCAACCAAATTTTCACCTTGGAAGGTAGTTCAAGAGTTCTAAATTTAGAATAACGTGGAGACAATCCTAAGCTATGGGTGGCCTAATATTAGGTTGAATCTCTAGGTTAAAGAGCTAGCTCCCCTTGATGAATCACTTAGGATCACAAACTACTCTACCAATTTTCTAGGAAAAGAGAGATAAACCTACTCTAATGAAGGTGATGCAAAAAATATAATTGACCACTACCAACCATCTATATTTTCACTTCAACCATAGGACTAACCTACAAAAATCACTACTCTTAATCTACCTCTCTACATTAGAACTTCATTGTGGAGGTATTGAAAGATATTTGGGTTAGGAGGACTAGTCAAGAGGTCATGAAATGACACTAATGAAAATAAAAATCACTCAACCTTCACACCTCACTTAGACATTTCACAATACCTACAAAAATATTTCAAACTGAACTTGAATGCTATTTAAGGACATCATACTAGGGAAGAAAAGCTAATCACTTGATAAGATCAAATTAGTCATGCACACACATTGAAATTGGTCAAAGGAGGAGGTAAAACTAGAATTTATCATTGATCAAAGGATTTAAAATGGGTAGGTATTTACCATAATCATGTGGAGGATAAAAACATAGCCTATCAAGGCTAAATATATATATAGAAAGTTATAGAAGGAGAGAATGGTGTAAAAGAGAGTGGTGACAAGTGTCACTCTTGATGAAGAAAGTTATAATAAAAAAAGAGGTGTTAATAAATATTTTCATCATACCCTTGAAGAAATGTATTGATATCTTTAATATGCTTTCCTTCTCTAAGTAGCATATGAGTTTGCAACTTTGCTTGACACCTTGCCTTGTTCTTATAAAATGTTCTTTGTCTTAGCTTGTGAGATGATAAGTGGCTTCATTAATGGTCTAGTAATGTTGAACTGATATATTTCTCTAATCTTGACATATTTCATCTTCTTATGAGCTCCTCATATTTACATCTTAGTGGTAATCATCAAGTAACTCTTTAGGTGTCTTAAAACCCCTTAGCCTTGTCACACCTCACCTTGTTTACAAGTGTTAAATCTTGAGTTTGTCTTCATCAAATCAATATATATCAATGGATATCCTCTTTATATCATATTTCAATTGGAAAAAATCATTTTGAGGACTCAAAATCTCTTTAAGACTTCATTTTACACGAAAAGATCTCATTTGGCCTCAAATTCTCGTAGCCCTGAAAATAGGTAAAGCTCCTTGTATGAAATAATTTATGAAGTATATTGGAAGAATAAATATATTTTTTATGACCCAATATCCCCTTATATATCCATACCAAATTTCAAGACCTAAATCTGAGTAGAGGTACACTTTTTATGCTATTCTCTCTCTTTAATAAGGCCTCCATGCCTAGAAATTGTGTTTTGGCCCAAAATCACTCCCACACGTGTGAAACATATAGGAAGTTTTTGATTAAGTTTACCCATGATTTTACCATGATCCATGTCAAATATAAATTTTTGAAACCTTATACAGATGGGTAAACCATGAAATGGTAAAAAAACTTAGTCTAGGTGCTTGTATAGGCTTGAGAGGCATTTGAAGTGTTTTTCATGAAATTTTCAAGGTATAAAGCTTATAATTAGTTTTTTAAGGCCTAATACACATTATTAAAACTCAACATGTTGAATATATTTCTCTTGAAGTGATCAATAGGTCTACATATAGGCATTTTGGCTTACAAAATAGTGCATTTCTCTTTTCTTGGCCAACGTGATGACTTGAATGGTTCATATACCTCTATATGAGACTTGAATAGGTGTGTATATTGTTTTATAACCATTTAAAAGTATTTATATGCCTATCTTATTTATTTATAAACCAAGTTTTACTCTATACATTCATAAAAGAGCCTATAGCCATGAATTTATGATCATTCCATACAATTGTACCTTCAAATGTATTGTCAAGTGTGTCATTTAGGTGTCCATGAGAGTTGTGAGAGTCACAAAGGTCATTTAAAGGTAAATTAAATCCATTATGGTCCATTTAATGGTCTATTTATCCCATCAAATTCTTACCAAGGTTTAACAAGGGTTTTAGGTGTCTTCCTCTCTTAAGGATTATTCATAAAGAACATATCCCATATCTCCTTACTAATAACACAAGGTGGAAGTGGTGGGGAACTCTCCATCATAAATAAACACCACTCAGTCGTATGCAAACTCTCCTCCAATATCTAACTAAAACTTTGCTCCTCTCTCGAGCTCCTCACAAGGTTGGGACATAGTTTAGAGTAGCTTCAATTATTATAGATCTTTCATATAGGTGTAAGGTTTGAAGATTGAACCAATGCCAGATATTTGAGGTAGGAGACCCATAACATCACTCCTAATGGCCACTTTCCACCATACAGCTCATTTAAGGAGTTTTGATTACTCAAAAATGACCTCTCAACTAGTTAGTTGTATGATGACTAAAGGCAAAGTTTGATGAAACCAAGACCCTTTAGATTGAAAACCTTTGGTCTCAACTAGATTAATGGTGTGTGACATATCCTTATTAAATATTCAAGGTGTTTCCTAGCTATATTTATTATTGTCCATGTGCTCAAGGTTTGATCCCATTGACTATAGAAAACCTTTAAGGATTTTAAGCCTGTAGGTCTCTCAAGCCTTCACTATTGAGTATTGCCTTTATTATTTCACAAAAAACTCCACTTAAAGTGAGAATGTTTTCCATGTTTTATGCCACTTGCCTAGGCAATCTTAACTCTCATACACCTAGGTATTGGCCCCTTTCAAATATGTCCTCAAGTAGACCTGAAGGTCACTCCCTGAGTATCTTGACTATAGCTTGAGAAATACCTTCACCTATTGAATGGTTTTAAAACTTCAAAGTGTTAATTTAAATATTAATCACCTCCTCAGGGTCTTCATGTTCTCCATTTCGCCCTTCATCATACAATCTCTTCATACTAAAACACATACAGGCCGGATTGTAGTCTTTGTTAGACTTGATTAAGTTCATGAAAATACCCTGTTTGTAATGGTTTTAGCTTTATAACATTTATGTTTACTTCTCTAAACTCTCTTGATGGATTCATGAACTCTCCTAATATTTAACCAACAACTCTCATTCAGTCATTGCCTTCAACAAACAACACTTCTTGCCACAAAATTGTATACACGTGCTTCAAGTCACTTTAGACCAATTTGCCTGTAGGTCTTCAAGAAATTTAGTACTAAGAATGGCTTCAACTAAGAGTCTATCCTCATTTCTTATATGAAACATTGCATCCTCTCAAGCATGCACTTACACAAGCCTGACTGTGTATGAAAATTTGCTACAAGACTTTACTTTTAGTTGGTCATAACCTTAGAATATATAGTGCATACTCAAGAGTTTGGATATATTTAGAGATCTACATCCTTCATGCTTTCTCAACATCTTGAACTTATGAAAATAAAAATAACCCTCTTCATTACCTGTAACCTTGAAGGCTTGAGAGACTTAGCTAGTTATAGGTGTTTATAGAAGTCTTAGGTCTCTCATATGGCTCTATGATACTATGAAGACTTAAAATTTTCCTCATAGATCTTAGAATAGACTTACATAACCTGTCAAGTATCTTTAGAACATCTTGCTTGCACAAAAATATGGCATATTCCTTTGCATAGACCTGCAACTAGTAAGGTCACTCCATGGATGAATAACATGTGAGACTAGGGAAATGTTTCCTATGTTTAGAGGTTTGGTTATCATATTGAGAGACTCGTCTGAATTGAATGAAATATTGAAGGATTTCTAATAGCTTCTGTAGCAGTTCCTTGTTCATTCCAAGGTGTCAACACTATTAGCTTGATCTTGCAGTATGAGAGTGTGTTTCAAAAAACCATGCATGTTCAAACTCTAGAATTATTTCATGAATGTTAGACCTAATGGAAACCCCATTGTGCATATTCAAGGTATATTTATACTTTCAAGACTACAAAGGAGTCAAAATATCTCTTTGCCAACGTTTGAAAGCTCACTGTCATATGAATAAATCTATAACTTTGAAGATCATGAAGTTTCTCTTGATACAATAGAATCTCACACATGTGAATATGATGAAGAAAAGAATGGAATGATTGTGAATATCAATATAGACCTTCTAAATTCCTCTCCATGTTCCAATGAGTCCATTCATGCAAGAAAACTTGCACAAAATTGAGATAATGGGGATTTGTACCTCATTAAAGCACCTTAGCTCCATAGCAATTATTCATAAAGCTACAGAGCTCAATCAAATAACCAATGCCACTAATTGAGATTCCATAAGGGTTGTTAACTCTGGTCAATAGCTTGGGCTCTAACTCTACTTGTACAACATGTACCATCCACTTGAAATTTATCTTTATGAGCTTGTGAAGTAAGAGAGAGAGAGAGAGAGAGAGAGAGAGAGAGAGAGAGAGAGAGAGAGAGAGAGAGAGAGAGAGAGAGAGAGAGAGAGAGAGAGAGAGTTCATTGCATCTCTAGGACTTGAAACTTAATTGCTTGGCTTGAGCATTCAGTGAGGTTTGTGGAGCTACAAGGCCCTTGTGCCATTTCTTTAGTGTGATTGTAAGCCTTGTGCTATTGTGCTACTTAGCTAGGAAATGTGTAAGCTGTGTAAGCTTTAAGCGATAGAGCTGCAAGCTTAGTGAGTTGTAAGCTTCAAGTTATTGTAATGCATTCCATCTCTACCTCATTCTGAATACATTTATTACAGTTCTCCACTCTTTTAATTTCTAACTTCAGTGATTGTGTATTCACTCTATAGTCACCAATCTTGGTCGTCCGATTCTAAACAATTTTCACAATTTTCATATAACTAATAACAAAAGTTAAAGTTTAAATTTAATACTTGAGATGTCACGCTTTATTGTAATATATGTACTAATTTAACATTAAATTTATTTTACATCTATCATTATTTAAATGATATATGCAAGTCACACCAATTAATCCATATATTTTAAAATCTTTTATTTTCTATTTACTTGGCTGTCTTTACTGACTTTCATGGTCGTGGCAGGCGCGAATGCCATCCCCATATTTAGAATGGGAATACAAACGACCCATGTATATATATATATATATATATTCGGTCGTAGCCGGTGAGTGCCCCATCCTGTATATCTAAAATGGAGATAAAAACGACCGTGTGTATATATGTATGCACATATAACCTACAGCTGCATACGCACATTTCGTGCGCATATTTTTGTTTTACGTGGTTGTCTTTACCAAAATTTCCTTTTATTACAAGAAAAAGGCAAACTGCCGTGGAAGGCGTGTGATTAAAACATGCAAGAAATGTAGTCTAACTAGGTAGAAATAGAATTAATTATCAAGATTCAAGGCTATAGGATGGCAGTATTCTGCGGAAATTGTAAGAGCATGGTGAAGGAGATAGTTAGAATTCTCTAAGCCTATTCTCTCCAACTGGTAAAGCGATGATGTTTCTTATATGCCGTATTGTGTGCAGTAGTGTGGTGTTGTCTGTCATATGCCATGATACCAAATGTTGTGAAGCTAACATGTGTGATATATACTGTATGTATTAAATTTTAACTTGGTCTTTGGCTCCATAAATTTTTATTTTAAATATTTCAAATGATTTCATCAAGTTATAATGATAAGCAAGATTCTCCTCTACATCTGCAACGAGTTTTAATAAGATTTTTATTTTTTTATTTTTTGGTTGGTAAGAGCATTTTCTTTAAATTCGCCACATTAACGAATCTCTTCAAGAGTGATTCATCAATCATTGTATAAATGTTTTTGGTGGATTCTTTAAAATTCTCCCTGTATGTCTTAAAGTGATATTTCTATTTCTAGAATGCCTTTTGAAATCTACAGAGATCATAATATGTAATATGTATTGGAACTAAAATATTTACACAATATTAAATATAAAATTATTTTCGAAAATAATAAAATAATCATATTATATTCAAATAAAGTTATCAATACATATCTTAAATATTCACTTAATCTTATAATTTTTTTTACATTTTTTCAAATTGAGATAACAAAAAGTTATGATATGATTTATTTATATCATTGTTCATACTCTTAGCATCATTCTTGTGTTTAAACTAATTGTCATTGCTTTTGCTCTCGAAACTTGGTTTATTTTGAGATTTTGCACGAGTTACAACATTGATATCATATTTAATCATGTTGGTGTCTAAGTAATTAATTTTAAAGTTTATAACTACATTCAAATATTTATGAAATTATTAATAAGTGTTGAAATAAACTTTGTATCTTATAATTGATAGTATATTATTGATAAAATAATTTGAAGTAATATATAGTAGTTAATAATTCATATTAATTTTCATGGTATTGAACCTAGGTACATAATCTCTCATGTATTTATTAAAAAAAATTTAAAGTTAAATTATTAATATAAATATAATTTTCTAAGTTGATTTGAAAATAATTTAAGAAATCATTAATAAGAAGTGTAAAACAATGTATGAAACCAAATAATGAAGTATAAAATTAATGAAGAGAAAAATTTATTTTCTTTCAAATAGAATTAGTTCACAATATATCATCATGTGCAATGTCTAAGAAAGAAACGTAAAATAATTTAATATGATGAGAAGGATCTCCTTTTTTATTATAAAATATAAATTCGAAAGCAATAAAATTAATTAGAAAAGGATAAGAAAGCACATCATGAGCTAAAATGTTTAAAAGTAATAAATAAGTTGAGAGGTTTGAGATGAAGGGCAAGAAATGGATGCATTTTGAACGTTTGATAACACAACAATTTGAGAAGAACAAAATAGAGTGACCTGAATAACCTTATAAGGGGTGTAAGATGAACATGTATCTATTTTACGCAGTAGAAGTCAACACACAATGTGAGTGGTACAAAAACCTTGAAAAAAAACATTTCTTTAACTCTCACTCAAATCTCATTGTATACAAGTTTTATCAGTTGTTACCTGCAATGGTCAGACTCCCAATCTTTATTGACTTCAAGAATTCCTGTAACCAAATGGGATCCTTTGCCATTTTATCCATAGTCTCCCCATTCCACTACACACTCCACAAACATAAAAATCCCAATCTCCTTATTTGCATATTTACCAATAAAAGGTTACAATTGGAGATTAGATTTTTAAGGTCGGTGCTACTTGTCATGATATTTTTTAGTACCTACTACGCATGTACTATTGTAATCATTTTTTCAATTAGTTGTGGATTTAAAAATATGCATATTATAATTTCTAAAGTTTAAGAATCCATAAAAGTAATTTGTGAAATATAAAATTCAAAAATTATTATTTTCCTACCTTTCTATTGGATGATGTGGCGGGACAAGACTATTTTCCTAGGAAAAATAGATCTATTTCAATTTTAAAAAGTGTTTTTTTATTATCCAATCAAATGCTAGAATTAAAGCTCGGTGAAAATTTGGAAAAATATTTCACTATGTATAATGATTTGAAAAGACAAGAGGGAATATTATGTGGGAATATGTGACAGATAATGTGACTAACCATTTTTTGGTAGAAATAAAATTATGTTTTTTCCTTTAACTTATAGCAGATATTTTTAAAATTATACTCATTTGAAAGCTAAAGATGTGGGTGATAAAACCAATAAATCATTTTTATAGATTTTCTCTCAATACTGACCAACAATCATATTTATTTCTAAGCATCTAGGTAAAACTAAAATAGAATATGTATATAATTCAACAGTAATTTTAATTTGTTGTTATTTTTCAAGCAATGTTTTATGGTAATATCATATCATAAATAATTTTGCAGGTGAATTTTTTCAAGATTCAATTAAAACCAATTGAAAAAATGTGAAAAGTTATAATAAATTATTTCCTAAACATCCAATCAAACCGAGTAAAAAACCTAATAAAAATACATAATTATATCATTGACTACATCATGTGAACATCAAAACACAGAAAAAGAAGAATATTCAAGTTTAACTAAGCCTCCAGAGCTTCTGTCATCCCATAGAGTTATCAAGTGGCAATATTCTAGGGACCCAGAACGTTGGAGGTATTAATCCTTTGGACTAAGCCTCATGAGCTTCCACAATCTTGTAGAGCTACCAAGTGGTAGTATTCTAGGGACTTAAAACACCAGAGGCATTAAGCCTTTTGACTAAGGATCCTGAGCTTTCGTAGTCCCATAGAACTGCCAAGTGGTAGCATTTTGATGACCTAGAATGCAAGAGGCATTAAGCCTTTGGTCGGGCTTTCTTGGCCCATTCCAGAGACTTAGAACCCTGGAGACATTAAGTTTTTGGGATAAGCCTCTCTAGCTTTTGCAATCTAATAGAATTGCCAAGTGGCAACATTCTAGGGACTCAGCATGCTGGAGGCATTAAGCCTTTAGGTGAGCTTCCTCAACCCATTCTGGGGACTTAAAACCTTGGAGGCATTAAGTCTTTGGGCTAAGCCTCCTGAGCTTCTATAGTCTCATGGAACTGCTAAGTGGCAACATTCTAGGGACCTAAAATGCCAGAGGCATTAAACCTTTGGTTGGGCTTCCTCGACGCATTCCAGGGACTTGGAATCCTAGAGGCATTAATCTCTTGGGTTAATCCTTCGTAGCATACACAGTCCCATAGATCTGTCAAATGGTACTATTCTAAGGACTCGAAATGCTAGAGGCATTAAGCCTTTGGCCAAGCCTCCTCAACCCATTTAGGGGACACAAAATCCTAGAAGCATTAGGCCTTTTGGCTAAGCCTCCTAATATTATGCAATCCCGTAGAAATGCCAAGTGGTAGCATGTCAGGGACCCATAACATCGAAGGCATTAAGCCTTTGGTCCAACTTCCTCAACCCTTTCTGAGGACTCATAACCCCAAAGGTATTAGGCCTTTGAGCTAAGCCTCCTAAGCTTCCACAGTCCTATGGAGTTGCTAAGTGGGAACATTCTAGAGACCCAGAATGTCAAAGGTATTAATCCTTTGGCTAGGCTTCCTCAATTTATTCTAGGGACACAAAACCCTGGAAGCATTAGGCCTTTGAGATAAGCCTCCTTAGCTTCTATAATCATGTGGAGCTTCCAAGTGATAGCATTCTCGGGACTAGGAACGCTGGAGGCATTTAGACTTTGGTTGGGCTTCCTCAGCCCATTCTAGGGACTCAAAACCCCAAAGACATTAGGCCTTTAGGCTAAGCCTGCCAAACTTTTACAATCCCATAGAGCTTCCAAATGACAACATTCTAGGGACTCATAACATTGAAGGCATCAAGCCTTTGGTTGGGCTTCCTCAACCAATTCTGAGGATTTGGAACTCTAGAGGCATTAGACCTTTGGGCTAAGCATATCAAGTTTTCACAATCCTCTAGAGCTACCAAGTTGTAACATTCCAAATACCCAAAATGCTAGAGGCATTAATCCTTTAGCCAAGCTTCCTTAGCCTTGTGGAGATGCCAAGTGGCAGTATTCTGAGGACTCAAAACCCTAGAGGCATTAAGCCTTTTGAGATTTCATAGTCTCATGGAGCTGATAAATGACATCATCATGAGGATTCGAAGCCAATGGGGCATTAATAAACTAAGATGAGATTATGATAATTCCTCCCTAAAAATAGAATTTGATGGGATTCATCTTTCTAGAAATAGGGGTTTGATGCCTTGACACCCCCTCCATCCTATGATAATAGTGGAAGGCAATGCCCCCCACATGTCCCTGTCAGAAGTGGGCTACAAATTATGTCATAAAGGGATCTAACATTTAACTTTGTTATCATATATCTAACAATTATGATGATTCCTATATATCAAGAAATCAGAAGAACATACTATTTCTTAAAAACATGATAAGCTAAGTAGCATTATGTAATACTTTGTTACCTTAGGTTTGTTGAATTATGTTAGATCAAGAATAATATCAAAAATATAGTAAATCACTTCTTTGACCATATCATAGAATTAGATATAACACAATAAAAATAATATCTCTAATTCTGATGCAATCAAGTAAAATTCATATAGATTCTAATTCATTTAAAATATTTTGTTTCCAATCATGGCATACTTCTCAGCAAATGAAGAAATTATCAAGATCATAGACATCATACTTATCCATGTTTCCCAAAAATTATAGTTTGCACTTGATTCTATATATGATTGCCTATCCTCTAAAAAACTTTCTTGCAAATGCTGAGTGGCACCACCTTCGACTACTTTTAAAAACAAAGTCTATGACACCAATTCCTAGAGGTCAAATTTATCTTTACACGAGTTGCCCAACTCATCCAAATTTTAATGCATGTCCCTACCATGCTTTCTATGGACTTGACACATTTCTTTGTCTTATGGGTTGCTCTTTTTCCCAGCCACCTAACAAGTCCATGTTGAAATGTAAATCGAATGTTCCAAATACCCAACTATGACCATCACACCCAATCTCAAGCCGTCACATGGCATGAAAAATATCCATGGACAAAATAAACGTCCACTTTGCATCATGCCAAAAACCTAACATCATCAAATCAAACATTACAAATTTACTACAATAGATACTGAAGCCACTTCATGACACTTGTTTAAAATGGTTATTTACTCAACATTTTCTTCCAAATATATCTATCAATCAATATGTTTATTTATCTATGTATATACATAATATATAAATTTTTAATGATCTTTTTAAAAAAATCATTACATTTAATATAATACATTAATAAAATTAATTTTATTTTATAATTAAAAATACAAATACAATCATACAACCATCAAATTTCATCTTAATTATTAAATATATATAACACATTCATCATCCCTTAAATTGCTATTCAATTGTGACATGTTAAATAGTTTACCCTTTTCACCACAATTTTCCATTTATTCTTATATGGCTATTGAAATGGGACATGCCAAAGACTTTCTATTTTATGGATATAGTCATAAATTTAATTAATTTTAAAACTATGAAATATTAAATAAAATATGATTAATTATTCTAAACATAGAGAGAAAATTTAAAAATATATTTAAATTATAATAAAATTAGATTATAATTTATATAATTTGAGAGTGAAAAGTACTTTCTTTACAACAATCCAAAAATAACTTTTAAAAAGTGCATCTTAGAGTGATTTACAAGCTTTGAAATTTTAAACCTGACAATGTCTAAACCATCTATTTTTGTTCCGAGAAAACTTAAATTAGATAAAATCTATATTAATAAATATGTGGTTTTGATCCAAGGTTTGAAAAACTTCATTTAGGTCTAATGCCTTCACTCAGAACCTTTAAAAAAAATGGATATTTTCTTAAATGAACAACTAAGTCTTAAAACTGTAAAAAATAATAATATATGTGGATATGTATTACATTTAGTTTGATTCTTCTCAGGTGTATCAATATTTTTAAAATAAAAATTTAATAATTATAATATTTTATTTTAAAAAAAACCACAGTGCAATATAATATACAAATAACCTATAAACAAGGGATACAAACAGCCATATCAAACAATCAAACAGTGAATGATCTAATGATTAATTGATTTCTCTAAACAGGGATACAAACAGCATATGCACATTTCGTCCACATATTTTTGTATTACCTGCTTGTCTTTACCAGAATTTCTTTTTAATACAAGAAAAATGCAAACTGCCGTCGAATGCGCGTGCTTTAAATTATGATAGAATTTTATTCTAACTAGGTGGAATTAGAGTTTAGTATCCAGATTCAAGGCTATAGGATGGCAGTATTCTGCGGAAATTGTAAGAGTGCTATCTTCTGCCAAATTTTTTTACAGCATTGGGAATGGTGTGATAATCCATTAGCCCGATGTTCAGATGGTCATGCCTACAGCGAGGCGTACTGCAAGAAATGTTATGAAAAACTTAAATCGGAGTTTGACATGGCGAAGTATAACTGCGAAAGGGAAGTTAAGATTGCACACGACAAAAAAGCAATTCAAGAGAAGGCAATTGCCGAGAATGCGGTGCTCAAAGAAGACATTGAATTTTTAAGGAAGTGAAGTTTTGTTCCAGGGGACTTATCTTCCGCTTCAGATTTGACACTTCGCTCTTCAGATGGTTCAAAATTCTACGCCCACTCTCCTGGTAAGGTTTCTGGTTTCTTTTTGAATGGAAATTATATCGAACTTATTAAGAAATTACGTTAAACATAGCGTTCTATGTTTGTGAAGGCAAATCGTTGGGATGTTTTTCGGGCTATGTTTGACATGGATCTGAAGGGAAAATTAAGTGGAGAAGTATTAACAGAGGATGTGGGAGGAGAAAGCCTTGGAGTGTTTCATGAAGATATGAAATTTATGTATAACGCACGAGTCATGAAGATATGAATGGCCATTATGCGGAGCTTGTGAAGCTTGCTCATCTTTACCAGGTGAAGTTGCTCCTCCAGAAGTTGGATATGTTTATTGTTGAGCATGCACTGATAAAAGAGACCGCCATTGCAGTGTTAAAAATGGTGCATATATATGAGCTCGACAAGACTAAAGAGGCTACTCACAATATGATTGGGAGTGACACCGAAATGTTAAATAACCTTATAAGGGAGATGGTTAGAATTCTGTAACCATATTCTCTCCAACTGCGGAAGAGCCTCCGTAAAAAAAACCTTTTGATTATAATAAGTTAATTAATTATTATATTCCTAGTGAATTGTGTATTATTTACATATTATTTGTATTTAAGTTGTAGATTATAAGTAATTAATGGTTAATCTCCATGGAATGAATATGAAGTGTATATAATGCAATCACAAATTGCATAGGTTTATTATTCACAATACAAATCTACAGATTTAACATTCAATGATCAACTATGTATCTTTTTAAGATCCACTGGTAATTTATAATTTTAATTTAACTTGGTATATGCCACTAAAATTTCGTGGCCAACTCCCTTTTCATCAATTTGGTAAAACATTAGTCTACTGGAACAAATAATGCAGCACTACGGAGAACTGTGGTGCAGACCTGGGCAAAGTCCCAAGTGAAAAGATGTCTGCCGGGGCAGCCTAGACCTAGCTCACGAACAGAACAAACAAGCAAAACGCTTACAAGCCTGTAAAATAGATCAATATAAATGCAGCACTACCTGCAACACACTAGGAGTGTTATCAAGAATGATAAGCTTAAGTCAACACTAAAAGGGTCAGTCAAGATAAATGATGCAGAAAAAATAGGTCAATCGTTTGGAGGTCATAATTTTTGTCTGTAATTTCGTTTGAGTTATTTCATGTGTTAAAATGATTGTTTTGAAAAGTTCAATTCTGTTCTAAGGGACTCTATCCTCTTACATTTGATTTGGATATTTTTCAGAGGCAAAACATAATTTTTTGAGGGTCCGAAATTAATGTTTAATGATTTTTTTGGGAATTTTCTATTTTTAGAAATTGTATATTTTAAGAACCGAACGTCAATTTCAGTTGAATTCATCCCATAGACTAATTTTAGCATTTAGAATATTTACGAAAATTTTTAGAGTCACGGATATTTGTATGCGAAACTTATTATAAATAACAACTGCTAAAGAAAACTTTTTTTAAAAAAAATTATTTTTTTTGAATTTTACATGTAAACTCTAATTTTTGAGTTTAAGCTTATTTAAACATAGTTTGAATTTGTAATTATTTCAAGTTATTCAATATAAATTAATACAAATTATTGTTCAAAATCTTAATCTCTTGATAATTTTATTTGTATTATTAGTTTTCAGATTTATTAACAAAACAATGCCATATTTAAACTACACAGACCAAATTTTATACCGATTGGTCTGCACATATATAAAGATACATTGTTTACAATAGGGAACAACGAAGTCTCAGCTCTACACTGATTGTAATGATACATAAATGTCTCAGAGGTCACTAAGAGTCTATACAACAGTGCTTCCAGCCTGTCTAGGCTATTCCCTCTTCTAAGGTAGTTTTGTGCCTTCTATCTATCAATCTGCACTTGCAACTGTCCCTGTAAAACATTGCTTCTCTTTTCTAAAACAACCCACTGTTTGTTTTGTTTGTTTGTTGTACATATGAGAAAATAGTCCTTTTACATGTTACACACAGCGTACGAAGTTTGGGCAGCCGTTCTTCTTTGTATGAGCAGCAAATTGTTTGAATAGGTGTTCTCCCCTGTTTTCTTGAAACCACCACTAAAAACATTAAACAAACAATTTGGAAACCAACAAAATCCCATCCCCTGGGAAATAAAAAATAGTGATTACGTACCAGGGTCAAATTTGACGGCTACCTTACCCGTCAAAAAAATTATGTCACAGTTTTTAAGTAAATGTCACATAACATATGACGTTCATTTTTTATTTTTTATTTTCATATTTTTTATATAAATACTAAAATATAATTTTTATATAATAAAATAATATAATAATAAAAATAGTATTGATATAAATGACATTATATTCTATTTTATTTTAAGATATTTTAAATTATATAGTATTTATACAAACAAAATAACTAAATATAAAAAATTATATGTTACTATATAGAATTAATTCTTATTTCTTATTTTGGAGCTCCTCTTAATTTTTACTTTATTTTGTAGCAACTATGTCAGGGTGAAGGAAATTACTATTTGCTAGACTTTTTGACAAAATAAAAGTTATCACTCAAATCGGTTCTCACCCAGAAAATTTATGGTATAATCAATTTTAAATTCAAATATTTATTTATATCAGAGGCTTCTTAATTGGCAAACCACTATCACTTTTTTGTTTAAACATCAACTGCCACTATATCTTATTCAATAATGTGAGCATGACTCATTATTATCTGACATTAATATTTTGATATTTATTAAGATTTCCTTGGCATACCCCTTAAATATCTATGTATCTCTAATGGAAAAGTGGTATAATAGGATGTATTAGTTTATTAATAATGTGATTAGATGAAATAGAGAAAAACCATTGTGAATGAAGATGCCTCTGGTATAAAATATATTATTAATATGAAATAGTAACCATAATAGGTTAATAAAAAAGTACATTTCAAATAAACACATACAAAAAAGGAAGGTGATAAAATATTAAACACAATAAATAAGTTGTTAAAATATTCCACTGTCAACATCTGACAGTCTATTAGAATAGTGGTTTTGTTTGCCTCTCTGATATTAAGGACAAATTAATGAGTGATGGAACAAAGGAAGTGGCCTTCCTATTAACACAATGATAGATTGTACCACCATAAAATGAAAAAAAATCAAACAAGGAGGTTGTCCATTTTGTTTAACTCTTGGACATAAACTTTGTTTATAAATAGGAGAATGAATAAAAAATTATGTCATTCAATTTTAATGAAAAGCAATGACTAGATTAGCACCTGCGCTGCGATTTTTACAAGGCTTGATAGTCCACCTATTAATAATGCTCAAAAAATATAGTGTCAATATAGTACCCCTTAAATATCTATGTATCTCTTATGGAAAAGTGGTATAATAGGATGTATTAGTTTATTAATAATGTGATTAGATGAAATAGAGGCAAACCATTGTGAATGAAGATGCATCTAGTATCAAATATATTATTAATATGAAATAGTAACCACAATAGGTTAATAAAAAAGTACATTTCAAATAAACACATACAAGGAAGGTGATAAAATATTAAACACAATAGATAAGTTGTTAAAATCTTCCACTGTCAACATCTGACAGTGTATTAGAATAGTGGTTTTGTTTACCTCTCTGATATTAAGGACAAATAAATGAGTGATGGAACAAAGGAAGTGGCCTTCCTATTAACACAATGATAGATTGTACCACCATAAAAATAAAAATAAATAAACAAAGAGGAGGTTGTCCATTTTGTTTAACTCTTGGACATAAACTTTGTTTATAAATAGGAGAATAAATAAAAAATTAGGTCATTCAATTTTAATGAAAAGCAATGACTAGATTGGCACCCGTGCTACCATTTTTATGAGGCTCGATAGTCCACCTATTAATAATGCTCAATAAATATAGTGTCAACACATTCATTGAACCCTGAGAAATCAGTTTTGCTATAGTAATAAATGCACATTGGGAGGAGAGCATAATTGTAAAGAGAAGACAAACATAGTAGAGGATGTCATGAATGAGATAAATCGGATCACATAATAAATGCTTTTACTTCAGTTATAAGTAGAGTATGTAGCACGTTATATTTAATATTTTGTGATGATTGATTTTTTATTGTGAATGCCATATTAACAATTTATATAATTTTTTGTCCATCCTTTGATACAATTGAAAATATAAATTGACTGTAATTTACAACTATAAATCCAAAAAATGTCTAAACGGCCATCAAATTTAACCTTCTATTACATTCCTGGTCGACAAAGGAGGTGGATCGGTTCAAAGTGCGTCAAATCACAAAAATAAAACAAATGGAAGATATAACGGTCTCGACTTGCCCTTGCAATTTTGAGCCTCTTCTTATGGGTAGAGGTTAAAATATTATATATAAATTGAATCCCAATTGGTTAATCTCGCTGAGCTTAGCGATGACACATCTTCTGCAGCTCTGTTTTTCCGTTTGACGAGGTATTCCTTGTATCCACTGCCTTTGATTTGCTTGATCACTCTTAGAGTCTAGAATTGACTCAATTTCCTGTCGCTATTTTTAGGTAAATGGTATTTCTATTTTTGTTCCTGTGCTTCATCGTCTTCACTTTCTTGTGATGTATATCCTTCTTGGTATGTAAATAAATTTGAAACATTCAAAATTGGAGAGATGTCCAACTCAACTGGTGGTTCTATTTTATATGCATTTGGAAAAAAAAATCTTTACGATCTTGCAGCGCCTAATATTCTTTCACTGTTTTTTAGTGTTACTATTTATCAACTCATTGTTATGTAAATTCTACCAATGGCATAATTCTGCCAATGGCATAACCGTATCCCATTGCTTGTGTTTCGCACCAACCAAACATCTTACTTAATTGCTTAATATTATATTGACAACTTTGGTCTACACATCATTTTGTGGGTGATATAATCAGTTGAAATTCAAATTCGTATTCGGAAATTTCCAAAGAGTCATCCAAAACTGACCCACAAACTTGTGGTCTATGTCTGAAACTATGCTTTTAGGGAGTCCATGCAGTGTAAAAATCACCTCGAAGAAGAAATTAGTAATTTGTTTGGTATCATTGGACTTTTTACAAGCTATGAAATTTATCACTTTTTTAGAATCTAACAACACCACCAAAGATTGAATCATTACTTTTTTGAGTCCTAGGCAATCCAAGCACAAAATCCATGTATAATCATCCAATGACCTCTCAAGTATTGGAAATGGCTAATAAAGTCCTTTGTTTTGACTTCTTCCTTTGGCATTCTGACAAACTTTGCAGCCCTCAACAATTTTTTTGATTTCAATTCCCATCTTTAACCAGTAGGACCTCTCACTCATCCGAGATAAGATCTTGTCCACTCCAAAATGTCCGGGCAATCCACCATAGTGCTTTATTTTTATAAAGTTCACCCTCAATGATCCTTGAGGCATGCAAAATTATTGTCCTTTCGAAGAGTAATCCATCTTGTATGAAATAGTCCAACCATGGCATTTTGTTTCTACTAGTTGGTTCAACACACGCAACCAAGTATCCTTGAAATCAACATCCTCCTTGTAAAACTCCCTCATTGCATAAAAAACAACTACTTCAACTCGCATTTCAATCAACAACGTTTTTCTTTTACTTAAAGCATCGCCTACCTTGTTTGACTTCCTGCTTCTACGCTTAAGGACACAAGTGTAAATTTATTGGAAATCCACCTAATTCATATGCCTTTAGTTGAGCTTTTATGAACTGTTAATAAACTGTAAAGAATGATGATTAGTGTATAATACATACTCATTAGGAAGAAAATAATGACTCCATTTTTTTAATACTTGCACAATGGCATAAAACACTTGATCATAAATGGAGTATTGTTTTGTAACATCATTGAGCTTCTTGCTAAAATAAGATACGGGTCTACTTTCTTGAATCTTATTATCCATTATTTAAAATATATTGTCTATTGCTACCATCCATTTGAAATCTCTCTATCTCCTCTCATGGTTTCAGTGTTTGGTGAATATATCCTTCTAATTTTTTGATAAACTCTCTGTAAAAAATTGTTATGCCATGAAAAATTGTGGCTTCAAACATACTTTTGGGTGTAGACCATTCCACTATTGATTTTACCTTTTCCAAATCCTTTTGTATCCACTTGTTGGAGATAAGAAACCCCAACTATACCAATTCATCCTTTATACCACATGCATTTCTTAAGCTTGATCAACATTTCTCCTTTTGAAGTCTATGTAGAACTTGCCTAATGTGTTACAAGTGTTCCTCCATGCTATTTCTAAAAACCAATATGTCATCGAGGTAAACAATCACAAATTTTCCCATGAACGGCTTTGGCATCTCATAAAATTCCTAGGAGCATTTTTTCAGCCTGAATGGCATTATTAACCATTCATAAAATCCTCCTTTGGTCTTAAATGTCATTTTCCATTCATCTCACTCTCTTATCATTATTTGATAGTACCCACCCTTCAAATCAATCTTGTTAAAGTACTTGGCTCTCCCTATGCAATCCATGAGACTATCCAATCTGGGCAAGGAGAACCTATATTTGATGTTTATCTTTTGAATTTCCTATGAATCTGGGCACATTCTTTACTCACAATCCTTATTAGGTGTTATTACAACAGGTACTGCAGATAGGCTAAGGCTCTCTATAATTAATTCTCTTTTCAACAACTCATGCCCCTATTTGTTGACTTCCTCATTCTTTGCAAGGGTCAATCTATAAGCATCTTTGTTGGGTAAGCTTACTCCAGAGATTAAATCCATATAGTAACTTATGCTCCTAATTAGCGGTAACCCTTCTTGCATCTCCCTTAACATAATTTCATCAAACTCCTTCAACAACCTAACATCTCGTAATGTATCATGCCACTCTCACTTTCTGTCCCAAATTCCTCCAAATCTACCTACAACCTCTTCTCATACATCTCTTACTCTTTCCCTTTGAAGCATTTTATCTTGGGCATAGAACTCCCTTCCTACTGATGTTACTCTTCATGGTCACAATACTACCTAGGAAACTCACTCATGCAGCCTAGTTGGACTCCTATGAGCCTAAGATCAAGACCTATGCTCTCCTTGCACTTCTAGGCTCATAGTCTTGTTCTTAGTCTTCTCACAATTGCTATAGATCTTGCTTGTCTCTTACAACTCTCGCACCTTACCTAATCTCTTCCCAAGAGCTTAATCTAAGCTCTAATACGAAACTGGTGTAGACTTGTGCAGAGTTCTAAGCAAAGAGAGATTTGCTAAGCAGCATAAACCTAACCCACACATAAAACAAGCAAGAAAAAGACTTAACAAGGATAAATAAAATGAATGATATGCTTGTAAAATAAACCAATATAAATGCAACGGCTACATGAAACACAATAGAGTATTTATGAAGAATGATAAGCTAAATTGAACCACTAAAATGGCCAGTCAAGATAAAACAATGTCATATTACAACTACACACATCAAAGTTTACACTTGCTGGTCGTCACAAATATGAAGTAGATATTTTAATTGCCTTCAATAGCGGAACAATGAGTTCTCAGCATTATTTATTTAAAGTACATATTTCTAGAACATCACAAATATAAAGTGGATATTTCTAGAACATCCTACCAACTAATTAATTAATTTTAATTTTTTTTTTCTTTTTTCGGGTCTGTCCGCATTCTCCTACTGCTATCAAGGATGACAAGATATACTTTTTTCAAGTTTACACACAGCCTACCAAGTCTGGGTAGTTGTTATTCATTTTATGAGCAACCTTCTCTCTGAATATGCGTTCTTCCCTGTTTTCTATAATGCACTTCTGAAAGCATTGACTTAACAATTCGAAAACCATCAAAATCCTGCCCTCGTGAAATTCAAAATCATGATGATGTGGTTGGATGGAAAATGAAGTTAGTGGATTCAAATTGAGTCAAATCAATTTTTTTTTTTTAAATTTTAAAAATAATGGTCCTCCGTACTACGTAGCCCCTGCATCAAACTAGGAATGTCATTTAATTTTGACCGTTGTCGGTGAGATTGGAAAGGATAAAGGGTTAATGGTTGCCTTGCTCTGTAGGGTGGTTTTCAATGTCAGTGTTTTCGCTTTCTCTAGAGAAATTGTTATTTTTATTTTATATTTTTTTAGAGGACATCTCCGAAATTTTTTTCTGCTATATTCACTGGTATCTGTTGGCCAGTGCGCTATTTGTGGGAAAAATATGTTGGGTCCAGCAAGGCAGAAATGGGTCTCACTATTTATATCTCGTGTTTGCCCTGTCAATAAGATTTTTTAAATTGTTTTCAACTATTTTTTTTTGTAAATTGTTTCCAATGGACAACGGTTTCTATTTGCAAGAGGGAAAAATTGTGCTCAAGTTTTTTTTATTATTTTCTTCTATTTTAAGGAATTTGGGGAGTCCATTATTTGTGGATTTATATGTTTTTAAAATTTAATTTAATTTTTTTTTAACATTGATTTCTCTTTTGAAATAGTCATAAGTTTATTTATTATTATTATTTTTTTTTAAATTAAAAAATTACATTCAATTTAGTTTTTTTTTTGGTATGGGCTTATTTTGCTGTATATATTTTGTGTATTTTATGTTCCGAGTGTTTAGAGAGTGTATTGGGCTTGGTTGTTATGTTTTTCATATGACATATAATATAATGAGTTTTTTACAAAATTTGGTCAATCTTATGTTAGAAACTGTTGTTAATTTCCACTGCTTGTTCCGCCTCCCTCTCATGCACGCAGTCTCTCATGCACGTTGTTTGTCCTCTCATGCACACAGTTTGCATGCTTAAATTGGTTCAGTTTTAGTTTAGCTCAGTTATGTCACTGTTGAGTAAGCATGCAGTCAAACATTAGTTTATTTTCAGTTTGTTTTGTTCTTAACTCTATATATGCAATTCAAGATCGCAGCTTTATGGGAAGAAGAATTAATAAGATTAAAAAAATATCTTTTCTTGATTGCCGTAGCAATCTACTCTGTTTTATTTTTTCTGCTATTTTTTTTATACTCTGTCTCTAATAGATTGGTATCAGAGCCAAGGGGCGAGGAGAAGTGCGCAAAGCAATCGACATCCAGGTTAGAAGCGTAGGCGATAAGGTGTAGGCAAAATCGTTGGAGAAAGTACCTGCCAGTAGAAGCATTAAATAACAACTAGAAACGTAGACATTATTTGCAGTAGATAGTGACTAAAGAAATCAAACACAAACTGGTGTTTAATTCACGAAGAGACGCACTCAATAAGAAGCCCGTCAAAGATCGTGGCAGTAGCGCAGCTTGGGAGAGCTTGTTGTAGCTATAACGATTTGTGTCGCTGTTTGGAGAAAGAAAAAAAGAGAAGGGAACTAGTTTCTGTCTTTCTTTATTTAATGCCTGTGTATTTTTTTTGTCTTGCAAGAATTGAGGGAGATCGCTGCAGTCCAATAGAGCCAGCGAGAAGCGCTGCCAGCAGAAGGAGATCGTAGCAGCAGAACCCTGCAAGTCTTGAGACATGGCAACAAACAACAGTATTTTTCAGCTCCAGATTCCTGTTTTCAATGGTAAGAATTACGATTTTTGGACAATTAAAATGAGAACATTGTTTTGCTCACAAGATGTTTGGAATTTGGTAGAAAATGGTTTTGTAGAACCACAGGATGAGGCTGCCCACAGGGATTAACTCGAGCACAAAAGAAAGAGTTTAAAGAGAACAAGAAAAAGGATGCAAAAGCTCTATTTCTAATCCAACAGGGAATGGATGAATCTTTTTTTTTAGAGTTGCAGCAGCAACGAGATCCAAGTCGGCATGAAAAATCTTAGAGACCACCTATAAACGTAATACAAAGGTGAAAATAGTTAAATTGCAATCTCTTAGGAGAAGTTTTGAAAATTTGCAAATGAATGCTTTAGAGTCTATAGACCAGTTTATGGGTCAAGTATTGAATATTGTGAATCAAATTAGATCTAATGGAGAAACAATAACAGATCAGAAGATCATAGAAAAAATACTCAAGAGTTTACTAAGCAAATTTGATGCAATAGTTGTAGCTATTGAGGAAACCAAAGATTTAGAACATTTATCAGTAGATGAATTAATGGGATTTTTGTTAACACATGAATCCAGAATGAATAGGAATAACAATACTTCTTTTGAGAATGCTTTCAAGTCTCAGGTATCATTTGGCAGAGAAAGAGGAAGAGGAAGGTCAAACTTCAGAGGAAGAGGCAAAGCCAGAAATGGAAGGAACAATTCAGATCAAGGTGAAAATAATAATCAAAACTACAACAATAGAGGACGTGGCAACAATTACTTCCAGCGAAATTCACAAAGGTTTGATAAATCTAACATTCATTATTACTGCAAAAAATATGGACATTATGCAAGTGAATGCAAAAAGAAACAAAGAGATGTGGACAAGCAGAATGCTAATTACATAAATGAATCTAATTTTAATTTTGGAAGCTTATTTCTCATTTGTGATGTTGCTCAAAAAAATGCTAGAGATATTTGGTTCTTAGATAGTGGATGCAGTAACCATATGACAAGGAATAAAGAATTCTTTGCTAGTCTTGATGATTCCGTAAACTCTGAAGTGAAATTAGGAAATGATAACAAAGTGGATGTAATGGGTAAATGAGTAATAAATGTTTTGGCAAATAATGGTGAAAGAAGGTTTATTTCTGATGTTTATTTTGTACTTGGACTAAAGCATAATCTTATGAGTGTTGGACAGTTAGTATAGAAAGGTTACAAAGTATCTTTTATGGATAATGTTTGCACAATACTAGACAAATTTCCAAATGATAGGTTGATAGGAAAAGTGGAGATGACCAAGAATCAAATGTTCTCTCTTCAAATTCAGTGCATCCAAGGAGAAGAGGAAGTCCACTTCAAAACCATGCATCTAGACCAATCATGGCTATGGCACTTAAGGTATGGACATTTACATTTTGGAGTTTTGAATTTGTTACAAAAGAAAAATATGGTGAAGGGATTACCACCAATAAAACAACCAGAAAATTCATGTGAAAGTTGCATTCTGGAAAAACAACATAAAAAGAGCTTTCCAGTAGGAGCCTCATATAAAACAACGGTAATATTGGAGCTTGTCTATAGTGATTTATGTGGACCAATGCAAATTCTCTCATTTGGAAGTAGTTCTTATTTTCTAACCTTCATTGATGATTTTAGCAGAAAGACTTGGATATACTTTATCAAAAATAAGTCTGAAGCCTTTGAAAAATTTAAAGAATTCAAGGCTATGGTTGAAAAACAGAGTAGCCTTTACATCAAGGTACTTAGATCAGATAGAGGAGGTGAATATGTCTAATGAATTTCAATATTTTTGCAGATATTATGGCATTAAAAGGCAACTGACTACAAGGTACACTCCACAGCAGAATGGTGTAACAGAAAGAAAGAATAGAACAATCAAGGAGATGGCTAGAAGCATGTTGAAGGCCAAACATTTGTCAAATGAATATTGGGCAGAAGTAGTAGCATGTACAGTATATATTCTAAATAGAAACCCAACAAAGAGTGTCAGAGATCGACTTCCACAAGAAGCATGGAGTGGTAAGAAGCATAGTGTACATCATTTCAAATTTTTTGGTTGTATTGCATATTCTCTTATACCATCTAAATTGAGAATAAAATTTGATGATAGAGGTGAAAAATGCATTTTTATTGGCTATAGTAAAGAATCCAAGGCTTATGAGTTGTATAACCCCATTTCAAAGAAAGTGATTATTAGCAGAGATGTGGAATTTAAGAAAGAAGAAGCATGGGATGAAAGCATTGATAAAACCATCACAATTGGAGCACAAAGCACTCCAATAAGAACACCTAGGAGCTTAGCACAAGGTGAATCATCTGGTCATGCATGTCATCTTACACCCAATTCACAAGTAAGTGATGAATCAAATCCAACTCTTGCCACTTTAAGATCAAGATTTAAAGGTGAGAAAATGAAAAACTTGAATGAGATTTATAAACAAGAAGAAGAGAAGTTAGATTTATGTTCAAATTTTGCTCTTTTCTCTCATGATCTTATGTATTATGAAGAAGCAGTTAATGAAGAACATTGGATAAAAGCAATGTATGAAGAGATGAATGCCATTGAGAGAAACCAAACATGGAATCTAATTAACCTCCCTGAAGGTAAGGATTGCATAAGAGTCAAATGGCTTTATAATACCAAATTTGATGCGGAAGAAAACGTTGAAAAGCACAAGGCAAGGTTAGTAGCAAAAGGTTTTGCACAAGAATATGGAATTGATTATAATGAAACATTTGCACCAGTGGCTAGACTTGATACTATTAGAATGGTTTTAGCAATTGCTGCACAAAATAATTGGTATGTATACCAAATGGATGTCAAATCAGCTTTCTTGAATGGTTTTCTAGATGAAGAAGTGTATGTGAAACAACCACCAGATTATGAAGTGCATGGACATGAAGAAAAAGTCTACAGATTGAAGAAGGCCCTCTATGGTCTCAAGCAAGCACCAAGAGCATGGTATAGCAAGATTGATTCATACATGACAAACAATGGATTCAACAAAAGTAATAGTGAGCCTACATTGTACACAAAAATCAACAAAGAAGGTCAGATTTTGATTGTGTTTGTATGTTGATGATTTGATTTTCACTGAAATTTTTTCTGTAAACACATTTAAATCAACAATGAAGAAATAATTTGAAATGACAGATTTGAGATTAATGAAGTATTTTTTCGGCATAAAAGTTGTACAATCAGATAAAAGAATATTTATTTGTCAAACTAAATATGCAAATGATGTGTTAAAGAGGTTTAAGATGTTGAATTGTAAATCAGCACCTACACCAATTGCAACAAGGACCAAAATTAGCAAAGAAGACAAAAAGTCTAATGTTGATTCTACAACATTCAAAAGACTAGTTGGTAGTTTGATGTATCTTATAACTACAAGACTAGATATCATGTATGGGGTCAGTTTAATCCTAGATTCATAGAGTCACCAAAAGACTCACATTGGCAAGTTGAAAAGAAGATATTGAGATATGTGGTAGGAACAACAGAATATGAAATTTTATATTCCACAACTAATGATTTTAATTTGATTGGTTATACTGATAGTGATTTTGCAGGTAGCATTGATGACAGGTAGAGTACTTCTGGACATGCATTTTTTTTTGAAACATGTGTGGTCACATGGGCATCCAAAAAATAACTTATAGTGACACTTTCATCAGCTGAAGCAGAGTATGTAGCAGCCACATCAGCAAAATGTCAAGCAACTTGGATGAGGAGAGTATTGACAAATTTATTACAAGCATAGGAGTCAACACCAATCTTTTGTGACAACAAATTAGCAATTGCATTATCAAAAAATCATGTTTTTCACAATAGGAGCAATCACATTGATACAAGATTCCATTTTATTAGAGAGTTAGTGAACAATGGAGAAATCTATTTGGAGTTCTTCAGATCTGAAGACCAATTCGCAGATATATTCACAAAGGCATTAACAAAAGAGAGTTTTTATTATCTAAGACAAAATTTAGGCATTGTAAATGTTGAAGTAGTTAGTGGTAGAAATTAAGGGAGAGTGTTAGAAACTGTTGTTAATTTCCACTGTTTGTTCTGCCTCCCTCTCATGCACGCAGTCCCTCATGCATGCTGTTTGCCCTCTCATGCACACAGTTTGCATGCGTAAATTGGTTCAGTCTTAGTTTAGCTCAGTTATGTCACTGCTGAGTAAGCATGCAATCAAACATTAGTTTATTTTCAGTTTGTTTTGTTCTTAACTCTATATATGTAATTCAAGATCGCAGCTTTATGGGAAGAAGAATTAATAAGATTAAAAAAATATATTTTCTTGATTGTCGTAGTAATCTGCTCTGTTTTATTTTTTCTGCTATTTTTTTAATATAATATAATGGGTTTTTTACAAAATTTGGTCAATCTTACACATTAAAGACATATTTTTCTTTTTGTTAGCGAAAGTATGTGCATACATCTTTTTTTTTCAATTTTTATATATATACTGTTTTTTAATTCAAAAATTACATATAGGTCCTTTGCAATGAACAAGAGTTTTTTTTATTGAAGTTAAGTAAAGTTCGATGATGCTCACTTTTTTTAATTAAGTTTTTTTCTTTTCCTTTAATTGAAAAACAAAGTCTTTTCATCATCATCATCATCATCATCATCATCATCATCATCATCATTTCAATTTTATAATATATATGATATATTGATTTTTTATATATAATGGTTTATGTGAAAAATAGACTTGTTTTACAAAACTAATGAATATATAATTTATTTTTATTTATTTTTATAAAAATCAAAACTTAATTAAATTTGTGAACATAGAGAATAGCATCTTTGAATGATTAAGAGCGCTTACAATATTTTATTGTATATTTCTTCAATATTTGTAAGCACAATGCTGCATGTTCTATGAAATGAGCCTTGATTTTTGTTTCCCTTTTTAAAAGTAACATAAGCAATGTTTACTATAAACATTCCCTCATTTCTCATAGATTGCCTATAAGTACACCCGATTTTGTATGGAAGGTGTGTGGTAAGATTAATGATTTTTTAGTTTTTTTTTTTAAATTAAAAAAGTAATGTTATTGTCTTGTTAGAATATTGTGATAAAAGTGAAATATGTGTTATTTATAAGAACTTATAAGATTTATTATTTTTATGAATTTATACTTTTATATTAAATTTTTTTTTTTTTTTTATGTGTTATATATATATATATATATATATATATATATAGAATGTTGATTAGGGAATTTTTTTTCGTTTTTATGTTTTATTTTTCAAATATATTATGAGGATATATTCAATGTATATATGCATGTTTTGTTTAGAATTTTTTATAAGTCTTGAAAAACAAACAAGAATTTGTGTTTTTATTTTTAGATCATAAATTTAGGATAAATCTATTAGTAATTTAACAATAGTTTGTACTATAGAAAACATGTAAACACACTCGATTCCAATCTCTCTATTAATAGGAATGAATTATAAGATCAATTTTGAATAAAAAATCGTTTAACATTGTTATATTGATTTCATATATAAACTCTAAATTCTATTTATTAAAAATAAATTTTATCTTGTGTTCAAGATTAAAAAATTATATTTTAACAATCTTATTGAAAAAATCAATAATTGTATTAATTTATTTTAATAAAACATTTGTGTGCTTTTACGTAAACCATTTCAATATAATAGACCCAACAAAAATTAGTAAAATGGACACCACAAAAATTAGTAACAAAAGACTTTAATAAAAAATGTGTTAAACTCCAAACTAAAGCTTAATGACCTACCACAAAAATTAATAATAATAAACTTCAATAAAGAATGTGTATTAAACTTCATGTCCTTTCCAAACTAGACCTACCATAGGGACTACCAGCAAAGATGTAATGTTCCGTTTGTTACACAAAGCAATACGTTAGGAACAATAAAAAATAAAAGTGAAACGCACTTACCTTGATATGACATAAAGAAAGGCGCAGTGACAAAAGGGATGCGCACTACCCTAGAGTTTGATGTCCACGAATCTCAAATTACATCAATAAAATCACGGACAGTTATTTTAGAAATTTCTGTTTTTGATTTACTGATTTTAGAGCTGCACACGCACATTTCGGTAGAATTAGAATTTAATATCAAGGATGGCAGTATTCTGCGGAAATTGTGAGAGTGCTATCTTGTGCCAAAATTTCATACGGCGTTGGGAATGGTGCGATAATCCATTAGCTCGATGTTCGGATGGTCATGCCAAGAGCGAGGCGTACTGCAAGAAATGCTACGAAAAACTTAAATCGGAGTTTGACATGGCGAAGTATGACTGCGAAAGGGAAGTTAAGAATGCAAGCGACAAAAAGGCAATTCACGAGAAGGCAATTGCAGAGAATACAGTGCTAAAAGAAGACATTGAATTTTTAAGGAAGTGGAGTTTTGTTCCAGGAGAGTCATCTTCCACTTCAAATGTGACGCTTTACACTTCAGATGGCTCAAAATTCTACGCCCACGCTCTCCTCCTGGTAAGCTTTCTGGTTTCTTTTTGAATGGAAATTATATCAAACTTATTAAGAAATTACGTTAAACATAGCGTTCTATGTTTGTGAAGGCAAATCGTTCGGATGTTTTTCGGGCTATGTTTGAGTTGGATCTGAAGGAAAAATTAAGTGGAGAAGTATTAATAGAGGGTGTGGGAGGAGAAAGCCTCGGAGCGTTTCTGAAATTTCTGTATACCGCACAAGTGAGTCATGAAGATATGAATGGCCATTATAAGGAGCTTGTGAAGCTTGCTCATCTTTACCAGGTGAAGTTGCTCCTCCAGAAGTTGGATATGTTTATTGTTGAGCATGTCCTCAAAAAAGAGACCTCCATTGAACTGTTAAAAATGGTGCATACATATGAGCTCCACAAGACTAAAGAGGCTGCTCACAATATGATTGCGAGTGACACCGAAATGTTAAATACCCTTACAAAGGAGATGGTTAGAATTCTGTAACCATATTCTCTCCAACTGTGGAAGCGGCTCCGTAAAAAAAACGTGTGATTATAATAAGTTAATTAGTTATTATTCTCCTAGTGAATTGTGTGTTATTTACATATTATTTGTATTTACTTTATAAATTATAAGCCATTGATGGTTCATCTCCATGGAATGAATATGGAGTGTATATAATGCAATCACAAAATGCATATGCATATTACTCACAAGAAAAGTATACAGATTTAACATTCAATGATCAAACAATGTCTCATTTTAAGATCCACTCGCAATTTCCAATTTTAATTTAACTCGGTATATGCCACTAAAATTTCGTGGTCAACTCCCTTTTCATCAATTTGGTAAAACATTACAGTCTACTGGAACAAATAATGCAGCACTACGGAGAACTCTGGTGTAGACCAGGGCAAAATTCCAAGTGAACAGATGACAGCCTAGTCCTAGGCCACAACCAGAAAAAGCAAGCAAAAGGTTCACAAGGACAAATATAATGAATGACAAATCTGTAAAATAGACCAATATAAATGCAAGACTGTTATCAAGAATGATAAGCTCAATTTAACACTAAAAGGGCCAGTCAAGTCAAGACAATGTCATATTTCAACTACACCGCAAATTTTATGCCAGTTGGTCTGCACATATATAAAGATACCTTGCCTACAACAGGGGAACAGCGAGCTCTCATCTCTATACTGATTGTAAAGATGCATAGATGTCTCAGAGGTCACTAAGAGTCTATACAACAGTGCTTCTAGGCCTGTCTACGCTATTCCCTCTTCTAAGGCAGTTCTTTGCCTCCTTCAGTCACACGTATATCTGCAGCTGTCACTGTAAAACGCTGCTGCTCCTGCTCTCTCTCTGAAATGGGACGCTTCCAAACCCGTGTCAATTTCCAAGAATCAACAGGGCGTGCCCAGCCCTGCGAATGGAGGGCATCTTATTTTCTAAAACAACCCACTGTTTTTTTATTTGTCTGTTGTACATGATGACAAAATAGTGCCTTTTACACGTTGCACACAGGGTACGAAGTCTGGGCAGCCGTTGTTCTTCGTACGAGCAGCCAAGTCTTTGAATTGGCGTTCTACCCTGTTTTCTGGAAACCAACAGAATCCCATCCTCAGGGGAATAAAAAATAGTAATTATGTGTCGGTTCAAAGTGAGTCAAATCACAAAAATAAAACAAATGGAAAATTTAACAATCTCGAGTTGCCCTTGCAATTTTGAACATCTTCTGATGGATAGAGGTTAAAATTTTATAACTTGAATCCCAACTGGTTAACCTGAGCTGGGATTAGCGATGAAACATCTTCTGCAGGTCTGTACCTCATTTGACGAGGTATTCCTTGTATTCCCTCCTGCTGATTTGCTTGATCGCTCTTAGAATTGATTCAATTTCTTCTTAGGTAATTGTTCTTTCCATCTTTACTCGTGTTTCATCATCTTCACTTTCTTATGATGTCTTCATGATATGTAAACAAGTTTGAAACATTGAAAATTGAAGAGATGTCCAATTTTCAACTGGTAGCTCTATTTCGTATGTATTTGGATAAAAATTCTTCATGATGATCTTGTAAAGCCCGTTTTTCTTCCACTATAACTACTTGTAGGTCTTCCTTGGAAATTTCTCTTTTCTAAGCTGAGCAAGGATTAAGTCACCACCTTCAAAGTTATTTTCTCCTTCTCTTAAGCTTAACACGTTCCTTATAGACTTGGCTACCATGCTCAATCCTTTCCTTTACTTGCCTATGCAAGTCTTTCATGTATTCAAAAAACTATTCACCCTCAACACTCTTCAAATGACCTTTCAAATCATCAAGCTCTTTTGGTTCTAAAATACCGCATGGCTTGTGCCAGTGCCTAAACATAATTTGAATTACCACATGACTTGTGCTAGTGCTCAAACACAATATGAACTATCGCATGGCTTGTGCCAATGCCCAGACACAATTTGAACTTTAGGTGTTTTATACTGTTACTATTTCCGCATGGCTTGTGCCAGTGCTCAAACACAATATGAACTACTGCATGGCTTGTGCCAGTGCCCAAACACAATTTGAACTTTAGGTGTTTTATACTGTTACTATCTCCAGAATCATTGTATGTAAATTTTGCCTATGGCATGACCATATCCCATTGCTTGTGTTTCCCACCATATATAGGCCTTGCATGAGATCCATAAATTTTTTAAAATGTTTCGATACATTCTATAGCTCGAAGGAACCTTTAATAATTTTTATTTGAAATTGTTTAGACTTTGAAAATGCATAATTACAAGAAATTACATTGGAAAAAGTAATAATTAATATTGAACGCCAATCTTATCTTTTAATCTTCCTTTTTTTTAACCATTAATAAGACACTTCTTTTACACCGTCAATATTTATATTACACCTTTTTTATATAATTTATAATTTATAAAAATGAATTATATATATTTGTTTATAAAAGAGTCAATTTATTTAGTTATTCTTCTAATTTATCTAAGGCATCCCATAATTATAATACAAAAATGGATAAATCCTAGGTCTCCCTCCTATAAACACTATGAATACCTAAAGAAAGAGGAAGAGCTTCTATTAATAAGAATTAAAAAATATGGGGTAGTTGTACATTACATTATGAGTGCAACATGTTGACCATTAAAATTAAATTTTTAAAAAATCATTTAAAAGCAATGTGAATACAATGTATCATATGATTTTTTCGTGTCAATAGCCACACATTTATTCTTCTTCTCAAGGTAGGGACGTTGATGGGAGATAGTGGGAGATACCTTCTCAAGATGTCCAATTAGTCTTAGCATACCCTCCACCCTATAGAGATGAGCAAGCTCCATCATCACATGATAATGAGCATTGTCATGAACGAGTCATAGAAAATACAATCTAGTTGTGAGACTTGTGTTTAGCTTTGACACATTGTCATTGACCATGATTTCCCTTAAAAGATCCTTCTCAAGAGAATCAAGAAGTGATATGGATACTCCGAGGAGCATTTGCCTTAATGATCGATGAGGGTGCAGATATTTTTAACTTCTAATTTTTCTTTTTTCTTTTCTTTTAATTTTGTGTTTGTATTTAGAATATTAAATATTATAAAAAATAAATTTACAATAATATTATATTTATTTAATTATTTATAATTGAAAACAAATAATATAATGTGTTTTTCATAATTAAAAAACAATATAAATATATAGAAATATGCTAAAGTTTTGTAAATTTTGTTGGTAGCATAACATAATCTCCATGTATGAAAATGTTCAAATATGAAAATTTTAGGTTTAAAGGTTTTTAATAAGTTGTACATCCTTCCCTAATGACTGATGAGGGTGTAGATATTTTTAATTTTTGATTTTTCCTTTTGATTTTATACTTGTATCTATAATATAACACTAAATATCATTATAATAAAATTTACAATAATATCATATTTATTTAATTGTTCATAATTAAAAACAACACAATGAATATCTTTCCATAGTTAAAAAATAATATAAATACATAGAAATATGCCAAAATTATGTGAATTTTGTTGGTAACATGGCATAATCTCTATACATGAAAATGTTTAAATATTAAAGTTTTAGGTTTAAAGTTTTTTAAAAAGTTGTGCATCCTTCCCTAAGCATTTTAAGTTCTAGCATAAAGCCAAAAGATGTGTTTAAGGGACTCAATTCAACCAAATACATTACATTTCATTAAAATATTCATGTATAACATTCTATCATTCACATGAAGCCCTTATTAAATAATACACAAAACAAATTGGCCCTTGTTAAATAATACACAAAACAAATTGAACTTTCTTAGATTCAACGATCATTAACCATAATATGAAAAATCTCCTAGACCAAGTAAAGGCGGATGCATTGAGATTCTAATACTTGTTAAGAATCCCATAAGGAACAAGCTTGGGAGAAATCCATTAACAAGTTAACAATGGTTGGTACGAGAGAAAAAGGCATTAGGAAAATTATAATTCTAATCTCTCCACCAATCGAACGAAATTTAAGACTAATTTAATATAGAGCAGGATTTGGCACTACCATATAAATTTTATAAATAAACTCCAAGCCCTCATTGTTTAGAGTATATTTTGGCTTGAGTTTAGAGCAAGAAAGTTATGTTGTGTGTTTATTGAAGAGATCAACAATTGTGTGAATTTCATTTTATAAAACATTTAAATGCTTTAATCCAATCCAATTCAATATAGTGAACACAACAATAGTTAGTAATAAAAGACTATCATAACAAATGTGTAAATAAAAGTATATTTTGAATTTCGTCTCATTTCCAAATTAAGGCTTTTAGACTTTTCAAATACTTCTAATAACAAAAGTACCTGCTATTTTTATAGGTACAATAGAACTTAATAAAGAATAAAAAAAAATCCCTTTCAAATTAGACCTATTATATGAACTACTAGCTAAAATGTAATGTTCGATCGACACTTTCTAAACTTCTTATTCTTTAATAACCTACATTTCTATTTGACATAGAGATAAACTGACACACACACACAAACACACACACACACACACACTTATATTATTTTTCATATAAGAATAAAAAAATAATAATATTAATACTAAGATTGTTTTTCTACTCTTCACCCACATTCAGAGGATCATCGCTGTAATAGACTTGATAATATTCAAAAGAAGCAAATTATAACCTAGATAAATTGGCTTAAACAAGTGCTCATTCTAAAAATCTCTTAATCATTTTAAAATGCACGATCTAACAACTACTATATTTTAAATATTTTAAAATTGATGTCCTACCAAAAGGAATTTGGAAAAATAATGCTTGGCTTCCATATTATCATCAACCCCATTTACAATTTAACATTTGGGTGAGCTAATTTGATTAATAGTTGTCACAAATTAACGATTAGTGTTTTAATATAGAAGCGACAAATTAACATTCAATTGAATTTCAAACTTAAAATCTGCACTAGTTTGATTGGTTCGTTTTTTTTAATTAATTTTTATACTTTTGTATAGGTAATAGCAAGGGTTTGAGTTTTGATTTTTTTAAGCAAAGATAGAGAAAGATAAAATAATAAAAAAGGTACAACAAATAATTTTTATTAATAGAAAATGTAGAAAATGAAATATGTTGTAAAAATGTTGTAGTCATGTATCATCACTGAAATAAATTATGATTTTTCTATATCATTTTTCTTAAAGATCTAAGAGTCATATTTAATGGTTTCAATTTTTTTATCTTTTTCTCTCCTTTTATTGTTCAAAACTATCCATTTGCCTCCTTCCTTTGAATCAAGGAGGATAAGACTAAAGAGTTTAAGTGTATCAATTAGTTTGTAGTTCAATGGAGTTAGAGCCATCAAACTCTAGATTTAAATTTAGCATTGACTTTTGTGTTAGACAAGTCTCTAATATTTTTTTGGACCGGATCTAAATCTTCCACTTCATTTACATCCACATTCTCATTAACAAAGTTCTAAATGTTATATGATCTATTCCTGCATTGGTCCACTAAAAAATTTCCTTTTGTTATGCTTGATGCTCGTATAAAAACATCCACAACATTTAAAAAATTAACCTTCATAATCAATAGATTGAACCTATATTCTATTTCTAACTATTAAATGGACCTGAACCAAAAACTCCTTAATAACATCTACATTTGCAAAATGGCTCCTTTCTTTTATTATAGAATCCACATGCCAAAACTCACCAATAGAATACCTATGGCTTTAAAAATATCACCATCCCAACACTGAAAAGATAAGTTTGACAGCTGAATCAAATCAATTTTATATTAATTTTTTTATTATGAAAAATTGAAATCTAAAACCCAAATTTTTCCAGCAAAATATAATACTCGCAAACCCAAAAATATTCATTAAAAATAACATCTCTATCTTTAACAGAATCACAAATTACAATGAAAATACCTCTAGCACAAGAATAGATTTCAATCTCACCTTCTACAACAACTTGCCAGTGTCTTGTTATCCAACCATGAAAGTCTAGAAGATAGACCAAAAGCCATTAAACTTGCAAATCATTCCATTCGTAGCCACTCCTTTTCCAGGATCACCTCATGCGCGCTCTCTTCAAGTAGTATTGTAAGGTTAGTTTTAACAGGGGCTAAAGGCATTCCTTGAGACTACGTCAGCATAGGAGGGTCATCGGTCTTCGCCCTAGCCGCCACCCTCCATACCAGCACCAAACCCATCCTCTAGCGTAAAGTTCCTTCCATAGTCAAGGAGCCCTTTTCCTTTCTCAGCCGCCTCAAGCAAAGAAACCCTTCTTTATGCCGGATTAGTCCTTAAATTCTGCGTTCCTTTTGCATCTGAAGACTTCACTGCAGAATCTCCATGTTCTAGTGCCTTCAATCTCCCCTGAGTGAACAACAAATGCAGAATGTTTCTTCCTATCTGTGCCTCCATCATGCCCTGCATCTCAGCCATCCCTAAATATTCTGACCGATGCCTCCTTTCAGATCTGTTATCTGTGAGAACCGAGTTCCCCCTGCCGTCCATCACACCGTGCTCGGCCTCCTTAGTCAGGATGAAAGGCGTCCGACCGTTGCTTGCTTACCTGCTTCCCCAAAAAGTCCTAGCTCTGTCGAGGAAACCCTAGTATCATCTATATGGTATAACACAAAAATGTACCTTCTACTAATTATTAGTTCGGAAGGGTAACTAAGGAATATTCAATTAAATATTCTTTCTCCATTAATCAAAATTAATTATTTTTTATATATTAATTATTTTTAAATTTTATGATAATTAATTTTTTTTAAATTTTATGATAATTAATTTTTTCCTCTTCAGATTTTGCATTTAAAAGTGTTGCATTATTTCAGGGTGGTTACTTATTTTTAGAAGTTATCGTTCCTCTATTCATGATAATTTGAAATTTTCTCATTATTAGTTTTCACGCTTTAAACCAGAAGTGGATGCTTAAATATCCAAGATCTTGTATTTGATGAGCTTTATTATGGTCAAATTTGTATGGTTTGAAAAATATGGAATAACAAAAGAACAACACCACTACCAGAACAACATGTAAAAGCATGGGCACAGTAGTTAGGGCATGAAGATGTCCTTTTAGCTGACGGAGAAATTCGATGTGTTTAGCTTCGAGGTGGTTTTGGTGGAGATTATTGCAGTTAAATTGGCTATCAGTGTGAGTCAGAGTAGAAGATATATAAGTCCGGGTAATATGGTAGCAGTGAAAATTCAAGTGGGGAATACAAGTTTTAAGTTGTGTGTTTACCTTTGTGTCTTTTTGAATACTATCCTTCGTAGTGATGGAGTAGCTGCTCTGGGTTTAGTGAGTGGGGAAAAGGCACTCGAGCTAGGTTTACAAGTAATCACAAAGATAGTAGGATACGTTGATGTTGCACGAGTGTTTCTCATTCAAAAATGGTTACCTTGTTTGTAATTTCATTTCAATTATGTATCGTAAAATATGTTGATTGAGCATAGATTTATATTGCAGGTCCATGAACTATTCACAACTGTAGATTGTTTGTTATGAAATCTATTTATGAAAAAAATATAGCATCTTATGTTCAAGTCCATATTTAAAACGATTGTCTTTCCTTGGGTATGGGTTTTGACTAAACACCTCGACCCTGTAATAAACATGATATTGAATCCTTTAGAGGTCATCTTCGATGCATGACCATCAATGCTTTAGGGCAACATTGTATAGACTTGGATGCTAACTTGTGAAAGCAGTTTCACTAGCGTGTAATTCTTGCCCTTTTAGATGGTATGAGTGATATTCAAAACCCTCGTATTCAGGGTGTGTTTCTCAATGGGCTTCTTTATCTAGTGTTTTTTTTTTCTAAATCAGTTTTGGTTATGTTACTGATGTGATGGATATATATTTTTAGTAATGCATTGTATCTTTTGAATCAATGAAAATTTTGTAGACACATGCAACTGTTGTAGTTTTGAATTTCTGTGAGGGTTGTACTCTTGAGATTTTAGACATCATATCTTGATGGTATTGTGGCTAATTTGCTTGTCCTTCTTCATGTACATGATGTGAGATTTACCATGGTAAGGTTAGAGCCCCAAAAAGCAATTGTCAAAACTAATTCTCTTTAAAATCGCAGAATGGAAAGTATATGGTACATGAAGGGGCTTTGACTGCTTTGACATCCGTTGTAGATTGCTCACAGGGGGTTTTCATTTTTGCATGAACTATTTTGTGAGAGCTCTATCTAGTTTCTCACTAATGATTGCATTTAGAATCACACAGTCTAGCTTCCAGGTGTATCATGATACCATGATGCCTTATTTGAAGACCATCCTAATTAATGTTATTGACAAGTCAAATCGAATGTTACATGTTGAGTCGATGGAATGTATAAGCCTTGTTGGCATGGCAGTTGGTAAGGAGAAGTTTGGTCAGGTTGTTATCATGGTGCCCTTGTAGTGATCTTAAGGTTCATGGTATGATGGGTTTCCAAATAACTGATAAAAGCCATAAAAGAGGGAATTTTTGTTAGGAAATAGTTTTAACATATGATAATAACTAATTACTATTTACCATGTGTTAGTTACCGTGGTTATATGTAAAGTTATTATGCATTAATTGGTTAAATGAATATATTATTGCTAATAATATATTTTTTATTTGAATTAGTTGGTTAGTTTAGTGAGTTATTACCAGGTTCTTAATATCCCCACTTATATGTAATAACTCCTTATATATTGTATGTTATCAAATAAATAAAATGTGTTGTTGAGACTGACAATATTATGTATTGGAGCCTTCGGCTCTGCGCTGATAAAGGTTATTTTTAATATCTGGTATCAAAGCAGGAATCTATGGACCTTTTTGTACAACATTCATTTATTGTATGCATCAAATTGGCTTAATGGATGCACAATGTAGACCATAGGGAAAAATCCATTATACTCTATTCACCCCTGCTTGCATACTACCATCGGTCTAATAGTGTAGACCACGTATGAAACCTTTAGCTCCACCATTCCCCTGCGTTTTCTCTCTACTTCCACCTTATTCATTCTTTCAGCACTTTGCTCACTCCATTCTATTTATTGTATGTATTTAAGAAAGTTAGAAAATGTATATATATATATATATATTAACTTCTAATTTTTATGTGTTAGTTTTGTGCTGTTTGTTTCATGTAGATGGAGAATTTAAAAAAATATATATGTTTGGAAAAAAAAGCATACAAATTATTTGAAACAGCTTCATAAAAATTGGAATATATTTTTTATTTCTTAATGTAATTCAAAATTTTAGTATGTTTTGGAAATTTCTTTCAAAGGAGAAGAAAACCCATAAATAGTTTGAGAAAATTTTAAAATTTAAAGAGCTGTTCGCAGTTGGAAAGAGACATTTTTAGGATGTGAAAATGATCATCAAGCTCTTGTAGATTTCTCCCCCTGGTAGATTGCCTCATATGGATCCTTCATTATCAATCTCTCCTCAACCGTGGCATATCCCAAACTCTGCCATCTATCTCTGCACTACTAACAACAATGAAAAAGTATGATAAAGGGTTTGCTTTTTTTCGTACTTCTGGTATGTTTTCTAGGTTTATTTTTTTCGTAGTTCTGGTATGTTTTCTAGGTTTTAGATTTTATTTATTAAGTTTTTTTAATTTCATGACTTTGGTTTTGGTTTTGTTTTAAATCCTTTGTTTTTTTTTTTTTTTTCATATTTGTGATTTTACTTTATGGTAAATGGTTTTGGTTTTCATTAAGTTTTTAACTTATTTTCATGGGTTTTAGATTTTGGATTTTAAGTGGTAGTTTTTTTATTTCATATGTTTTATACTTAGTTTATTGTTTAAGTTTTAGGTAATTTTTTATTTGTTTAGTTATTTAGTTGTGTTTTTTTATTTTTAGTATGTTTTTTTTAAGTTTTAGAATAGTATTTTATTTGTTTTTATATAAAATTTTTATTAATTTATATTTTTAGTTGTTTTAATTAATATTTTTAATGTTTATAGGTTTAATGTCATTGTCATTTTTATATTTGTATCAATTAGTATTTTTAGTTTGGAGTTTTTTTTTATTTTATTATTTTTGTATCATCAATAAATTGATTCTATTTTTTTGTCAAAAAAGTCATCTTTGGTCGATTTTATGTCTAGAGTTTTGTGATTCAAGTCCTTTTTCAATTATAAATTTTGAAAGACAATTTTTAACAAGGTAAAATTTTCAAAGTCATATGTTTGTAATCGAATGTATTATCGGTTGAAACCGACATTTAAAATTCTAGACCCATGTTAGAACTAGGGATGAATGTTAGGAAATAGTTCTAACATTAAGTTTTCACATATAGTTATAACTAATTATTATTTATCGTGTGTTAGTTACCATGGTTATATGTAAAGTTATTATAGGTTAATTGGTTAAATAAATATATTATTGTTAACAATATATTTTGTATTTGAATTAGTTGGTTAGTTTGGTGAGTTATTATTGGAATCTTAACATCCCCACTTATAGGTAATAAATCCCTATATATTGTAATTTCTCAAATAAGTAAAATATGTTGTTGAGACTTACAAAATTATGTGTTTAAGCTTTCAGCTCTACCATGATAAAAGCTATTTTCAATAGTTTTGAAATTAAGTTACAACATTTTTTTATTTCTTTTTGTTGGATAAGTTTCTCCTTTTGGCAACCAATAGATGCAAGCTAGGTTTTTGATATTAGTAGATATTTAGGTTGTGGAGCTAAAAGCTTCACAGGTATGCAAATGGAGGAGGTTGCTGAGTGTTACAGTAACCGACGTCGATCAGGCCAACCGACGTCAGTCATATCCAGTGTACAGAGCAACCGACATCGGTTATGGGTCGGATGGCATCGGTCAGACAGGAATCGACGTCAGTCATCTCCAGACAGACAGAGACCAACATCGGTCATCTGTGCGTTCCAAAACTAGTCTAATTTTAGACGGACAGTCAGTTTGCATGTAAAGACTAATTTTAGTCTTGAGTCTGCGTTTCTAATTATTGTAATTGGGAAGTCTAATTATTGTTTGGTTTGGGATCTATTTAAGAGACCCATGGGACTGTATTGTAATCAAGGATCAAAGGACTCAAGGACAATGAAAAGATCCTTTCGAGTGTAAGATCAGTTGATCTACAAGGTGTGCAAGATCAGGGAAGATCTACATGGTAAGTAAGATCAGTTAGATCTGCGGGTGTGTGTGTGCAAGGTCAGTTAGATATGCGGGGTAGCAAGATCAAGGAGATATGCAACACAACAAGGAGCAAGATCAAGGAGATCTACTTAGAGTACTTGGTGGACTAGAAGTAGGCAACAACGGTTGAGTTGATTGTCACTTACTAGTGGAGGGAACAACTCTGTGTTTGAGTTGGTTGTAATTGATTGTGAGAGAGAGAACTCTTGAGGGAGAATTACTGTACACCCAAGAGGTGTGAGAAAAGTGTGATTTCTTCATTGTATTTCTTTCTGAAAGAGTGTTATACAGATTGTATTGTCTCTCATATTCTGTGCTGTCTCTGAATTCTAGTTACATATTACTTCTGATTTAATTCTGTGTTTAGTTGCTTATACAAAGGTAATCAAGTGTACTCTTAAGGAGTAGGATCCTGACAACTAGTATCAGAGCAGGTTCATCAGAGCTTGGTTCACTAACACCTTGGTTTCAGAGTGTGTTAAGTGTTTGTTGATTACAGGTCACTCACAAGGGTTTCTATTTGAGTGGGAGTATAGAAATGGTAGAAGAAAGTATGCTAAGGATGGAGAAATTCAATGGCAAGAATTATCAATTATGGAGGATGCAGATAGAGGATTATCTTTATTAGAAAGATCTGTACTTATCATTGGGTGGGGTTTCATGCAAGCCCACATGTATGCAAGATGAAGAATGGAAGGTTCTTGACAGAAAGGCTCTAGGAGCTATAACGCTGACCTTGGCAGCTTCTGTGGTTTCCAACTTATCTCAGGGAAGGACAACGGTAGAGTTAATGAAATCTTTGACAAATTTATATGAAAAAACCTCAGCTTCGAATAAGGTATTTCTTATGAAGCAATTATTTAATTTGTAAATGCTAAAAGGTGGATCGGTATATAGTCATCTTAGTGATTTACATGGTTTGGTAAACCAGTTAAATTTAGTCAAAATAGTTTTTGATTATGAAATTAAGGCTCTCTTAATCTTATGCTCTTTACCTGAAAGTTGGGATAGCTCGGTAATGGCAGTAAGTAATACTGCATCTGCTTCAAATATCTTAAAAGTTGATGATGTTGTTAGTGTAATCTTGAATGAAGAAATTCACAGGAAAAGCACAGGGAAATCATCAGGTAATGCTTTAAGTGTTGAAAGTAGGGGAAAGCAAAGAGAGAAGGTTGAGCAAGAGAAATCAAGGTCAAAGATAGGCAGTGGATCCAAATCCAGGTATGGCAGTATAATCTGCTGGAATTGTGGAAAGAAAGGGCATGCAAAGAAAGATTGTTGGTTGGTAGAAGATCAACATGAAGGAAATAAAGAAGCAAATGATGCAGGTATTGTTGTATAGGATGCTCTTGTATGTTCCTTGGATAAAGTAGAATCTTGGGTTTTAGATTCTGGTGCATCTTTCCATGCAACCCCAAATAGAGAATTTTTTCATGATTATGTCCATGGAGACTTTGGAAAAGTTTATTTAGGGGATGGTAAGCCTTGTCAAATGGTTGGCAAAGGAAAAGTGCAGCTGAAATTGTAGAATGGCAACACATGGGTGTTGAAGGATGTCATGCATGTCCCAGTCCTGAAGCAAAATTTGATTTCTGTAGGAAAGTTGGGTGATGAGGGTTGCACAGTAACTCTCACAGTGAAATCTTGGAAAGTTTCCAAGGGTGCACTTGTTTTAACAAGAGGTAAAAAAGTTGGTACACTTTATCTATCTACTTGTATTACTGATTCTCCTTCTGTTTTATCTACTTCAAATGTAGATGCAAAGATGTGGCTCTTTAGGCTTGGTCACATGAGTGAGAAGGGTATGGATGTTCTTGATACTTTCAAGACATGGAAAGCCTTGGTTTTCATGAAGAAGATGATGGAAAGAGATCAGCTCAAGGGGCTGAATAATTTTGAGTAGGGCAGTGTTGATTTGAACAAGGTTATGATCCAAAATGAGCTCGTGGGTAAAAGTCATCACTCACAGAAAAACATGATTACCGATGTTGATCAAGTGAAAATCGACATCAATCAGGTAGGAACCGACGTCGGTCAGGTGAAGACCAAAGTCAATGATGTCAGGCAGGTGAAAACCGATGTCATTCAGGTAAAAAATGACGTCGGTCAGGTCGGTCGCATAGAACTGATGTTGGTCGGATGCAGACTAAGAGATGACCGGGATCAGTCACTGTTAGAATGAAATTTGGGCAAACAGCAAGTTGTCAAGGAGTCTCAAACGCCCATGAGGAGGACTGAAAGCGTAAGTAAGTCTCAAATTCATTATTCTCCTTCTTTATACTACTTGTTGCTCAATGATGGTCACGAATTAGGAAGTTTTGAAGAGGCAATGCAGGTAGAATCCAGGAAATAGTGGAAGCATGGCATGAATGAGGAAATTGATTCCTTGGAAAAGAACCAAATAGGAGATTTGGTAGAGTTGCTAGCTGGGAGGAAAGCAATGAAAGATGAATGGATTTATAAGTTAAAGAAAGGAGAGAATGGACAAGTGAGACAGAAGGACAGGTTATATGGTCTTGAGCAAGCTGCAGGACAATGGTGTTTAAGGTTTGATAGGTGTATGAAAAAGTATGGCTTTATTCAATGTCAATGTGACCATTGTGTTTATTTTACCAGGTTGGATAATATTAGCTACATTATCATGTTACTGTATGTAGTGTATATGCTTGTTGCAGGGTCACACATGCAGGGAATTGCTGAGCTAAAGGTAAAATTAGCTCACATGTTTGCCATGAAGGATTTAGGTGCAGCAAAAAAAATCCTTGGCATGAGTATTTCTAGAGATAGGAAAAGTCACAGGTTGGTTTTGTCTCCAGAGGATTATGTGAATAAGGTAGTGGAGAGGTTCAATATGCAGGATGCAGAACTGGTTAGCACACCTATGGTTGGACAGTTCATAGAACAGTGTCTTAAATCACATGATGAGGTTGAGTACATGAGTACTAGACCTGATATTGCCCAAGCAGTGGGAGTTGTCAGCAAATTTATGGCCAATCCAGGAAAGGAGCACTAGAAAGTAGTTCAGTGGATTCTTAGGTATCTGAGAGGGACCAACAGTAGGTATTCATGCTATGCAGGGTCAAGCACTTCTCTACATGGGTATGTAGATTCGAATATGGCAGGTTATTTGGATGACAGGGGAAGTACCACAGGACATGTGTTCACTGTTGGTGGAACGACGGTTAGCTGGATATCAGAGATGCAGAAGGTTGTTGCAGTCACAGAAGCTAGCAAGGAAATGATATGGATGACTTGGTTCATGGAAGAGTTGGGAAAGGAGCAAGAGAGTTGCAGATTGTACAGTGATAGTCAAAGAGCAATTCATTTTGCAAAGGATTCAGCCTTTCATTCAAGAACCAGGTATATACAGCTTAGGTACCACTTCATTAGACATGTATTGGAGGATGGTGAGTTGAAGCTGGAATGGATCCATATGGATAGGAACCCTGCAGGTATGTTAACAAAGTTGGGAACAAAGGAGAAGTTAAATCTTCATTCAACTTCTATTGGTCTTCAAGATTGAACTTGAAGAGGGATACAAGCCAAGAAACAAAATTAGAGGATGTATAGGTACAGGTACAGGTACAGGTGCAACTGTTTATCTCCAAGTGGGAGATTGTTAGGTATGGAGCTAAAAGATTCACAAGTATGCAAATGGAGGAGGTTGTTGAGTGTTACAGTAACCGACGTCGGTCAGGCCAACCGACGTCGGTCATATCCAGTGTACAGAGTAACCGGCATCAGTTATGTGTCAGCCAGCATCAGTCATATAGGAACCGACGTCGGTCATCTCCAGATAGATAGAGACCGACGTTAGTTGTCTGTGCATTTCAGAATTGGTCTAATTTTAGACGGACAGTCAGTTTGCATGTAAAGACTAATTTTAGTCTTGAGTCTACGTTTCTAATTATTGTAATTGGGAAGTCTAATTATTGTTTGGTTTGGGATCTATTTAAGAGATCCATGGGGTTGTATTGTAATCAAGGATCAAAGGACTCAAGGACAAGGAAAAGATCCTTTCGAGTGTAAGATCAGTTGATCTGCAGGGTGTGCAAGATCAAGGAAGATCTACATGGTAAGTAAGATCAGTTAGATTTGTGGGTGTGTGTGTGCAAGGTCAGTTAGATCTGCGGGGTAACAAGATCAAGGAGATCTGCAATACAACAAGGAGAAAGATCAAGGAGATCTACTTGGATTACTTGGTGGACTGGAAGTAGGCAACAACAGTTGAGTTGATTGTCACTTATTGGTGGAGGGAACAACTCTATTTTTGAGTTGGTTGTAATTGATTGTGAGAGAGAGAACTCTTGAGGGAGAATTACTGTACACCCAAGAGGTGTGGGAAGAGTGTGATTTCTTCATTGTATTTCCTTCTGGAAGAGTGTTAATATAGATTGTATTGTCTCTCATATTCTGTGCTATCTCTGAATTCTAGTTACATATTACTTCTGGTTTAATTTCGTGTTTAGTTGCTTATACAAAGGTAATCAAGTGTACTCTTAAGGAGTAGGATCCTGACAAATTTTGAGTATGGCTTGAGTGTATTAGTTATACATCTAATTTTAGATTTGTGTATTCATTAGTATTTTCTAAAATGCATATTTCAAGCTTACTTCTTGAGCCAGAATGGATAAAGAAAATGGTTGATGAGTTCAAGCTTGCCATCACAGCTAGTACGAGAAGAAAATGAGAGCATATTGAAAGATCAAAATCAAAGGATTTTGATTCAGAGGAGAGGGAGTTGTTGTAAGAGGAGAATTCAGAGGAGGAAGACATGTTTGACCAAGTAAGTGACTTTGTTCATATGTTTTTTGGGGCCAGCTAGCATACTCAGGCACTAATTTTATCCATTAAATGGTGGTATTTAATTTTTGTTAGGAATGAGATTCTATTATGGATGTGAAGTTTTTGTTACATAGTGTATTTAAAATTTATCCAGTTTATTAGATCAACTGACCTATTATGGTTCTTCAAATTGGGGAATGCCTTGGAACACTCTTAAAATTGTTCAAATCATTGATCCTACCCTATTTTGATGAACTTGTTTCCTTCATCACCCCAATGTTGGTATGTCTCAAACATTCATGGTGATATGACCTGGGCTCAATCTTTTCTTGAAGTAATAAGCCAAAAACTATTTTATTTGTAGGTTATGCATGGAATGGTACAATTTTTAACCTGGGGTATGCTATTAGATTACTACAAAAGTTTCTTTGCAAAAATTTTCTTCCATATTCATCCTATGCTTCTTCCTTTGCATGGAAAGGATAGGACAGCAGAAGAAAGATGAGTGACAATCTACATTTTTGATGATGTTGTAGAAGAGTGTGGTGTTGCTACTATAAAGTATTTTTCCAAACTATTGGCTATGTCCTAGACTATTTCTTTGGCCTATTTTATAGCACAAATATTAAGTTTTTGTTTCCATTTTGACAAGGACTATGGTGCATTTTTTCCATTTATTCTAAAAGCTTGCATAGATGATGTTCATTATGTGGCAGATGCAATATGTTATTCTACTTGTATATTTAGATATCTAGGTGGAATCTATTTTGTTTGTGCCAACGTCAGGGAACGGTATATGGAATTGGATTTTGTGTTGAACATGGACGTGAAAAAATGAAACCATTGGTTGGAGGTAATGTTATATTTTATGATATCTGTGTATGACTATGGACTCTCAGCCTTATCTAGCTTGAACCTTTTATTAATTTATTGGTTGCATCCTTTGTAGAAGCACTATCAACATTGAATGATGTAATTAGTAATCCATCAACTTTTTCCTCTGATAATAGAATGGTTACTGACAATGCAATCTCAGCCCTTGGCAAGATATGCAAATATCAGAGAGACTGTATAAATGCATCACAAGCATATGTAATTAAATTTTTTACTCCAAAGTAGTAATTTTATGATTTTAGGGATTTGATTTTATCTGGATAAATTTCCTTGAAACTCTCATGTTGTTTTTTTGTGACAAGTTGTTCCAACCTAGTTAAATTGTCTTCCTATTAAGAATGATGTAATTGAAGCAAGTTTTACATGATCTACTTTGATCCATGGTAGAGAGGTATACATAAAAAAATTTAAGTATGATTATATTCTTTGGATTAGCCTGAGGGCTACACTCTAGTGGTAAATCCTAGGGCATTTAGTGTCGTTGGTATAGGTTTGAGTCACAACGTGACTCCCCAAGATGACACCTTTTCCCAAGTTCCAACAAAATAAAAAATATAATACTCTCTAAATTATTCCTCTTTTTATTTCCATTCTACTTTTGTATGAATAGTTTAAGCATGTGTTGTAGGTCTGATCCTCAACTTCTTGACTAAGGCAACTAGTATTTCAAAAAGATTATTTATATTTTTGCCAAGGTTTGATTTCAGGGCCTATTTATTTTTTTAGTCAACAAAGTATTTTAGGAAATAATTGAAGCTCATGTATGTAAGATATTCTTCAAAATGACACTCTTGATCTTGTGCAAAACTGTCATTCATTAAAAATACCTATGAAGATTGTATATATAAAGCTAGAGTTCAATTTTTGATTATTAAACCTAGAAAGTGATCAGATTTAAGAAGAAATTATTATGTTATTATTTAAATTATATTTTTACTATATCTTATTAGAATATATGCTCAATAATTCTATTTGATCAAGGACACATATATATTTTGAATTTTGTTAATCTATGTTCAGTTTCAGAACTTTATGATTGCATGCACCATTTCATAATGATTTAAAACTAGTACACACTTGCATGAAAATATAATAATTTTATTGTGTTATGCTAATACTATATTTTTATTTTACTATAATTGTCTTAATATACTAGAATAATATGTAAGTTAGCTCTTTTTTTAAAAATAAATTGATAAATAAACAATAGTTTAAATAACAAAATTATTATTATTAGTCTCCACACCTACATAAACATGCTTATATCAATTTTATAAAATCATTATTTTTTGGAGTATTTATTTATATATATATTAAGTCTTGTAACTTTTAAAATTTGAACTAAAATAAAAGTACAATAAATATTTAAATATTTTCAAATAATAAATTATTTTGATAAAATAAAATATTTAAATATTTAAAAAATAATAAGTTATTTTAATTATTCATTATAAATTAAAATCATAATGTAAAATTGTATTGGAACACTAATATGCTGAGAGATGTAAACTATAATAATGAATTGAAAAAAACTTTGCTTCAAAACAAATCTCTAAATTTACAAAAGTTTTAATAACTCAAGTTATTTCCTATTTTTGAAATCAAATGATGATTTTGAATTTTATTTTGTCTTAATTTTAATTAAGTTATATATGTTTTCTCTTTAATGTAATTTTTAATAAGTTATATTTGTTATTGTTTTCTTTTATTATTATTCTCAATTAGATTAAAGAAGTGAAAAAATATTTTAATAAATTAATAGAAGAATGTTGTATCATATTTTTTTAGATAGAATCATTTTAAAAATATTTGTTATTTGGTTGAGACATACATATAAATTTAAAATTTGATCAAATAATGCACAAGTCTAATCCTCAGATCTATACATCAAAGTAATATTATTGTATAAAAATCACTCCAAGTTGACAAGACACTAAAGAATAATTATATCAACTCCTTCTACATAAAAAATTTAATAACTTTTTAAATAGATCCACTTCCTAAAAAAAAATTAAAGCACATGTAATTCTATTCTAAACCCCACAGAAACTTGGTGCATGGTGCCCTTGTTAGATTTATCATGCTTTACTTTGGTATATATGTTAATTTAACATTGAATTTAAGTTGCTAGATATTTTGGTTTTAATACGCTACATGCAAGGTATCCAAATTTAACGTAAGATTTTTTTTAAACTTTTGTTGTCTTTACATTATGGACTATTTGGCAAACATTATAGACCAGGTCTACTCCCATTTAAATTTTAAATCTAGATTAAATTTTAATATTGTATGTGCATTAATTTTTTTTGAATGGAGTTGAATGGGAGGAGTGGGGGAAGTAATTCAAATTCATGAGTTGGACGGGAAGAGGAGGAGGGTGAAGGGGATGATCCAGACCCAAATATATGGGGTTTGGTGGGGGGGTGGTGGGGGGGAAGACCTACTGGGTAGGAAAGAACCATTCCATAAGTTTGGAGTTCCCTAAGTTTTGAAGCTAAAGATTCTAGGTGGAGTTTGGTAGAAAAAACCAGAGCAAAAGATTTGCTGAGGACTAGTGTAACTCCTGCAATGAAATGATGGCCTTCTACCAGAGGTTTTGGGTGAGTTTTGGTAGAAATAACTAGAGTGGAAGAGATGGCTAACCCTAAGTGGTAAATTTGTGGGTTTGGGACTATGTTTAGTAAGACCAAAGACTCGTAGAATCCATGCAATAGAATGGTGGTCTCCTTCTGCAAGTCCTAGATGGGTTATGACAAAAGCACCTCCAAGAACACATTTCACCTTATGGAGAGGCTACTCCATGTGTAAGGTTGGGTTTTTTTTCCTATCATTTATGCTCTTGATTTATCATGGCATTATTGTAATAGAGCTTGTTTCACACATTTTGATCACTATTTTGTTATCTCCTTCTCCGCTTGGGAAAGAGAGAAAAATTGGAGGTTTTGTTATTTATTGTCTTTTTTTCAAAAAACCTACTGGGAAGTAAAGTATTAAGCTAACTTTGCATTTAGATCTATTTGTGTTTCTAGTGTAGTGGGTCTACAATCGGGCATCATTCTATCACTAAGAAGGGCTCTAGTAGAAGAATTGCAGAAGTACACCAAATATTGCCACTGTAAAATAGTTATTTTCAAATCTACCTCACAATAGGGATCAGATGATTTAAAATGCCTTTTAAAAAATATGGTTTTGATGCTAAGTCAGTCTATAATGGGGTAGACCTATTCCAAATATGTTTCACCTTAATGTTCAGTTATGAAAACCAATGTCTTAATAGAAGGTTGTTTTTGGACTGATTCAAAAGAAGGCCCCTTAGGGATGCCTTAGAGGCTTTAGGGGATCTTGTTTCATATTGAAATAGACTCTTCCTAGGTGGTTGTTGCCGAGTAGAATTTTCTGTGAAAGCTACATAAATTTTAAAAAAGTTTTGATAAAAGGTGACAATCTTTATTTTCTGGTAGTTGTTTGTGTTTTTTGTTTTATTTGAGGTTTGAGTGGTTGTGATGGCTATTGCATCCCATCAGTATTATTGGTGTTGTTTGTTTCACCAATTGTGGCCTTTGGTGATGTTTGTAATGTTGGTGACAGTTGTTTTCTATTTGATGAGAGATTCGGGCCTCCTGATTTATATTGTAGACTGGTTTATAGCTCCAATTAAAATTGATTTTTGATCTATAACTTTTATTTCAAAAATATTTACCCTATCAAATAAAAAACTTTATTATTTTTATTGATTTTCATTATAAATGATCATATATTCTATATTTTATTCTATTTTTTTATTTTTTAAACCTACAACTGCATATACACATTTCGTCCATACATAAATATTTTTAACATGGATGTCATTACCAAAATTTATGTTTATTACAAGGAAGTGACAACCTTAGAGATGAGCAACTCCAACATCACTTGATAATGAAAATTGTCATGAACGAGTCATCGAAAGTAAAAACTAGATCTGAGACCTATGTTGAGATTTGGCACGTCGTCTTTGACCATGATTATCCTTAAAATATCCTTTTGAAAATATTCAAGCTCGGTAATATGGATATAATGCAAAGAACATTGCCCTTATGACCGATGAGGGTGTAGAGGTTTTTTAACTTCTAATTCTTTCTTTTGTTCTTATATTTAAATATATAAAAATATGTTAATTTTTTGTGAATTTTATTGATAATATGTTCATAAAGTTGTAAAAGTTTTAAAATTCTAATCAATTTTTTTGCTCTTATACTTGTATTTGTAATATAATATTAAATATCATACAAATTAAGTTTAAAATAATAATACATTTATTTAATTATTTATATTTCAAAATAATATAATGTTTGTCTTTTTATAATTAAAAAATAATTTAAATACATAAAACATGTTGAATTTTATGAATTTTATTAATAACATGATAGAAATTCTATGTAGTAAAATGTTTCAATATTAATGTTTTATATTTAAATATTTTTAAAAATGAATGGATCCTTCTTTATATGCTAAATTCTAACATAAAATCAAAAAATATATTTGAGAAACTCAATTTAACCAAATATATTACATTTATGAACATAAAAATATCTATATATAATATTATATCATCTACATGAATCTCTTATTATAAAAAATAAAAAATAAATTGAACTTTTTAAGTTCAACAATCACTAACTGGGGTGTGAGAATTTTCCTAAACAAGTAAAAGAGGAAGCATTGATATTCTAATATTTATTAAGAATTTAATAAGAAACAATTTTAAGAGAAATTCATTATTCACTTATTAATAGTTGGTACCAGAGAAAATGTATGGAAATATTCTAATTATATTTTCTTTCATTAATGAGAATGGATTTTAAAACTAATTTAATTTAAGGAATAATTCAACATTATCAAATAAATTTCTTAAATAAATTCTAAACTTTTATTATTTAAAGTACATTGTAATTGGAGTTTAGAATAATAAAATTATGTTGTGGTGTGTTTGTTGAAGAGATCAACAATTATATGAATGTTTTTTTTAAAAAATATTTAAGTGTTTTAATTTAATTCAATTGAATACAAAAAATAAATAATAATATAAAATTATCATAAAGAATGTATATAAATTAAAAGTCTCTTTTAAAATTTATCTCCTCTCAAATCTAATTAAAGTTTAATGGCTTTTCGATCTTTTCTAAATACTCTTAACAAAAAAAAATATCTATTATTTATATATAATTTTTTTTAATAAATAATAAAAATAAAACCCTTTCAAAATAAAGTTATCATATAAACTACTACTTAAAATGATAAACTTTTTATTCTTCAATGACTCATATTTCTTTTTAACACATAAAACAATTAATTAAAAGAAATTCATCAATCTCCAAATACTCAACATAAATAAAACATAAAATTAAAATTCAGTGTATCCTTTCAAAATAAATTTATTATATAAACTACTACTTAAAATGATAAACTTCTTATTCTTTAATGATCCATTTTTTCCTTTTAACACATAAAACAATTAATTAAAATATATTTAATTAATATTTTGAATTATTATATAAATTACTACTTAAAATGATAATCTTCTTATTCTTGAATAACCCATATTTTCTTTTAATAAGTAAAATTATATATATATATATATATATATATCCCCCAAAGAGTGATAAAAGTAATATTAATACTCAATATTGCTTCTTTATCGTCAACCACATTCAAGAGTTCAAGGCTAGTAATTTCGTAATAGAGTCGATAAAATTCAAAAAGAAAGCAGTGACAAATTAACATTCAATTAATTTTAAAACTTAAAATTTACATTAATTTGTTACGTCTATTATTTTTAATTGATTTTCATATTTTCTTAAATTACTAAGAAAGGTTTAAGTTTAGGTTTATTATGCTTTACTTCGATCTATGTTCTGATTTAGCATTGAATTTAGGTTGCTAAATATTGGGGTTTAAAACGCTATATGAAAGGCATTCAAATTTAACCTATAATGTTTTTAAAAAAAATTATGTTCTTGATTTACTTGGCTGTCTTTACTGATTTTCATTACAAACGGCCGCATATTCTATATTTTCTTCTGATTTTTCATTTTTTAAAACCTGCAGCAGCATATCCACATTTCGTCCATCTATATATTTATTTTTAACCTGGTTGTCATTACTAAAATTTCCATTTGGTACAAGAAAAAGGCAAACTGCCGTCGTATGCATGCGCTATAAAATATGCAAAAATCAGTCTAACTACGTAGTCTTAGAATTTAATATCAAGGCTGTAGGCGGAAATTGTCAGAGTGCCATCTTGTGTAAAAATTTCTTACGGCGTTGGGAATGGTGCGATAATCCATTAGCTCGATGCTTAGATGGCCATGCCTACAGCGAGGCGTACTGCAAGAATTGTTATGGAAAACTTAAATCGGAGTTTGACGTGGCGACGTATGGTATGGAAAAGGAGCTTAAGAGTGCACACCAAAAAAACGCAATTCAAGAGAAGGCAATTGCAGAGAAGGCAGTGCTACAAGAAGACATTGAGTTTTTGAGGAAGTGGAATTTTGTTCCGGGGAACTCATCTTCCGCTTCAGATGTAGGCGTGACGCTTTGCTCTTCTGATTGTTCAAAATTCTAAGCCCACTCTCTCCTTCTGGTAAGTCTTCTGGTTTGATCGTTTTGAATGGAAATTATATCAAAGTTATTAGGAAATCACGTTAAACATATAAGCGTTGTGTGTTCGTGAAGGCAAACCGTTCGGATGATTTTCGGGCTATGTTTGACATGGATCTGAAAGAAAAATCAAGTGGAGAAGTATTAATAGAGGGTGTGGGAGGAGAAAGCCTTGGAGCGTTTGTGAAGTTTCTGTATACCGCACAAGTGAGTCATGAAGATATGATTGCCCATTATGCGGATCTTGTGAAGCTTGCTCATCTTTACCAGGTGAAGTTACTCCTCCAGAAGTTGGATATGTTTATTGTTGAGCATGTCCTCAAAAAAGAGACCGCCATTGAAGTGTTAAAATGGTGAATATATATGAACTCGACAAGACTAAAGAGGCTGCTCACAAGATGATTGAGAGTGACACCGAAATGTTAAATATCCTCACAAGGGAGATGGTTAGAATTCTGTAAGCATATTCTCTCCAACTGCGGAAGAGCAGCCATAAATAAAACTTAAATTGCATATGAAAATTATTCACAATTTAACTATCAATGATCAACTATGACTGTTTTTAGATCCACGGTGAATTTACAAATTTAACTTAACTTGGCATAAGGAGAAGATGGCTGGGATGGCGAAAGAAAACAAAACAAAGCAGGGTGGCGCTCCTCATAAAGATGAAAACGAAATAAAGAAGATCCCTGTTCATAAAAAACTAGTGCTGGAATTTGCAAGGTGTTTAAACGTTTTGATAAAAAATTTAAGCACATGATTAATTGAAAATATAAACTGAGAATAATTTTTTTGTTCCCCTTATGTTTTGAGCCGGGTTTTTCACAAACGGTTCTTTGCTCTCCAGATGTTTTAAGCACATGGTTAACTGAGAATAATTCTTTGCAACAGACAAGGGTTTCTACTGGCAGGATGGACAAATCGTGCCTATGATTTTTTTCAACCCTGTTTGCATGAATATAGGAGTCGTCCTTTCTTCTTTTTTGATTTATGTATCTTTGCTGGTGGTTGTTTGTGTTGCATGTTTAATTGTTTTGTAGTGTTGTTAAAGATTGTGAAATAAAAATAATTGTTTTTTTTAATTGGATTATTTAAAAGCAGTTAAATTTTTGTTTAGGTTAATTTAAAAAAATAAATAAAAATCTAAATTCAATTTGCTTTTTTCCTTACATGTGTGTGTTTTGGGTAATGGACAAGAATTTTTTATTACAACTGAAAATAAAACTATATGAGCTTTTTATTGTTAGTTTGTTCATTTTCATTTATTTTTCGATGTTATAGAGTAAATAAATGTACGGTGGTTTATGTTTGGAATGGAGTTGTCTCACAAACTTGATGAGTGTATACCTTCCTTTTTTTCTTTTTCTTTTTAATTTAATTTCTATATTTTTTTTTGGGAGCATAAATAGTAGTGTTTAGTAATGCTTTTAATATTTTTGATTTACAGTGGATTATATTTATTTAATGTTTGTGAGCACAATAATTTATAATGCATTATATTTATTATATTTTTTATTGTTTGTGAGTGTATTGATCCTTATTTTATGAAATGAACATTAAAATAAATTTCAGATTGTTTCATATTTTATGTTTCCTCTTATTGAAAATTAATATATCGAACATATTTAATTGCAAACATTCACTCTTTTCTCATAGATTGCATTATGCACAACAATTTATGTATGGAAGATATCTTTGTGACAAGATTAATGATTTTATATATTTTTTTCCCTTTTTTTAATTGAAAAACAAAATGTTAATTACAAATTCGAGGATGTTATAGTAAGAGTAAAACACAGTTATTTAGCAAAAGTCACAAGATTTTCTACACTTATGAATATATAATTCTAAGTTCAACTTACTTGTTTTATTTATATAGTAAGAAAATTTCTCGCTACTTATTTTTTTGTGGAACATGTTGAATTTTCCATGTTACTATCTTAGTGCATGTTATAGTAGATAATGGCCTATGTGAGTTATAAATAACTATTTGATGTGATAGCTTCTGTAAAATTGGTTGCCTAAGAGAATCAAATACTCTCATATAAATTGAGTGTATAGGGAGATCTTAAATAAATTTAACAACCACCTTTGTATAATCATTTTGAATAGGTGTAATAAGAGTTGATTGTGGTGGTAGGCATGGAGGATGAGATATCACTAACTTTAAAGGATACTCATATTGAATGATTTAAACTATGACTACCTTATTGCATTGTATATACTTGATACATCAATGCAATGTAGACATAATTGTATCAAGATTTTATATCCAAGAGTGTCCTAACAAAATATTGAACACCCTTGTAATAAGTAAGATTAAGAATAAAGTAGGCACTATTGTGGATCCCACCTAAAGAGGTAACACAATGCATATGAGGGTGCTTTACATTCATCCATCAAATCCATTAACCACTTTTATAGTATATTGTAAATTTTTTTGTGTGTATCAAGAGTAATATTTACAAGTGTCATTTTATGCATGTTTTTCACTTGAGCCATTGTCAACCATGACACTGTGTATGGGTTGCTTGTTAATGTGAGCTTATATGAATAATGCGTGGAGATGTGAATCATCATAAAAATGATCTTGTATGAATAATGTGCTTGTATGAGCTTGTGTCATTGTACACACATTTTCATTTGAGCCATTATCAACCATGACATTGTGTATGGATTGTTTTCCACTGTCATAAAATTTAATCATAGGTCATTATGGTGAGATGCATGTAAGTGTGCCAATAATCATGTTATCTTGATGGCCATATGTCATAGGAGGAGGATACACAATGTATGTATAATATAATTCAAAATTATCCTTTGTCTCTTTTTCCTCGAGTCATTCAAAACTTTAAATTTAGAATTCCCATTTGCTTCTAGTTTATACTCTTCTGTAGGTATGCTTAGCTCGTTTGTATTGTCCACAATAATTAATCTTGTATATTATGAATTAATTTTAAACATATATTTGCATAATGTCAAGGAGATCAGTGATAATTGTGGTATGTATTACTATCATAATTATTAGGTGTAGGCCTACTTACATCAAAATATTTTGGTAGGGGGAAGGAAATCACATTTCACTAAATGAGCTTATATAATTGTAGATGATGAGGTTGGGGTAATCATGAAAAATGCCTCTTGTATGGAGTGGATAAGAGAAACTAATTTTTATGTTGTAATATTGCATTAACTGTTATCTTTTTTTAATTTTGGCCATCATCAAATTTAACCTTGTAACTTGGATTTATCTAAAACTTGGTTGTATAAGTAGTTGGAATATTAGGTGTATGCTTCAGTTTGTCCAATGTTATGGCCTTAACTTCTCAATATCTCACTATGTGGTATAATTAGTCAAAATAATTAAATTTCTTGAATAATATTGACTCATGGAGTGGTACTAGAAATTATTGCTTGACGATGTCTTTTAACTCATTGTCTACCATAGAATTAGCCATATTACATATCATGGCCTTATACCATAATAAATAATCACTAATTGGCTTATTGGACCCTTGCTTAAATTTAGAAATTTATGCATATGATATTTTCTCATCAATGTTGATGGAAAAGTGTGTTATAGACTGATCTTACAAAAGGTTTAATGCTCTAACTGATTTGAGGGGGAGGTCATTGAACGATGGAAAATCATAGCCTTTGATACTTTTTGGGAATATCTTGGTCAATAATCTATCATTGGATGTCAAATTCAAGCATGCTTCACGGAAGGATCTAAGGTTTTGTTTTAGATCACCTTTACCATCTTCTAGTGGAATCTTATGAGCTAAAAAACTTACAAGTAAGGGATAATAGAGAGGTATCAATCAAGGTAAAAATATCCTTATACATTTAAAACATTCTATGTCTTTTTATCATTTTATGCTCTCAGGTTTTGTACAGACTAAAAACCCTTAAACTAGGATTTATGAGACTAAAAGTTGAAAACTTGCAAACAAACCCTCAAAAACCTATGAAATTTGATAGGTCAATGATTAAGTAGGTCCTTTAAAGGATTAAAATGACTCTAAGTATTTAAAATCCCTAAAGGAGGAAATATTAATGATTGTGTACCTACATACCTATAAATGGTAGTCATAAACGTTGTTTAAAGTTTTTTGTGAAGGAATTCACTTTTGAAGAGGATAAAGTATGGTTATAATAATGATATAACATTAATAAATAATTTTATAATCCTATCAAGTCACAAATGGTCAAAGTGTTGAATAATTTGTTCCTTATAGTCTAAGATCAGGTCTAGAAGGCCTTAAACCTTGGTTTCTTACAATTAGACAAAAATCAATCATAAGGACAAAAATTCATTAAGTTGAGTGAGATGACACTTAAAGAGTCTAAGAATTTGTGAAAAATATATAGGAGTAATATTTTGAGTTTAAGGGACCATAAGGACCTAAAATAATAGACCTATATCAAGGCCTAAAAGACTGTGTAACTTGTCTTCTTGTCAAAGATTGATAAAAGGGAAGATTAAAAAAAAGGTTATGTCTTGAAATAGTGGGCACTAAAATTAGCTCAATATAATTTTATAAACATCAAGAATGAATTCAAGATATTTAAAAAAGTGTTCAAAATCAAGCATCATAAGTCATGTAAATTTTTTAACAAGAACATTGAAGTCCTATTGAAGACTAGATCTAGTGAAGACCTTTATTAAAATTACCATTGCATCATATAGATATTAGAGCTTAGGAGGTACCTGATAAAAACATAGATAAAATATAAATAAATTTTTGGTTTCTAGAGGTGACCTAAAGAAGAGGATATTTTTGTAAAGACAGTGAGGATAAGTTGGCAAACATAAACTTGTGAAGATGGTAGTAAGAGAAATAGGTAGAGTAGAACAAGGAAGGAAACATACTCAAGAAATATTCCTTGAATAAATGAGAAATATTCAAGAAAGTTTACATGTCATGGAGCTTGGACAAATAAGAGAATTGATTTAGGAGATCTTGGTGATAGAAAAGAGGAAGACCCTCAAGCAAAAGGGGCAGAACAAGAAGGAGAAGAGAGGGAAAAAGAGAGACTAATTAGAGAAGTCATGGGGGTTAGTTATAAACCCAAACTATATGTACCTATGTATGAAGATAGATTGAACATGAAGTAATTAATTGACTAAATCAGTGCTATGGATAAATACTTTGAGTAATAAAATGTAGATGATGATAAGAAGGTGAAATTTTTCATGAGAAGATTAAAAGGCTATGTATCCCTATGGTGGGATGGAGTAAAAGGCAAGTGAAGAAGGAAAATGAATCCCAATATTAAAATATAGGATAGAATGGTGGCCAAGCTAAAGGGTAAGTTCATTCCAAAGGACTATTAGACTAACCTATTTAAAATGATGCAAAATTTGAATCAAAAGACATGACAATGAAGGACTACATAGAGGATTTCTATAGACTAACCATAAGGGAAGGCCATATAAAAGAATATGTTGAAAAGGTGGCTAGATACATTAATGGGTTAAGGTTCAACATCCAAGATGAGATCAGACTTTGATCACTAAGATCAGTTGAGGAGGCATACCAATTTGCTTTTAAGGTAGAGGAGAAATTATCTAGAAAAATAAACCAACATTTAAGGGACAAAGGCAAAACTTTTAAAGGTAGAGGAGAGCATGCAGGTAGAATTCAATTGTAAGTACATAATGAAGGATAAATCATTTCACAAAATATAGGTCTAACTACAAGAGGAGGCTACTCATTTAGAGGTAGAAGACCATATGTAATAAGCATATATTCAAGAGGATTTTGGGGTAAGTGTTTTAAATGCAACAAGAATGGGCATAGATCTTATGAGTGTCCAAATAATCCTTATACATGATAAGACAATACTAAAATTATCAAATTTGATGAGGAGAGTGTGGGATCACCTTCTCATGAAGATGCATCTAAATTTGGAGAATCCTTACTTATGAAGAGGATATTGCCCAAGCCTAACAAGGAGATCAAGGAACTTGCACAAAAGAAGACATTGTGTATAACCAATTTCAAGTCAAAAGGTAAGTGTTTTAAGTTAATTATAGATAGTATAAATATTGATAATCTAGTATCTTCAGAAATTGTTGATAAATTAGGGTTGAAGAGAGTAACACACCCTATGCATTATAAGGAGTCATTGGTACAAAAAGGACATCATGTCATTTTAAATGAATAATGTAATGTGGAATTTCAAATAGGTAGCTACAAAGATGAGGTGATATGTTATGTCATGCCTATGGATGTCTACCATGTCCTATTGGGTAGGCCTTAGCAATTTGATAAGAAAACCATACATGATGGAGAAGGAACACTTACACTTTTGATAAAAATGGAAAGAAGCATTCACTCATACCATAGAAAGAAGAAAATGTAGCAGTATAAGACAATCCTAAGGTGATGCTAAGAAGTACAAATGAGTTATTGCAACAAGTTAAGAAAGAAGAATTTGGATGTACATTGCCTATCAAGTGGAGGACATTTACTATAGTCTCTAAGGTAATTGATTTGCTTTCAGGTATTCAAAATTTATGTGTTGAATTTGTTGATAAGTAGAGGATAAGTTGTCTAATAAATTGACATCCAAATAAATCATTATGGATTTTATTTTAGAAATTAGCTTGCTGGAAAAGAAGATTGCCATGAATGGCAATGGGAAAGAGAAGTTGGTATGTGAGGAAATCAAATATATAAGTGAAGAAAGGGAGGTTATCTTGAAGGACAAAAAGAGAATAAGGTTCTCATCTGAAGAGCCTAAAGTCGATTTTAAAAAATGTAAAGAGGAAGAAAGTTTTGAGCAGTCCATAAAAGAAGAAGTACTCATAAAAGAAGAGATAGATGTTTTGAGTCAATAATGTGAAAGCTTATAAAAATATATACAAAAAAGTAAAGAGAAAATTGAGGTTAAAAATAAACAATATACCACATGTATAAGTGTAAATAATACAGTAAATGATGGGATATTCAATAATCAAAATTTGGTAAGTCCAAAGAGTAAGTGGCAGGTACTACACCAAAGGAAAATGAGCAAAATACGGAAGTGAAATGTATAGAGCTGATTGCAGGTAGTACTTTAACATTAAGGGTAATTCAACTACAATAAAGATTCAAGAAGAAATAGAGAAAGGAATTTGTAATTGAATTCTTGAAAATAACTGCTATCAAAAAAGGAACCGAGTCTCAAAGTAAATATACCAAGGCATAGTTGGATGGATACACATTTGAAGATAATGCAAGTTCATATCACACATTACCCATTTTAAACAAGAGATGGGATCTGGGAGGATATAACCTAAGAGGTTTGATTAACCAAGAGAGGAGGGATGTTGAAGAGAAGAATAATATCCATTAGCATCATTTGAAATTAAGAATAACAAGTATAAGATCAACAATAAAGATCACATGAGTAGGATATCATGAACATTTTTTGCTCTTTGGGAGTCTGATGAAGGTGCATGTGCCTAAGAGGTATAAATTTTCATGTTTTGGCTCTTAGGATGTCTAATAGGTCTTGTTTGGTCAATAAGAGGCCTTGTCTAGAATTCACTTGTCAATTTTAGACCATTTAGATGTCTTTTTATGTTTCCCACTAAAATGGGAAATTCAAAAATTTGAATTTGTTTTTAAGAGTTTGAATGGTTTTAACATGTTGTATAGGTCTTGATCCTTTATTAAGGGGTCCTATGGGTTTATAAATATGTATTAGTTGTCCCTTAATCAATAATTCAATCTAAAATTATTCTAAACTCAATTTAGGTAAATGCAACATAGATAAAAGCCAAATTAAGCATGTTTGTTGAATTTAAAAGGTTGTTGGAGAAATACTTGATTTTTGTAACAAGAAGAAACAAATAATAATCATGACGTAACAAAGGGATAGAGATTAAAATCATTAAGAGAAGATCCAAAGAAGTGTTATAATCACAATCACTGAGAAGAGGGGGGTGAATCAGTGTCTTCAAAACATTCATTCAATTCAACTTTACATTCATAATTCATTCATACAAGTACATAGATTTAGCAAGCATAAGCAACCATACAAGAGCATAAAACAAGATAACAAATCATATATATGGAAAAACCTCAAGGGAAATAAAAGCCACTGATATATGAAAATGGACTATAGTCATATAATAATAAAAACCAAGATTTAGTGAAACACCAATTTCACATGGAGCACCAACCCCAACTAATCAAGCACCCACTCAATTAGGCTTTAACAAGCACCAACATGCAAGGAGGCACCAACCCCCTACATGACTCAACACCAACTCAAACACCTAAAATTTTTGATCACCTTGAGAAAACCTTATTTCTTACACAATAAATGATGATCATATTCTTTAGCTCTTCTCACTCTTATATCCCTCTCAAACTGCCTTCTATGCTTCTTTGCTCAACTAAGTTTTTTCAAGACAGTTTAGGTCATATGACCTTGATATTAATTTATAGTACCTATATTATATATTCATGACAAGATATCTACACTCATTTGATGGTATAAAATACCTCATATTATTAAATCTTATATTTCATTTGCCTATCCATTCATTCCTTGAACTATCTCAAATAGGCCTAATTAGCCTTGTTTTTATACTAGGTTCTTGCTCACACACCTCTTGGTCAGACATACACACTTTCATAAATATATTTTCCACAAAATAATATTTATGAAACACTACAAACATGAATCAATCATTACATTAGGTTGGCCATAACTCAAATAGACCAAATCCTTCTTTAGGTCTCACGGAGACCTAATTCCATTAGGCCTTCTTTAGGACACATTGCACTTTGATCTCCTTGTAACACTTTAAAACTATACATACAGTAGGAAAACTTCATATACCACTTAAATATAACCCCAATAAGGTCATATTATGTCCATGACACCTTTTAGGTCTAACGACCACTTGAAACACTACATTAACACTGTTCACATTAGCCCTGTATGTACTCAAAACACTATCTGATCTCTTTCATGCTTAATCACCTATATGTCATGTAAATAGAACATATAAAACATGTTTACATAAGTTATATTACCTTAAGGTCATCTAAATTCACTTGGTACACTCTAACTCAATGACCAACATTGGTTTTACTCACCTTTTAGGTCTGCTCTTTTGACACTAAAACTTGATCTTCTTGGATAAAGATAGCCTTATCAAACCATTAAAAACCAATCAAACACACTTATTCCATGATTGTTTAGATATGCATCCTATGTTCATACCTTGAAACCCTCTTTAGGATATACTACCCTGTTAGGCCTGTATGCCTTAGAAACTATCTTGCAAGAATAAAGTTCAATCACTCCTTTATCAACTCTTCCATGACAAATTAAACATATAGATATATACTACATGACCTCATTAACATCCCAAACTAAGTGGAATAACTTCACTCAAACAATAATGGCTTAAGACAAACTCTGTAACTTGCTCACTCAAAACTAGTAGAATACTTAAAAATACAGTCATAAGGAATTAGACTTCAACCACCTATGTAGATACTTTTCTTGACTCTTGATGCATGAAAATTATCATATTAAATATACATAGTATCCTAAAATGAAAAAATAACAAATTCTAATGGCAAATATTGGTCTTATACACCAATTCCTTGACTTACAGTCTCATAGTCCAATCATGAACAGATAAGCCATTTTGTGAACACATTTTATTCACTTACACGAACCTTCACAACTTATACCAAAAAATATAATTGGTTTAAATTCATGTATAATAACTCCATGCATTATATTTCATCATTATTTCATTAAATTACACTCAAATCCAACTTTCCATCACTACAACTCAGAATTGTCAAGACTGTCAAAAACACAGTCATGAAACATTGACCTTCTAACACCTATATAAGTACTTTAAAAAAATTCAAATGCATGAACATGATTCCATGATATTTATAGGCCATATTAAAATTCAAAATAAATATGTTATAATGTAAAATATTGGTATTATAGACCAATATTTTGACCTCTCTCCTCATAGTCACATCAAAACAAGAAAAGCTATTTTGGCTTCAAATTTTTAGCCTCTATACTTGACTTCCAAATCCTATACCAAGCACTAATAGGACATATAATTCCTAAATAACTATTTCATTTACTTCAATCCATCACTCTTTCATGAAAATACATCAAGAATCATCTTCTAATCATTGTTTGGGTTTTACATGTTTTACTCTATTTGGCTTGTTAGCGACTAGCCCAATTGGATCACCAAATTTGCAATATTAATGACTGGAACCTACCCATAAACCTTTATGGAAATAAAATAAAAGTATCTACCTTCTCCATCCAATCATTTTAAAACTTAGTCCAATACAAATTTTGACAGCTACATCAACTTATTTAGAAATAAGCTTGTATCTTTACATTTTCTCTCTCATCTCTGTAACCAATACCACTTGGAGGTACCTAGGAGAGTAAACTAAAAGATCCATTAGCTTAACTAAGCATACCAAACTATTTTGGGAACTTTTGATCAACATCTTCAACATCGGGTCCTTATTAAGGTTCCAAGAGGGTTTAAACTTGTTTTCACTCTTAACGATCATTCATAAAGCATAACCCCTCAATCCAAAAAGCAATGCCTAGAATTTTGATATATCACCCTTACCCATATACCATGAATGCATTAGGTTCCCAACCAAAGGTTTGATGTGGTAATGATCACAAGAAAATCCTTCTTGGGTTGAGAATCCTTCATTCTATGCACTTGAGAGACCTTAGAACATGTTTTCATGCTCATCTTTACTAGGTGAAGTTACTCCTCTAGAAGGTGGATATGTTTATTGTTGAGCATGTCCTTAAAAAAGAGACCGACATTAAAGTGTTAAAAATGGTGAATATATATCAGCTTGACAAGACTAAAGAGGCTCCTCACAAGATGATTGTAAGTGACACCGAAATGTTAAATACCCTTAGAAGATGGCTGGGATGGCGAAAGAAAACAAAACAAAGCAGGGTAGCGTTCCTCATAAAGATGAAAATGAAATAAAGAAGATCCCTATGCATAAAAAACTAGTGCTGGAATTTGCAAGGTGTTTAAACGTTTCGATAAAAAATTTAAGCACATGATTAATTGAAAATACAAATTGAGAATAATTTTTTTTGTTCCCCTAATGTTTTGAGCCGGGTTTTTCACAAACGGTTCTTTGCTCTCTGGATATTTTAATCTGGGTTAATTATATATTTTAAGCACATGGTTAACTGAGAATAATTCTTTGCAACGGACAAGGGTTTCTACTCGCAGGATGGACAAATTGTGCCTATGATTTTTTTCTACCCTGTTTGCATGAATATGGGGAGTCATCCTTTCTTCTTTTTTGATTTATGTATCTTTGCTGGTGGTTGTGTTGCATGTTTAATTGTTTTGTAGTTTTGTTAAATATTGTGAAACAAAAATAAATGTTTTTTTTAATTGAATTATTTAAAAGTAGTTAAATTTTTTTTTTAGGTTAATTTTAAAAAATAAATATTAATCTAAATTCAATTTGCTTTTTTCCTTACATGTGGGTGTGTTTTGGGTAATGGACAAGGATTTTTTAATATTACAATTGAAAATAAAACTATATGAGATTTTTATTGTTATTTTGTTCATTTTCATTTTTTTTTCGATGATATAGAGTAAATAATTGTACGGTGGTTTATGTTTGGAATGGAGTTGTCTCACAAGCTTGATGAGTGTATAGGTTTGTTTTTTTATTTTTATTTTTATGGGTTTTTTATTTTTATTTTTAAATTAACAAATTAATTAAAGTTGTGAGCATAAATAGTAGCGTTTAGTAATGTTTTTAATATTTTTTAATTTAAAGTGGATTATATTTATTTTATTTATTTAATGTTTGTGAGCACAATAATTTACAATGCATTATATTTTTTATTGTTTGTAAGTATATTGATTCTTATTTTATGAAATGAACCTTAAAATAAATTTATGATTGTTTCATGTTTTATGTTTTTTCTTATTGAAAATTAATATATCAAACATATTTAATTGCAAACATTCACTCTTATCTCATAGATTGCATTATGCACAACAACTTATGTATGGAAGATATCTTTGTGGCAAGATTAATTATTTTATATATTGTGTTCCCTTTTTTTAATTGAAAAACAAAATGTTAATTACACATTTGAGGATGTTATAGTTCGAAAACACATAGCTATTTATCAAAAATCACAAGATTTTCTACATTTATGAATATAGTAGGAGAATGTCTTGCTACCTATTTTGTTGTGGAACATGTTGAATTTTCCATGTTACTATCTTAGTGCATGTTATAGTAGATAATGGCCTATGTGAGTTCTAAATAACTATTTGATGTGATAGCTTCTGTAAAATTGGTTGCCTAAGAGAATCAACTACTCTCATATAAACTGAGTGTCTAGGAAGATCTTAAATAAATTTAACAACCACCTTTGTATAATCATTTTGAATAGGTGTAACAAGAGTTGATTGTGGTGATGGGCATGGAATATGAGATATCACTAACTTTAAAGGATACTCATATTGAATGATTTAAACCATGACTACCTTATTGCATTGTATATACTTGATACATCAATGCAATGTAGACATAATTGCATGAAGATTTTATATCCAAGAGTGTCCTAAAAAAATATTGAACACCCTTGTAATAAGTAAGATTAAGAATAAATTAGTCACTATTGTGGATCCTACCTAAAGAGGTAACACAATGCATATGAGGGTGCTTTACATTCATCAATCAAATCCATTAACCACTTTTATAGTATCTTGGAAATATTTTTGTGTGTATCAATAGTAATATTTAGAAGTGTCATTTTACACATGTTTTTCACTTGAGCCATTGTCAACCATGACATTGTGTATGGGTTGCTTGTTAATGTGAGCTTATATGAATAATGTGTGGAAATGTGAATCATCATTAAAAATGATCTTGTATGAATAATTTGCTTGTATGACCTTGTGTCATTGTACACATATTTTCATTTGAGCCATTATCAACCATGACATTGTGTATGGATTGATTTCCACTATCATAAAATTTAATCATAGGTCATTATGGTGAGATGCATGTAAGTGTGCCAATAATCTTGTTATTTTGATGGCCATATGTCATAGGAGGAGGATGCACAATGTATGTATAATGTAATTCAAAATTATCCTTTGTCTCTTTTGCCTCGTGTCATTCAAAACTTTAAATTTAGAATTCCCATTTGCTTGTGGTCTATACTCTTCTGTAGGTATGATTAGTTCATTTGTGTTGTCCACAATAATTAATCTTGTATATTATGAATTAATTTTAAACATTTATTGCAGAATGTCAAGGAGATCGGTGATAATTGTAGTATGTATTACTATCATAATTCTTAGGTGTAGGCCTACTTACATCAAAATATTTTGTTAGGGGGAAGGAAATCACATTTCACTAAATTATCTTATTCAATTGTAGACGATGAGGTTGGGGTAATCATGAAAAATGCCTCTTGTATGGAGTGGATAAGAGAAAATAATTTTTATGTTGTAATATTGCATTAATTGTTATCTTTTTCTTATTTTGGCTATCATCAAATTTAACCTTGTAACTTGGATTTCTCTGAAACTTGGTTGTAGTAGTTGGAATATTAGGTGTATGCTTCAGTTTGTCCAATGTTATGGCCTTAACTTCTCAATATCTCACTATGTGGTATAATTAGTCAAAATACTTAAATTTCTTGAATACTATTGACTCATGGAATGGTACTAGAAATTATTGCTTGAAGATGTCTTTTAACTCATATTTTATCATAGAATTAGCCATATTACATATCATGGCCTTATACCATAATAAATAATCACTAATTGGCTCATTGGATCCTTGCTTAAATTTATAAATTTATGCATATGATATTTTCTCATCAATGTTGATGGAAAAGTGTGTTATAAATTGATCTTAAAAAAGGTTTAATGCTCTAATTGATTTGAGGGGGAGGTCATTGAACGATGGAAAATCATAGCCTTTGATACTTTTTTGGAATATCTTGGTCAATAATCTATCATAGGATGTCGAATTCAAGCATGCTTCATGGAAGGATCTAAGGTTTTGTTTTAGATCACCTTTACCATCTTCTAGTGGAATATTATGAGCTATAAAACTTACAGGTAAGGGATAATATCATATATGGGCCTAACATGTAATGAATCAAAGATTTTTTTTTTTGAATGAATAGCTCTAGATGCATCTTGCTCTAACTATAACACCTTATCCTGCAAATCTAAAATAGTCCACTTGAGGTAACGTGTAATAGGCGAGGTTGATGATGTGATATGTGTAGTTATCTTAGGATGGGAATAGGTCATTTGTGTAGGAATAAGTATGTAAATATATGGGAATAATTGTGTTTCACCCACACCTTAGGTGGACATCACAAATGTGACTGGAGGTGTATATGTTGGAACAATACTATATTATAATTTTGAACACCTATGGTTGGATTATTAACTTTAAAGCGTTAGTTTATATTGTATAAGGGGTCATATCTTTCCCATATTTACTAGCCTAACCCAATTTTTTTTCTTTTCTTGGTACATATAATATTGCATCAATATTTTATGAATTTATGTGCATATATTCAATTAGTTATCTTTCATCAAATTCATTTAAAATATCAACAATTTTATTTCTTATCTATGAATATTTTTAAATTCAACATTCATGATAAATCCATCACGAGGGTGCCAATTGGTAACAAAAAATAACTTGGATTGGATATACAAAAAATATAGATTAAGAAAGGCTTAATATTGTTCACTATTGAATTCATCCTTATTAGTGTATAAATATTTGATTAATGGAACTACATAGTTGTTATTGATTTTACATAATAAACACCAACAAAATAAAATGATTAAAATCATGGTTTGAATAAAAAATAGAAAACATGTTCATACATTATAGCCATGTTTAATTTTTGTTTTTAGGTAAAATTAGAAATTAGGTTTGAAAATGAAACCATAAGGCAAAAATATTAAAATTGTATGAGGAAGGATGACACCCTAAAGAAAACCAAGGGTTTGGAAATGTTCAACAAATCCATGGGTTCACCAATATTTTTTACTTTAATTTGGATTAATCTTAACCCTAATTGAGATAAAAATAATTATGTATATAATTTAGTTTATATAATCTATAAAAATTAAACATATATCTAAATGTAAAGAATTGAAACTAGTTTAATACTCTATTTTATTAAATATAGAAAGAATACAAAATGATTATATAATTATTAATTCTCTTTATTATATATGACTAAGACATGTGGTAAGCAACAAGGCAAGTATGAAACATGATTGTAAGTCACTTGATGCAAGTGTGATGTAGGTGCATGTACCTAGGAGGTCTAATTTTGCATATTTTAATTCTTAGGAGGTCTAAAAGGTTTTGTTTGGTCAATAGTAAGGATTTTCCAAGATTCACTTTTTAATTTTAGACCATTTATAGGCCTTTCTAGGTTTCTTGCCAAAATGGGAAATTTAAAAATTTGAATTTATTTTTAAGAGTTTGAAGGGTTTTAACATGTTGTAGAGGTGTTAATCCTTTATTAAGGGGTCCTAGATTGGGTTTATAAATGTATTATATGTCCCTTAATTATTAATTCAATTTTTAATTTTTTGAAACTCAATTTAAGTATATGCAACCTAGAGAAAGACCAAATTAAACATGCTTGTTGAAGTCAACAAATTGTTGGAGAGATATTTGCTTTGTGTAATAAGAAGAAACCAAGAATAGTAATGATGTAACAAAGGGATAGAGCTTCGAACCATCAGGAGAGGAACATAAGAAGGAAAATAAGGAGAAACAAAAGATAAGGATTTTTAAGTTTGTGGAGATTTTTTTTAAAAGGAGCTCTCTCACATTTTGTAGCAGTTTAAATGTTAATTTCAAACATATATGAATAAAAAGGAGGATTTTTATAATATTTGATACTCTCTCAAATAATATAAATGTGTAATCATTTGGTTTTTATGATTATTTGATATTTTTCCAAAATTTTATGATTATATCCTATTACAGAAGTCTCCAACATAGTTCTGAGTGATATAGTCTATTTAAAAGGACATCTTCTACGTAATTTTATGATTGTCATGAAATAAACATGATTTTCAAGGTAGGATAAACATGGAGAGGTATAAATCAAGGTAAAAATATCCTTAGACATTTAAAACATTCTATGTTTTTTATCATTTTATGATCTCAAGTTTTGTACAAACTAAAAACCCTTGAACTAGGATTTATGAGACTAAAAGTTGAAAAATTGCAAACAAACCCTAAAAAACCTATGAAATTTGATAGGTCGATGATTAATTAGGTCCTTTAAAGGATTAAAATGACTCCAAGTATTTAAAATCCCTAAATGAGGAAATATTAATGATTATGTACCTACATACCTATAAATGGCAGTCATAAACCTTGTTTATTGTTTTTGTGAAGGAATTCACTTGTGAATAAGCTAGAGTATGGTTATAATAATGATATAACATTAATAAATAGTTTTAAAAGCCTATAAAGTCACAAAAGGTCAAAGTGTTGAATAATTTGTTCCTTATAGTCTAAGACTAGGTCTAGAAGGCCTTAAAACTTGGTTTCCTACAATTAGACAAAAATCAATCATAAGAAGGACAAAAATTAATTACGTTGAGTGAGATGATGATTAAAGAGTCTAAGAATTTGTGAAAAATATATAGGAGTAATATTTTGCGTTTAAGGGACCATACGGACCTAAAATAATAGACCTATATCAAGGCCTAAAAGACTGTGTAACTTGTATTCTTGTCAAAGATTGATAAAAGGGAAGATTAAAAAAAAAGGTTATGTCTTGAAATAGTGGGCACTAAAATTATATCAATTTATTTTTATAAACATCAAGAATGAATTCAATATTTTTTAAAAAGTGTTCAAAATTAAGCATCATAAGACATGTAAATTTTTTAACAAGAACATTGCAGTCCTATTGAAAACTAGATTTAGTGAAGACCTTTATTAAAATTCCCATTGCATCATATGGATATCAGAGCTTAGGAGGTACCTGATAAAAACATAGATAAAATATAAATAAAGTTTTGGTTTCTAGAGGTGACCTAAATAAGATGATATTTTTGTAAAGACGATGAGGATAAGTTGGGAAACATAAACTTGTGAAGATGGTAGTAAGAGAAAGAAGTAGAGTAGGACAGGGAAGGCAACATACTCAAGAAATATTCCTTGAATAAATGAGGAATATTCAAGAAAGGTTACATGCCATGGAGTTTGGACAAATAACAGAATTGATTTAGGAGATCTCGGTGATAGAAAAGAGGAAGAACCTCAAGCAGAAGGGGCAGAACAAAAAGAAGAAGAGAGGGTAAAAGAGAGACTAATCAGAGAAGTCATAGGGGTTAGTTATAAACCCAAACTATATGTACCTATGTATGAAGGTAGATTGAAAATGGAGTAATTAATTGACTAAATTAGTGTTATGGATAAATACTTTGAGTAATAAAATGTAGATGATGATAAGAAGGTGAAATTTTCCACGAGAAGATTAAAAGTCCATGTATCCCTATGGTGGGATGGAGTAAAAGACAAGTGAATAAGGAAAATGAATCCCAATATTAAAATATAGGATAGAATGGTGGCCAAGCTAAAGGGTAAGTTCATTCCAAAGGACTATTAGACCAACCTATTTAAAAGGATGCAACTTTGAAGCAAAAGACATGACAATGAAGGACTACATAGAGGATTTCTATAGACTAACCATAAGGGAAGGCCATATAGAAGAATATGTTGAAAAGGTGGCTAGATACATTAATGGGTTAAGGTTAAACATCCAAGATGAGATCATCCTTGTATCACTAAGATCAGTTGAGGAGGCATACCAATTTTCTTTTAAGGTAGAGAAGAAATTATCTAGAAAAATAAACCAACATTTTAGGGACAAAGGAAAAACTTTTAAAGGTAGAGGAGAGCATGCAGGTAGAAGTCAATTGTAAGTACATAATGAAGGATAAAGCATCTCACAAAATATAGGTCAAACTATAAGGGTAGGATACTCATTTAGAGGCAGAAGACCATATGTAATAGGCATATATTCAAGAGGATTTTGGGGTAAGTGTTTCAAATGCAACAAGAATGGGCATATATCTTATGATTGTCCAAATAACCCTTATAAAAGATAAGACAGTAATAAAATTATCAAAGTTGATGAGGAGAGTGTGGGATCACCTTCTCATGAAGATGCACCTAAAGTTGGAGAATCCTTACTTATGAAGAGGATATTGCCCAAGCCTAGCAAGGAGATCAAGGAACCTGCACAAAAGAAGACATTATGTAGAACCAATTTCAAGTCAAAAGGTAAGTGTTTTAAGTTCATTATAGATATATAAATATTTATAATCTCTAAGGTAATTGATTTGCTTTCAGTTATTCAAAATTTATTTGTTTAATTTGTTGATAAGTAGAGGATAAGTTGTCTAATAAATTGGCATCCAAATAAAGCAATATGGATTTTATTTCAGAAATTAGCTTGCTGGAATAGAAGATTGCCATGAATGGCAATGGGAAGAGAAGTTGGTATGTGAGGAACTCAAGTATATAAGTGAAGAAAAGGAGGTTATCTTGAAAGACAAAAAGAGAATAAGGTTCTCATCTGAAGAACCTAAAGTTGATTTTAAAAAATGTAAAGAGGAAGAAAGTTTTGAGCAGTCTATAGAAGAAGAAGTACTCACAAAAGAAGAGATAGATGTTTTGAGTCAATAATGTGAAAGCTTAGAAATATATATACAAAAAATTAAAAATAAAGTTGATGTTAAAAATAAACAATATACGACAAGTATAAGTGTAAATAATAAAGTAAATGATGGGATATTCAATATTCAAAATTTGGTAAGTCCAAAGAGTAAGTGGAAGGTACTACACCAAAGGAAAATGAGAAAAATATGGAAGTGAAATGTATAGAGATAATTGCAGGTAGTACTTCAACATTAAGGGTAATTCAACTACAATAAAGATTCAAGAAGAAATAGAGAAAGGAATTTGTAATTGAATACTTGAAAATAACCGCTAGCAAAAAAGGAACCAAGTCTCAAAGTAAATATATCGAGGCATAGTTGGATGGATACACATTTGAAGATAATGCAAGTTCATATCAGACATTACCCATTTTAAACAAGACATGGGATCTAGGAGGATATAACCTAAGAGGTTTGAGTAACAAAGAGAGGAGGAATGTTGAAAAGAAGAATAATATCCATTAGAATCATTTGTAATTGATAATAACAAGTATAAGATCAACACCAAAGATCACATGAGTAGGATATCATGAACATTTTTTGCTCTTTGGGAGTCTGATGAAGGTGCATGTGCCTAAGAGGTATAAATTTTCATGTTTTGGCTCTTAGGATGTCTAATAGGTCTTGTTTGGTCAATAAGAGGCCTTGTCTAGAATTCACTTGTCAGTTTTAGACCATTTGGAGGTCTTTCTAGGTTTCCAACCAAAATGGGAAATTCAAAAATTTGAATTTGTTTTTAAGAGTTTGAATGGTTTTAACATGTTGTAGAGGTCTTGATCCTTTATTAAGGGGTCCTATGGGTTTATAAATATGTATTAGATGTCCCGTAATCAATAATTTAATCTAAAATTATTCTAAACTCAATTTAGGTATATGAAACATAGAGAAACACTAAATTAAGCATGTTTGTTGAAGTCAAAAGGTTGTTGGAGAAATACTTGATTTGTGTAACAAGAAGAAACAAATAATAATCATGATGTAACAAAGGGATAGAGATTAAAGCCATTAGGAGAAGATCCAAAGAAGTGTTATAAGAACAATCACTGAGAGTGGGGGGGTGAATCAATATCTTTAAAACATTCATTCAATTTAACTTTCCATTCATACAAGTACATAGATTTAGCAAGCATAAGCAACCATACAAGAGCCTGAAACAAGATAATAATTCATATATCTGTAAAACCTCAAGGGGAAGAAAACCCACTAAAATATGAAAATAGACTATATTCCTATAATAAAAAAACTAATACTTAGTGAAACACCAACTCCACATGGAGCACCAACCCCAACTAGTCAAGCACCCACTCAACTAGGCTTTAACAAACACCAACATGCAAGGAGGCACCAACCCCCTACATGACTCAACACCAACTCAACCACATAAAAGTTTTGATCACCTTGAGAAAACCTTGTTTCTCACACAATAGATGATTATCATCTTTTTTTATCTCTTCTCACTCTTCTATCCCTCTCAAACTGCCTTCTAGGCTTTTTCACTCAACTAAGTCTCTTCAAGATAGTTTAGGTTATATGACCTTGATATTCATTTATAATACCTCTATTAAATCTTTATGAAAGGATATATACACTCATTTGATGGTATAAAATACCTCCTTTTATTCTTAAATCTTATATTTCATTCACCCATCCATTCATTCCTTGAACTATCTCAAATAAGCCTAATTAGCCTTGTTCTTATACTAGGTTCTTGCTCATACACCTCTTGGTCAGACATACACACTTTCCCAGATATATTTTCCACACAATAGGATTTACGAAACACTACAAACATGAATTAATCATTACAATAGGTTGGCCATAAATCAAATAGACCAAATCCTTCTTTAGGTCTCACGGAGACCTAATTCCATTAGGCCTTCTTTAGGACATGTTTCACTTTGATCTCCTTATAACACTTTAAAAACCCACATATGGTAGGAAAACTTCATAAAACACTTAAATAGAACCATAATAAGGTCATCTTATGTACATGACACCTTTTAGGTCCAACCACCACTTGAAACACTACATTAGCACTGTTCACATTAGGCCAGTATGTGCTCAAAACACTATCTGATCTCTCTCATGCTTAATCACCTACATGTCATGTAACTATAATGTAAAAAATATGTTTACATAATTTATATTACCTTAAGGTCATCTTAATTCACTTGGTACACTCTGACTTAATGACCAACAGTGGTCTTACTCACCTTTTAGGTCTACTCTCTTGACATTGAGACTTGATCTTCTTGGATCAAGATAGCCTTATCAAACCATTAAAAACCAATCAAACACACTTATTCCATTATTTTTTAGATATTCATCCTATGTTCATACCTTGAAACCATCTTTAGGATATACTACCCTATTAGGCCTGTACACCTCAAAAACTATCTTGCAAGAATAAAGTTCAATCACTCCTTTATCAGCTCTCCCATGAAAAATTAAACACACACACACACACACACACACAGATATATATGACATAATTAACATCCCAAAATAAGTGGAATAATTTCACTCAGACAATAATGGCTTAAGACAAACTCTGTAACTTGCTCACTCAAAACTGCCAGAATACTTAAAAACATAGTCATAAGGAATTAAACTTCAACCACCTATATAGATACTTTTCTTGACTCTTGATGCATGAAAATTATCCTATTAAGTATTAATAGTATCCTCAAATGAAAAAATAACAAATTCTAATGGAAAATATTGGTCTTATACACCAATACCTTGACTTACAGTCTCATAGTCCAATCCAGAACAGATAAGCCATTTTGTGAACACATTTTATTCACTTAAATTGACCTCCACAAAATATACAAAGCATTATCATCAATTAAAATTAATTAATAATAACTACATGCACTATATTTCATGATTTTTTCATTAAATTACACTCAAATCCAACTTTCCATTACTATAACTCAGAATTAGCAAGACTGTCAAAAACACAGTCATGAAACATTGACCTTATAACACCTATATAGGTACTTTAAAAAAATTAAAATGCATGAACATGATTCCTTGATATCTATAGACCATATTCAAATTCAAAATAAATATGTTATAGTGTAAAATATTGGTCTTGTATACCAGTATTTTGATCTCTCTCCTCATAGTCACATCAAAACAAGAAAAGCTATTTTGGCTTCAAATTTTTAGCCTCTATACTTGACTTATAAACCCTATAAAACCATGAATAGGACATATAATTCATAAATAACTATTTCATTTACTTAAATCCATCACTCTTTCATGAAAACACATCAAGAATCATCTTCTCATCATTGTTTGGGTTTTACATATTTTACTCTATTAGGTCTATTAGCGACTAGCCCAATTGGATCACCAAATTTACACTCTTAAAGAATAAAACCTATCCATAAATCTTCATGGACATGAAATAAAACTCTCTACCTTCTCCATCCAATCATTTTAAAACCTAGTCCAATAGAACTTTTGACAGCTACATCAACTTCTTTAGAAATAAGCTTGTATCTTTACATTTTCTCTCTCATCTCTCTAACCAATACCACTTGGAGGTACCTAGGAGAGTAAATTAAAATATCCAGTAGCTTAAGTAAGCATACCAAACCATTTTTTTAACTTTGGATCAACATATTCAACATCAGGTCCTTATTAGGGTTCTAAGAGTGTTTAAACTTATTTTCACTCTTAACGATCATTCATAAAGCATAACCCCTCAATCCAAAAAACAATGCCCAAATTTTTTATATGTCACCCTTCCCCATATACCATTAATACATTAGGTTCCCATGCAAAGGTTTGATGAGGTAATGATCACAAGAAAATCCTTCTTGGGTTGAGAATCCTTCATGTTATGCACTTGAGAGACCTTAGAACATGTTTTCATGCCTTATCCTTCAAAATTTGACTGTAGACTATATGAATATACTTAAAAAAAACTTAAATAACCTTTTTCAATGCTCACCTACTCACACTTACCTTGGAAACTAATCCTGATACCCCATTAGGCTTACACTCTCTCTCTACACCATAGTCTTCATACCTTACTAGGCCTTGAAATATCCTTCATGACTCTTTTCATGCTCTCAACACCTCATTTTCATGCTTAACATCTCACTCTCATGTCATGAAACCTCTCACATGCTCAAAAAATGTGAAACATCTTTACTTAACCTTATCTCACCATGCAACTAAGCGTATGCCTTCACACATGGTCTTTTCATACCATAACTAAGCTTCACAAGACTCCTTATCCTCAAAAATACTTGATAATTAATCTTATATAACCTTTATAGGCCATAAAACATCTTTCTCACCAAGCCACCATGCCTCTTCATGCACAAGACTAGGCATCCTATACACATACCTTCTCAAGATACTACTAGGCTCAAGAATTTCATAATTTTGACAACAATGACCTTCCATGCTGACCTTCACATCACTCATGAAGTCATAAGAACATATATCAATCATATCTTAACCTCTCAAAATCACTACAACACTGATCAATATTTTCTCTCATGGATACACTCTTCAATGACCTCATGAACACATATGACCACATGACCATGCCAACTAACCTTCAAAACTTTAGCTTTTTCACAACACAACACTCACTAGAGCATCACTGAGATATCAATGATAAAAATAATGATATCAACCTTTTCAAGAATGATTGAAATCAATGAAAACATCAATGTGAAACCTCAACAACAAGAACAATGTTCAACAAGAAGGAAATGAAGGAGAAAGAAAAGATAAGTTGTAGGTTTGTGGAGAGTTTGAAAAAAAAAAAGGAGATTTGTCATATTTTGTAAAAATTTGTATGTTAATTTCAATTACATATGAATAAAATAGAGTCTTGTTGTAATCTTTGATTCTCTCTCAGGTACTACAAATGTTTAATCACATGATTTTGATTATTCTTTGATATTTTCCACTTTTTTATTATGATTCTATCATATTATAGAAGTCTGAAACATAGTTTTGAGTGACACAATCTATCTAAAAGGACATCTTCTACGTAGTTTTATGATTTTCAAGAAATAAAGACATTGTCAGGGTAGAAAAAACATGGATAGGTCTCAATCAAGGTAAAAAGATCCTTAGATAGTTAAAACATTCTATGTTTTTTATTATTATATGCTCTCTGGTTATTTACAGATTGAAAACCCTTGAGCTAGGGTTTAAGGGTCTAAAAGCTAAATAAATTTCAAACAAACCCTCAAAAACTATTAAATTTGTTAGGTAGATGCTTAAGGAGGTCCTTTAAAAGATTAAAGTGATTCTAGGTCTTTAAATTCATGATAGGATGAAATATTAATGACTATGTATTCGTAGACCTATAAATGACAATCATAAACCATGCTTATTGTTTTTGTGAAGGAATTATCTTGTGAAAAGGCTAGAGTCTCATTATAATAATGAGATAACATTAAGAAAGGATTTTATAATCTTAGTAAGTCACAAAAGGTAAAAGTGTTTCTATAATTTGTTCCTTATAGTTTAAGACCAATACTAGAAAGGCTTTAAAATCTTGCTTCCTATAATTAGATAAAAATCAAGCATAATGAGGTCATAAATTCATTAATTTGAGTGAGATTACACTTAAAGAGTCTAAGAATTTGTGTAAAATCTAGAGGAGTCAGAGTTTGAGTTCAAGGGACCATAGCGACCTAAAATAACATACCCATATCAAGGCCTAAAAGACTATGCAATATGTCTTCTTATCAAAGATTGATAGAAACGTGGAAGATGAAAAATGTTGTCTTGAAATAGTGGTTGTTAAAAGTAGACCCAGAGTTATTTAGCACATCAAGACTGAATCCAATCTAGATCTTTAAAAATGAGTTCAAAAGTAAGCATCATAAGTCAAGTAAAGATTGTTAACAATAACGTTTTAGTCATATTGAAGAATAGATATAATGAATACCTTTGTTCAAATTCCCATTGCATCAAAATCCTGAAGTTTTTTATGTGCCAAAAATATCTTATTAGACTCATGTCAGTTTCATCTAATGGTATGTCCCAAACTAGATGGTTTTATCCCTTTAGATTTTTCTTCTTTATTATGATATAGATAGGTACGCCTATTTATGTTTTAAATATATGTGTGACATTGAATTTTAGTTATTTACATGGTATATATAAATCCATATCCTTTATTAAAAACCCTAGGTCCACTTTTGAGGAGATTAAATCTATAAAAATATGGGAAGTGTAAAGGGTTGAGTTGACCCCATTCACCCTCGTTGATGATTGATTGATGTCTAGATATGATCCAATACTTCAAAGAGGGAAGTGAAGCCCACATATTTCTTATTCTTAATGTGAATATGTGATTTTAATTATTTTATATATAAATGAACCTAGTTATCTTGTTTTTAACAGTTAACAACCTTCACTCTTGACTTGGCTTAGTGTGCTTCATACATTGTTGATGACTACTCCTAGTGATTGATTTATAATTTTAGAAGAATATAGTATTTTTTAGTAATGTGAAATAGTGTATAGATGTGTGCCTAATAATTTACAAGTGCCTTATAATTTTAGGTTTGATTTGTATTTATATGTGAATATTTGGATAAACTATCATGCCATCAACACACTAGATGGATGGATCAACCACAAGAATGAATTCAATTTAGGATATGATCATTTTTAGTAAAAAGATGAAACCATCATGTTTGGAGGTGTTGTCTAATTATAAGAGTTCTATAATCTAGATAGGAATATTAATATGATGATATAGATATGTCTAAGTATGATATTTTACTTATTTGACACAATTTGGGGGAAATCCTATAGGTGACTGAAAACAACTTAGAGGATCAAACCCATAAATAGCATGTGAATGTGAGAGAATGGAAAGTAAGACTCATATATATGTGTACAAGTCATGTATGGTGAAGGTAGGTTAAAAGAGACATTACCAAGTGTCTGATCCTAGATTTTATTATTTACACATGACTCAGTCACACAAAAAATTATGAATCCTATTATGGTCATATAAATCACAACACATAAATATACCACTTGTTTCTATACACAAAATATCAATCACATAACCAACTATTGATTATACCTACCATGGGTAAAAAAAAACACATGCTACATACATAATTAAAGTGATAGTATGCAATCACATATACTGCATGAATATTCAATCATGCAAAAATTAAATTATACAATCATGTTAATAGAAAATAAATAAACACTATAAATATAAGTATCACATAATAAAATATAAATCATATAATATACATAACAACCATAAAAATATATAAATAATTAACACTAACATTCATGTCCATAATATGCATGTCATGGAAATACAATAACACAATTTTAATCATGGCATATTAGCAGCACAAATACAATAATCATGTAGATAAGTTAATATACATCAAATAATAACATAAGATTGAATATAACTGGTATGAGAAATATAAAAATAATATTACAATGGAGGCTAAAATACAAAATGGGAGCTACAATTGACATAACACTTCAAGAATTTAATGTGTTTTCCTAGTAGTATATAATGCCCGAGTATAACTTTCTCCATTTGAATATAACAAGTCAACCAACAAAAATAAAATCCAACACATCTCTTAAATAATTTACATTTTGGATTGTTCTATTGATTTTAACAGTTTTTATGCCCCATCCAGCCGTTCTTCTCCCACCCCAACCAAAGAGCAGTGGTTATTTTCCTGTCGCCCAAATGTTATGTATGTGGTTAATAAAAAAACATTACTTGTGTTTAAATTGAAACATGAATAAGCTATTATAAGTAAATTATTAATGTCAAGTTTATATATATATATATATATATATATATATATATATATATATCAAAGTTACAACACTATTCATATAAAAGGGTTGGTGGTAAGAGTGCACACCACAATAACACACTAGGACCAGCATAGGATAAACAAATGAGGAAAAAACTCCAAGGTAAAAATAACTAGGCCAATCATAAAAAATATCTAGAACATAAAAAAGACACTTAAGAAATAGTAACACAGATACTAGCAATGGAGGGGTTATGATCAAGAATATCACTCTAGTTAAACCTTGGAAGATATTTCCATTCAACTAAAAGGTCCCATCCAAAATCTACATCTTGTAGATCATTATCATATTAAAATTCAGAAAATTACACATCAAGGTGAGGAGAAATAGCAAAAGTGAGCTTGGGGAAGACTTTATCTAGTGGTAGTTATTTACCACCCTGCGAACTCCTACATGGGAGGATCCAATTTCACTAGTCCACATAAGGTAGAGAGCCCTACCCTTGGGCCTACAGAGGACAAAGAGGTGAAGAGTCCAAATATCTATGTTGGGTTAGGGGAGGAGAGTGGTGCTATAATGAAGAACTAGTAGTATGGTTGTTATAATGCTGATGAGACCAACTGTGATGAGGACCACCCTGAGGAAGGCCACTTCTACCTCTTGGCGGTGAGTTCCATAGAAGGGAGGGTGAAACAAAAGAAAAAATATAGAGGGAATAACCCTAGTGATTAATCAACTAATGTAGGTAATCCAACTCCATAACCACTTTGTTATTTTTCACTTAAATCTATAGAAGCACATTGGAAATAAACATAGCCTTATTATATGTATAAAAATGAATGTCAGAAGAAACATTAGAGAATAAAGATGCATTTATTTATTTTGATATATAAAATATAATTTCCACTCTAAAATCATGCTAGATTTGGGATAATTGAGGGGGCATTTATGGGTTGTCACCTATAAGACTTTGGAACAAACTAAAGGGGACTGGGTAAGGCTAGAAAAAATCATGTACCTAAACCCAAGTTTTTTGGGCCTTGGAATTAAACTAGAAAAGATGCATGTGAGTCCCTATGTGTTTGTAGAAAGAGCGTTGAGGATGCAAGACCCCTAAATTAAATATCCTCCTTCCTATGGGTATCCCTTGATCGAGAAAATACTAGGAAAAATGAGACATCTTAGGCTCAACACATGCATCCAATACTTTTTGAAATCATCAACCCCAAACAAAGAGGGAGGATTGAATGCTCCAATGGACAGTAATCTTGTTGTAATCATATAAAAATGATACTCGAGTGCTAAGAGTGTTACTTGAGACCACCCATACCTAGATTAGTCCTAGACCTAACTTAGGGCATATATAGACACTTTCCATCCTTCGTATAGGACAAATGTGTCACTAAAGATCCCTAAATCAATCATAAACCCTCACTTTAACATCTTGGCCTCTAATGCCTCAAGTTATACCACATAGACACTAGTTCCATAATTTGGACAGTAGTGCCAATGGCACTAGTGTCCCAGTTAGGGTGTTATTATCATTTTCCCACCTTTGGCCACTAACAAATATCTTTTCAAAATAACAACCACCTAGGGTCATCCTAGACCTATTTTAAGACCAACAAAAGTACTAGAATAGTATACATACATGAATTTCAACCCATTATTCACTAGATGGTAATTAGATGCAAATAATACAAACTAACTCAAAAAACATTGTGCACAATCAAGGTTATCAATCCCTACTTTTCCCTACTTTTGCATATAGCCATCTATAACCAACCCAAACTCAAAATACTCAAATTTCAAATATCAGGCTCTAGTTAAGAGAAATCAAACCAACATTAATACTAGATTCACTTGTACTTGTACTAGTACTTCGGTGGGGATAACTACGTTGGGCTTGTTCCTTCCTTGAAGTATTGGTATATAGGCAAATATCATCATTGTAGGGTGTTGAAGATGTCTATCTTACCCAACTAACATCAAACTTTGTTATTTGTGTCAATTGGATACCCTAGTAACATGGAGGTTTATGGTTTTCATACAAAATTAGTCAAAATAGGTCACTGATAAGGAATCAAAACTTATGTGCACAAGAATTGTCAGGATCCAACTCCTCAATAAGAGTACAATATGATTACCTTGTATAAGCAACTAATCACGGAATTAAACCAGAATTAACAAGTAACTAGAATTCACAAATGACACAAAATATGAGAGATAATACACAATCTTGTATTCAACTCATCAAGAAAGAAAATACAATAAAGAAGATGCCACACTCTTCTCACACCTCTATAAGGCTTCCCACACCTCAAGGGCTCCCAGTAATTCTCAATCAAGAGTTCTCTCTCCTACCAAAAATGGTCACAACAATCAACTCAAACATAGAGTTGTTGTTCACCTCCAACCAGTCAGTAACAATACTGCCAGTACACAAGTACTCAAAGTACTTCAAGTAGATCTCCCATGAACTTGCAACAACCTGCAAATCAAATGATCTTACTTACCATGTAGATCTCCTACCTGATCTTGCAACAACCTGCAGATCAACCTGATCTTAAAATTGGAAGGATCTCTTCCTTGCCTTAATTACAATACAAGCCCATGAGTCTATAAATAGATCCCATACTAAACAATAACTTAGACTTCTAATTTACAATAATTAGACACGCAGCTCAAGAATCAAAATAGTCTTTACATGCAAAAAATCAGTTCAAAAAACTAACTGTTCATGCAACTAACAGTTCTGGAACCACACAGATGACCGACGTCGGTCATTGTTTGACTGGAGGTGACCGACGTCGGCCAACTACTGCTGATGTCGGTTGCCCTTTGCACTGAATATGACCGACGTCGATTACACTGCCGACACCGGTATCCCTGGAACTCAGCAACCTCCTCCATGTCTACATCAGTGAAGCTTTTAGCTCCACAACCTAACAAGAATAGGCTTGGTACACTCAGACATAGGTGCATCTAGAAGCTCAGAATGGTTATGCACAGAGGACACTAGCACCAAAAGGAGGACACTATTGCAATTGGTGCTACTATCTAGTTAGAGCAATATTATCTAGGAAGGGTTTTACCATTTGGAGAATATTCATGACACTTAGATCAAATCATGTCCCAGTTTGTAGCCTCCATATCTTTTGTCTCAGTTAATTTCCAAGTAAGTACTTGTTTACATCATTTATTGCTATTTTTAGAGAGGTCAAACTAGGTTAATTATGTTATAAATCAGTGGTTATATTTATTGAATATTTATACCCTAATTTATTATACTTAGACACTTTAACAACCTAGGGCTTAAAATACATAAACCTAAAAATTTAAATCATTTGGTGAACCTGACTTACTTCAAATACTAGTCAAACCCTAACCCTAGATGCTACTAGGGTTTGTATCCTTCTTTTTACTATTTTCATTGATTGTGTTAGGCTTCTAAAATTTTATAAAAAAAATCATAGTAACCCTCTTTCACTTTATTTTCTATATGACATCTAAAAAAGTTATGTCTCTTCCTTTAAGAAGTGCTAGGCTTAGCGGTAATTGTATTAAGCATACCTAGATTCCTTCTATTCGAGCTTATACCATAGAAAAAAGACCAATAACAACCTCATAATTGATATTTCACACCTTGATTATGTGGAATTCAATGATAATGCATTTGAATATGAATAATACAATAAAGATCAAAATGATACACAAGATGAGAATCAAGATACTTACCCCCCACTTAACAATGAAAATCTTATAGTTAATAAGGATGAGATTTCATGAAGTTTCAGAGATAGACTTTGGGAGTAACCCTATGAACATGCATAAATTATGCAAGCCATACTGGAAATTAAAAAAATCAAATAATGGTTAATATTTTACTCACCCAATTAACAATATTGTTACACTTACTTTAGGGGCAACTTAGCTTGTACACTAACCTATTTTAACTCAGCAACCTTGAACAATAGTGACACCTCCTATTGCTAGTTCCTTATCTCCAAATGTAAAATACCTTATGCATGAGACTCATTCTCTACAGGCTAAGGTGTTACATCTTGATTAGGGTGCCACTCGACCATCACAAGCCTTGGATTCTCATGTCCTTTTACATACACCTTTGTCACATCACATAGTGGCAACTCCTTTGTCATCTAGATTCATGGCACCTAAGATTACTTTGTATGATGGTAAGTGTGATCCATATCACCATATATGAGATTTACATGTAACATGTTTAGACTACATTTCCAATGATTGGATCTTTACTAAGTTGCTCCCATATATTCTAAAGGACTATGATTTGCATCCGTTCTATGATCTTCCAAATCAGTGTATCACCAAATTTAATCCATTGGTAGATATGTTTTTATCACACTTTTCAATTAACATCAATGATAAGATATCATATGCTCAAGTGGCACAACTTAATCAAAAATCCAATGTGTCTATTTTAGAATACATCTTTTGATATAAAATTATATTAGTAAAGATGACTAGCTCCATGGTAGATAGAGAGCTCTAAGACATACTCTAATAGAGTTCACTACCAACATTGCATGAAGCTATCTTCTTCAATAAGTTTCCAACATTCATATATTTATTCCACATAGTGAAACAAAAAGAAGTCAAGCTTCTCTCTATGGGAAAACTAAAATATACAAGTGGATTATAATCAACTACTAAGAGTTATAATAAGTCTCCATACAAATTAAGGGCCACTAAAAACAAGAGTGATCTAAAGGCCACAATTAACACAACTTTAGATCCACCTCCTTGCTTGGTTTTATTAGCTCCTCAATAGAGAGTTTTTACTAACCATTAAGAATCATCAACACGTGTTTTATGGTAGCTACTGGAATGCAATTTCATGTCTCTTCTTCTTATCAAATATGTTGATACAACATGACCTCTTCTAAAGAGATATGATTCTAATGCATTTTGCGACTATCACAAGGCACCAGGCCATACTACAAACAAATGCTGCCAACTTGAAACATAAGATACCATATTTGATGGAGGCCAACATCAATGATGTAGGTACACCCATAAAATCACCCAAAATTCAATAAACAAAAGCTAAGTCATTGAAAATATTTTTGGATCTATTTCTAAAACATATAGCTAATGAGATAGGGGGCACTTCAGGTGTTCATTACATGTATCAAGAATGTCCACCACCATCATAATATCACACTAATATAGAGGATACACACACCTACATAATATCATTTATGTATATCATACTAAAGTACAAGATTTAAACCACTCATCACTTTCTTAGATTAGGAGATTGTTAATGATGATTCAAATTTATATGCACTCTTTGTATGAGCCTACATTGATCATCATCCTGTTCAAAGTGTTATGGTTGAAAATGGGTCAAGTATCAACATGTGAACAATCACACTTGTATGAAATTTGGGTTATTAAAAGCAAGACATTTCTCTAACTAACATAGTTATTTGTGTTTATAGTGGCCATGTTCAAAGATCCATTAGGGAGATTGTACTTGCACTATAGGTTGAATTAACACATATGGCCACTAGATTCCTATTAGTACCTAGTTTAGTCATATTTGACATGTTATTGGTCAAGATATGAATACATAATCTATGGGCCATTCCATCCACTATGCATATATGCCTCAAGTACATACCTGCTAATCAATTGGTCACAGTTGAGGGTCTTTCATATGAGTATATTTTACCTATCCCATAGGTAATCACACCAAAACTACCAGTTATAGTTCTGATAATAGTCCCCATTAGTACACCACAGAGTTTAGTTGATCCACTTATGCAGGTGAGTTATACTCCTACATTGTTACCATGCATGCATACTTTCCCATAGAGATCCTTATTAGAGAGACCCATGTGTTAGAGATATGTTGCAGATTCTAGAGGGCCTCTCTATACCCCTTTCTTTTCAAGATCAATGTTATTGATTTCTTAGGGATATCAACATAGGGAACCCATGCCATCTATAACATCTTATATCAAATGGGTCCCTAAGATCCCTAAAGTTCACACAACACCCCAATCAACTTCACAAATTCCTAGCACCACTTCACAAGTAGTGCCAACTATATATCGCTCAGTAAAAGAGCTTATAGGATCTCAATTGCCTTTCCATATAACATGCATGACTATTTTTCCTTTATTTGACACAAGCCACATTGATAGAGAGTCTCCCATGAGACTCATCAGTTAGTATGCTCCTCCCTTCTTATACACAATTTTTTTTATTTCTTGTTCCTTGTATATAGTTTCATTGTCATGTTACTTGTACATAAATTATATCCAAAAAATACAAAAATAATTCAACATGCCAAAACACAAAATATTCAAATATTTACTCAAAAAATACAAATTTTAGATTTTATACATTTCCATATTTACACTTTTTATATTTACCAGACACTGCATATGGTATCTATCATAGTATAGTTAGTTTTTATCATAAAAAATGCTTCACTTATTCTTGTTGAGTATTCACAAATGCTTAAATTACCTAAGTCCATTACATGGATCTATATTGTCTACTATCTACCCATTGGGGACATATACAAAGATACACAGGTTCCTCATTTGATACATTCACCCATTTGGGGGCATCTTATACATAGTTTTGATTTCCGGGTTACATATTTCTAAACTTTACGTCACAAATTTAGGATTGTTATATCTTGATATTGGTCATCCTATACCTACTTAGATTATTTAACGACTACTAATAATTTATAGTCAACTTACATACATCTTATCTCTTATATAGATTTGTACCACATGTTCATGCATACTCTCATCTCTAGTTTTCATAGTTTATATTTTATTCTGTCTCTATGCTTCTTCTACTCAAGGGCATTTGAATATGCCATTGCTTTGTAACTCTATGCCAACCTCTTCTCTTTATATGTATGCTTTGGAAATTTCCCCATGTCTTTGTGTGTGATTTCTTGATTGTGTATGCAAATATTTGAACATGTCCTTCCATGTGGCTCTAATCCAACTTACTTGTTGTTTGAGTATGTGGACATTTGAACATGTCCTTGCATGTTTTTTTTTCTCAAATTTAATGGCATGTGTCCATGTCCCTTGTATTATGATCCCTTGGCCTACTTTACGTGCCTCATGTGTGTTATACGTATGCTTCCTTGTATGCATCATGACCATGACACTTGTATCTTTCTTGTAACACACTCTAATTTTAGATGCCATAAAGGAACTCATGCATCTCCTCTTCTTCCTTGGGTGTCATGATGGACATCATGCCCCATCTTGTTATGTATCTACTCAATTATTACTTAGATTTGAGGTTTATGTACATTGTTAAATCTATCTTGATAGCATTTTGAATGTTAGATCTAACATACATCATACACTACAAACTTATACTCATATTATCTTACATTATGATGTCTTATATGAACATTCTATTGGTTTATTACATAAATATCATATATGCTATGGATAACACACATTTTATAGATATTTTTATTTTGAGGATAATTCTTGCACATGTTTAACATCTCCCCTCAAAAGAGAGGTCATTCATAGAGGTTTTTCATAGAGATCATGATATTCAAATGCATTCAGAGTACAATTTTTAGCACACAGGCACAAAATATGGAAATTAGTTTTAAGAAATACAGTGGGAAATAATGATGATTGGACATTAGTACCCAAATTAGGACATTAGCACCAGCAACACTAATGTCCAAGATATGGTGCTACTATCTAGTAGCCTTAGTTTTTGGAAATTCTAGATTGGCCAAAAAAGTATAATAGGTATAGTCTAAGTTTGTAAAAGTTTAGCTACAGACTACTAATTTTGGATTAGTTTAACACATATTCATACTATTTTTCTCATATTTTAGACATCATGCATAGTATGATCATTCTCATTCTAGTTTCAAATAATTAGATACAACTTATTACAACTCAATCCAAAATCCATATACTTAGATATCAAATGTGGGGGCATGTACATGTCACATTATTTTTGTATGCTCACTTATGCACCAATTGATCATATAGAATGGAAAAATCCATGTTATTATCTACATTGTACACACCAGACACCATGCTCCAAGTTACACATCATACTGATGCCTCACTCCAAATATAGTAGTTGGCATTCCTAAGTGGCCTAGAGCTGCCTAATATTCTTGATTAGCTGGAAAGCTAACATTTATAGTTTTAATTATAGTTACACATATTCAATTACATTATGCAGTATAGTTATAGATGTATCTATTACATATGGGTAGGTGATGATGGATTCATAGTATACTTGAGTTCTTAAGCCACCTACATAAGACGGTTAGAGACACCATTAGTCCAATCCAAGTTATTCATAGGTCATGATCTACCAAGTAGGGGTGGGCAATGATGGAGTCAAAATCCAATTGAGTTATTAAGCCACTAACATATGGGGATTAAACAAACCATTAGATCAGTCCAAGTTATTCACTAATTGATCACTATCTACATACATACATAAGTTATCACTAGGTTTATGCATTGGTTCATGTACCTAGTAAGGTGTATTCATTCCTTTCCTCTCTCTTATCTCTTTATTTAGTTTTATCTTTGATTTTGATATATCCTAAATAAGTATTAGTCTATGCATGTTTCATTTTTAGGACATGTAAGGGATCATGCTTCACATATTCATACACAAATTAAAAGGATTCACCTCTTAGGCAAGTCTAGGTATGCTTCTTTTTCCTTTTTCCTAGTCATTTAACTTTGTTGCATTTCTAAAATAAATGGGAGGAAAATTTAATAATCTAAAAATTACACTTGAGTTTTAAGAGTGTTATTTGAGACCAACCATCCCTAGCTTAGTCCCAGACCTATCTTAAAACCTATTTAGACACTTATCCAACATTTGTATGGGCCACACATGTCCCTAAACTTCCCTAAAGTAGTCTTAGACCCTAAATTTAGCATCTAGGCCCCTAATGCCTTAGGTTTTGCCACTTAGACACTAACACCATAATTTAGACAGTAGTGTCAATGGTGATAGTGTCCCAGTTTGGGTGTTTTTATCCTTTTCCCACCTTTGGCCATCGACAAATATCTTTTCAAAACAACCACCGAGCATTGGCCTAAACCTCTTTTAAGGCCCACACAAGCATTAACACCATATATATATACACACACACATTGCCTTTATCCCATTATTTATTAAATGGAAATTAGATACAAATAATAAAAACTAGCTGAGAACAAGTTGTACAGATTAAGGTTATCAATCCCTATTCTACCCTCCTTCTGTATATAGTCATCTACATCCAGTCGAATATTATCATATTCAATTTTTCAATTTCAATATCCACTCAAAATCACTCAAACTAGCACTCATATTATCTTCACTTGCATTTGCCCCAGTACTTAGGTGAGAACTACATCAGGCTTGATCCCTCCTCAGAGTATTGGTATGTAGGAAACTCTCATCATAGTGGGGTGTTGAGGATGTCCAACCTACCCCACTAACATAGCACTTTTTACTTGTTCCAACTAGATACCTAAAAATATGGAGGTTTAAGGTTTGCATATAGAATCAGTCAAAATAGGTCATCGATAGGGAATCAGAACTCATGTGCATAGATATAGGCTTGGTAGACTCATATACAGGTGTACATAGAAGCTCAAAATAGTTCTGCATATAGGACACTAATACCAAAAGGAGGACACTAACACCATTAACACTATTATCTAATTAGGGAGATACTATCTAGGAAGGGTTTTGACACCTATATCCTATTTATGACCCTCATATCAACTCTTTTCCTAGTTTACAACCTCCAAATCTTCCATCTCAATTAAATTCCAACTAAGTACTTATTCACATCATTTATTACTCTTTTTCAAGAGGTTAAACTAGGTCAATTATGTTAAAAATCAATGGCTATATTTATTGAACATTTATAACCTAATTTACTATACTCATACTCTTTAACAATGTAGGGCTTAAACTCCATAACCCTCAAAATTTAAATCACTTGTTAACCATAGGCAGATGTAGTGAGAGCCATTCATAGCCTTTCTTCATAGTGTAGTTTTGGAAAGGGGTATCAACATACCTTTTCTAATCTTTTAACCAAGGTTGAGGAGAATTGACTGTGATTTTTTGAAGCATCTTAATGAAAACACAAACTAGTTAAACAAAATATCAATATACATAAACTTATAAATTAGATGAAATCAAACTTCTCTATTAATTCTCACTGAATGAATAAAATATCATAGTATATTCTTTAAATAAAACTATTATGTACCTAAGGATATGATATACTAATATATATGGGTTGATGGACATGTTGACATGTGGCACACATCCCCCTTAGCTAATTATATGGGTCCAACATATTGGGATAAATGAGTAACTTATAAAATTAGTGCATTGGGTAATGGTTGGCCTATATTGGGATCAGGAGGTTACCCATCCTTTTTTAGTTAATTAGAGTCTATATAAAGGAGGTGAGTATCATTGTAAATAAATCAATTAAGTGTTGAGTCTTTTATTTCGTAGAAGGATATTGGAGGTTGTCTACTCAAAGAGACATTGTGGAGTTATTCCTTGCTAAAGGAGTATTGTATGGTGTTGCCCTACCTTAAGGGTATTATTATGTTTCTTCATATATTGAATATTTGGGCATTTTGGTGCACCTATATCTATTGTGTGGTGTTGATCTACCTTGTATTCTACACATTTCAAATATTATATGTGTGGATCATAAAAAGTGGTATCAGAGCATCAATTTAATCAAATGTTATGGGTAAAACCCTAAGTTTGGAGAATTGTTGATATCTTACAATTTGTTACAAGTTTTTCTACAATTTTTTTAATATTATTTAATACTATTGCGAGGTTTAATAATTATTTTTGATCGAGTTATTGCTATTTTGGGGTTTATAATAAATTCATACTATCTACCGAATGGTAGGATGTTTTCTATGAAATTTTTACTAATTCAATATTGGAATACAAGAAAGCTATAATACAAATTTTAGATTTTTTTTACAAGTTTTATGTGAATTATTACAATTTTGTTTTCATAGATTCACTCTATAGGCTGAAATTTTTAGATTTTTTTGACCAAATTGTTACTAAAGATAAAATATAATATAAAGGGACTACAATAAAAATTTTGGACTATTTGGATTACTTTTGTGTGAATTAGTGAGATTCTAAGTTTTTTTTCTACTAACCCTAGTTTGTGTGAATAATGAAGTTTAAGGAATTTTTAGGGAAGGAAGATATTTATGTTAAATAATGGTGGATCTTTTTTAAATAAAGATATTTTAATCATTTTTTTTGGAAAATAATCATGTATCTTTATTTGTCTGTGCTTACACAACATTAGTTTAAATAGTTGAATGACACACAAGCATTCTTCATGGGAAGAAATGTAGCAAGTTTTCTTAGATCGATGGGATATAAAATAAAATGAGAATGAAGAAGAGGAAGAAAATAATTGTGCTAATGGTAATGAAGAAGAGAATGTAGATGATGATGATGAAGAAATAGTAGAAGAAAATGATGGTAATGAGGAAGAGCATGAAGGTAATGCATAAGAAAAAAATAAATTATAATTATGATGATACTACAGATGGTGTAGAAAGAGAGGTAGAGGATCTCGAAGAGGAAGAAGAAGGATTGGAAGATAAGGGTTTGAATAGTTTGGCTCTTAATAATTTAGATTCATTTTTTTAGTTTTATGAATGCATTCAAAATAAGGAGGTCATTGTTTCCATAAACCCTATCATAAAATACAACTTCATCAACATGAATTTGGTCCAACATCTACATGTTCAATCAAAGAATATCAAGGAGGCTCAAATAAATGGTCAGAATATTTAAGTTTTAGAAGATTTGAAGCTTACTATGGACAACTATGTTTTGCATTTATATTTTTATGCTTTTGATATAGATGTTGTGGATGTGGTTATCATATATCTATGGTTAGATACTTTAATAAAAATCAATATTAATGTTTAGAATAAGTTCATGAGGTTTTGGTATAGGAAAAATAATGTCACTTTATAGGATATCATAGTTGGAAATGCACAAATAATAGTCAAGGTAGAGTATGAGGATGAAATTCAAGTAGGTGAGGAAGATCATGATGAATATTTAGATGAAGACATAGATGAATAAATAATACAAGCATTAAAAAACACTTCATCTACTCTATAGACAAAGGAACCACCAAAGGAAAAGGTAGAAGTGGTAGAAGAAAAGGTGGATAAAGTCATAGTATCATAAAAAATTAAGGTTTATAGACACCTGCATCATCATGAGAGGTAATAATTATGGATTCATGTGATGGAATGTCATAACAATAGTCTCTTTGGATATATAAGAAATTAGAGTTCCAATTATTATGGCTTCATAAGAAATCAATAGAGCAATCACTATGGCTATGCATGGAAGCCAAAAAAGAATGACTATGGTTACGCATGGAATAAGAGTAATGTGGTGGCATATTGAATAGGAAATTATTGGTGAAATCATTATGATTATACATGGAAGAATAAATATTATGGTCTTTCATGGAATCAGAGTAGCACAATGGAATATGGTACATGGAATCAAATGAGGAATAATTATACAGGGACACCAAGTAAATATAATTATGATCATAAATGGAATAAAATTAGTAGAAAAAAATTTTAAAAAATGTTTGGAGAGATATCACCTACTAATATCACATATAGGTTGTTGGATGATCGATCTTGGAGATAAGTGTGAACTGATTTGAAGCACACTCATTATTTGGTTTCTTCTTATGTTTTAGGGATGAAACATGTCAAGGAGGGAAGGAATGTTATGTACTTAGGGATAATATATATTAATATATGGGTTTATTAATATGAAAACATGTGTCACACATCCCCCTTAGTTAGTTATATGGGTCCAATATATTATGATAAATGAGTAACCTATGGAATTAGTGCATTGGGTAATGGTCAACCTACATTGGTATTATGAGGTTACCCATCCTTTGTTAGTTAATTATATGTATATATAAAGGAGGTGGGTATCATTTTAAATAAATAAATCAAGTAATTATTAAATATTTTATTTGATAGAAGGATATTGGAGCTGATCCCCTCGAAGAGACATTGTGGAGTTATTCCTTCCTAAAGGAGTATTATATGGTGTTACGGTACCTTAAGGGTATTATTATATTTTTGAATATATTAAATATTTTGGCATATTGGACCACCCATATATATTTTTGGTTTTGATCTAAATTATATTATACATATTTTTAAATATTATAAGTGTGAAAATGTAGACTAGTTAAGCAAAATATCAATAGGCATAAACTCAAAAATTACATGAAATCAAACTTCTCTATTGATTCTCATTAAATGAATAAAATATTATAATAGAGTCTTTAAATAAATCTCAACTTAAAATTATAATTTACATGCATAATAAGAAAATTAAATAAATCAAAACTAACTCAAGCTAACTAACCCATGCAATGTATATAAAATTGCTATTTTTAGTAACTTTCATCTTCAGTAAATTTTTCAACCGCTATTTCTAGAAGTTTTGCATGCAAGATAATATGGGCCTAAAAACATTCAAATATCTTTGAATCACTAAAATTAACCTAATGAATAGATTTTAACTTAATTTCTTATCTGGGTTCAAAAATACATTATTTCTAAAAATGGAAAAATCTTGAAAAAATATTTAAAAATGTTTTTAGACCTTAGATGGTCACACATGGCCTTTGAAAAGCTATGAAAACATATCTAACCAAATAGGATCGGTTATGTTTAAATTAAACTTTTTGAAATGGTCGTTTTGGTGCAAAATAAAGCTCAAATGGAGTTATAAATCAAAATTTATGGCCTTTGGAAGTTTAGTCTCCACATCATAGTTATACTAAAACAAATTCCATAATATCTTCATTAGATTATCTATTAAAAAAACACAAATTGTAATTAAATTTGAATTCACCTTACGTGAGCCCAAATCAAGTGACTTTGCAAAACAAGTTTTGCACTATATAAATTCCCCTACGAACTAATATAAGAGAATGTATCCATGTCACCTTTGCAAGAGGAATGCCATGAAAGTTAATGATAGGAAACCACCATAGAGAGTATTTATTGATAGATAGGCCATATTTAAACCCATATTTATTCCATCATTTACAAGGTTTAACATTTTCCCAAGCTTTTCTAATAATTGTTATCACAAAGGACCCCACATATTTCATAAGGAAAACAAGAGGAAGGAGGTTAGCAAAAATCAAGCCTTTGTAAGTTTCCCACCTATAAGGGGAGCCTTGAGAAATTCAAATGTGGATGAGCACCTTCTAGGATTCATTTCTTTCAATGGCCCATATAATATATTTGACATAAAGAGATGAACTTTGATGACACACATCGGTCAAGACCATACCACCCACCTCCTAAGGAAAAAAACAATACTCCTAGGCCACCCTATGAAAACCTATGCCAATGGAAGTGTTAGCCCAAATGAAGTCTCTAAGTAGTTTTTCAAGCTTACAAACTGACTGCTTAGAAGGCATCCATTAGGATGAATAATACACATGGTTAGTTGCAATCACTTTAGAACAAATTTGAAATTTACTAACTAAATATAAGGGTTTGGTGATCTAATAAAAAAACTTCTTTTCCACTCTATCCACCACATATTACTAAAGCATAGAGGGGGGTGGAAAGTAAAAGGGATGCCCAAAAATTTATAGATTTCATCATGTTAGAGAAATTTCCACTCAAACTGAGCCATCCAGAGACGTAGGGGTAGGAAAGACTATATGTAGCATTGGGTTTTGTGCCATTAGATGGAAGAGCTAGAATCAAGGTAAAGCATGGCATTATCAACATTATCCTTAGCTTTAACAAGAGTGAGGAAGGAATAATCTACCAATTTCCCATTAATAACTTTCAAGGTCTCCTCAACCAGTGACGAAATTCCATGGATGAGGCCTTGAGATTGGGCATTGGCAATAACATAGCCAAATCCTTTAGTAATAAGAACATAAAGGGTCAGAACTAGTGGGAAACCCTGTATGATGGATCTAAAAAAACCAAACTACTCTGAGCTAAATCCAATAATGGAGAGAAATGTTGAGGCATTGGTAAATATCATATGAATTGATTGTAAAAAGGTAGGGCCAAAGACCACAACTTGAAACATATCCATAATAAATGGCCATTCTATTTGGTCATATGATTTTTCTAAATAAATATTTATAATCACGGCCTTCTAATTGGAATGGGAAGCCCATTCCATGCCTTTCTAAATAGTAATAAAATTATCTAGGATATATGTACCTTAAATGAACCATGTCTACTCGAGTTGAATAACTAAAGGTAGAAGGTGGAGAACATACAGAGATAATGTTTTAGTGATAATCTTGTAGGAGACATTAATCAAGGTAATAAGCCTCTAATTACAAATCAATTGAGTCTCTCCAACTTTTAGGATAAATTTGATATGACCTAATGTTGATACTCAGGCATGAGGACTAGTTATGGATGGCTTCAAGATAGAATTGATAGATATCAGGTTCAATGGTATCCCACATTTTTTTGTAAAATTCACATATAAATCCATTATATCCTTGGCCTTTATTTTTATCCATATGCATAGTTACCATGTAAATTTATTCCACAAAGAGTTTTCTATCACAAGCAACCCTTTGGGTAGGAGAGACTCTACTTGGAACAATAAATAAGCATTGGTTGATTGCTTGTTGATGCTTAAGGGAAGGTTCATGTGCTTGAAAAAAATATTGGTAATGTCTGGTAAAGGCTTTGACCACATTGGGAATCTTAGTGAGACAGTGACCATCATCCTCTATTGTATAAATCTATTGGGAGGGAGTTTTGGATCTGAACCTTTAAAAAAATTATTTTGAAACTATATCCCCCACTTTGATCTAGTGTAAATGTGAGATAATTTGGGCTCTACGAGCATTTTACATGTTGACAATTTAGATTTTTTGTTATAATATAGACACCTACATTTTCATAAGCTCATTAAAGGGTTTTTGATCAAGCTCTACCATTTCATGGATCAACATCAAGGAGGTCATTGAGTAGGAGCACCATCATATCTTTGGTCAGTTGGCAGTAATAGATTTAGAGAAATATAGTCATCTGATTGATTGCATAGACCCACCATTGAATCTAACTTGGCTATTGAGTAGGTTGGGGGACCAAGTTCTAAACCTACTTAGTGTGAGCCATGATGAGACCATGGTCTAGTAGGCCCCATTTAGATTTTTCATTTTTTTTCATTTTTAGTTTTTTGAACTACTAAATAAAGCAAAATTATATAAGTGAATGATCGAAAATGGCAAAATCTAGTAAAACTTCAAACAATAGAGAAAAATCATTATTGATGGAAAGGTATGTCCAAGTGGAGAGCATAAGCCTAATTAAGCTATTGTAGCATGCATTTAGATCTAATTAAATGGTTGGTCCAAGTGTACCAAAATTAAAACATGGGATGATGGCTAGTGTTGGGGTCATTAAACCCATATTTATTTCACATGAAAATCCATGCCTCTCTTTTGTTAGTAATCCATCTCATTGGTAGAAGGTTAATATTTTTAGTAGATATTTCCACCATGTTGAAACCACCATAATTTTTTTAATGGGTGTTTGGTAGTGAATTGGTGATCCACTTTCATAAATCCATCCTTTCATGCACATCATTTGAGGCATAAACATTAATGATGCTAAAATAATGATTCTCTATATTGAAAAAGGCCTAAATGACTTGATGTGAGGGGTCACATCCAAAATCCACAAAATGTGACCACCATTTTAGATAAATAAATGTCATGAGCCTACCATGACCCAGTTCATGAATAATTTTCAACACTAAAATATCTAGCCTATCACTTTGTTACCAACATAGAGAAGGAAACCCACCACCTTAATTTCCAATAAGTAGATAATGTCCATATCTACAAAAATATTCCAAAAATATATCACCATATACATACAAGATAAATTAGTAAGACCTCAAACATTCCATCAATAAAAATTCATATATTATAGGTATCAAGAGGCATATCATCTGAATTGAGCCCTTTAAGTGATAGGATGCGAAACACCGGAAGCATACAGTTGATTACCAAACCAAGCAACTTAATATGCGGAAATTAACTAGAATCAACAAGTAACTAGAATTCAGAATAACACATGATATGAGAGACAATACACAACTTGTATTAATACTTATACAGAAAAGAATACAATAAAGAAGATGCCACTTCTCCACCACCTCTTCAGAGGCTTGCCACACCTCAAGTGAACAGTAATTCTCTCCTCAAAGCTCTCTCTCTCAGGTCCCAACACACAACTCAAATACAGAGTTGGTGTTCACCTCCCGTGCTCCACGCACACTACAAGTGCTCCACGCACTCCACAAGTACTCAAAGTACTTCAAGTAGATCTCCCATGAACATGTAATAACTTGCACCTCAATAGACCATACTTATGGAAGGAACTCCCTTGCCTTCCTCTTTGCTCTATCCGAGTACACACCTGTACTCCAAGTAGATCCTGCCTGATTCTGCTCCCTGTTGTGTTGCTGTCCTATCTGATCTTGCACACTTGCAAATCAACCTGGTTTTGCACACCTGTGAACCTTGACCTTGCACACACATACAACTACAGATCAACGATCTTACTTACCATGTAGATCTCCTATATAGGCCATGCACCTGTGACCAAGATCCTACACACCTAAAGAATCCTGCTGACTCTCCAAAACCATCACCCACCTTGGTACTGCTGTGGAACTAGGAGGAACACCCTTGCTCACCTCACACACAAAAGGAGCAAACTTTGCTCAACTCAAACTAGAACACCTTTCCAATACAACCATGAGTCTATTATATAGATCTCATCCAAACAATGATTAGACATCTAATTACAATAATTAGATCTGCAGCTCTCAGTCTAAAAATAGATCTAATCATGCAAACACTTGGTTCGTTAGCTAACTGCCCGTAATAAGCTCGCAGTCTAAACCACACAGGCGACCGACGTCGGTCCCTGTCTGCCTGGAGGTCACCGACGCTGGCTGATCCATGACCGACGTCGGTTTCTTCCTGTCGACTTCGGTTGGCCAGACCAACGCCAAAGACTGTGACACTCTGCAACTCATCTGCAACACATCAGTGAAGCTTTTAGCTCCACAACCTAACAATCTCCCACTTGGAGATAAACAGCTACACTATACCTGTACCTGTACTCTGTCTAATCTGTTTCCTGGTTTGTATCCCTCTTCAAGATCAATCCTGAAGACAACACACCACACAACCTGTGATGTACCTCCTGTCATCCGAGTACCCTACCACATCCGAACCTACAAACACATGTAGTGAAGTCCTGACCCTGCGTAGCATGAATCCCTACTGCTGGTCCCTCTCAAATACCTGAGAACCCACTTCCCTGAATTGGCTCCTAACTCTCTGACAGCTCCCACTGCATGGGAATACTCAGGTCTATACCAGACCTCATGTGATTTCGGACACTGTACCTGTCCAGCCCTTAGTGTGCTCTGGCTCTGCATGCTGAACCTCACCAACACCTGATTCACATCAGCTCCCACTGGAGACAAAATCAACTTGTGATCTCCATGTCTCCCATGTCAAAGAATTTTGCTGCTCCAAACTCCTCATGACATGACACTGAACTAATCTTACCCTTAGCTCAGCAAAACCCTATATGTATAATCCTGCTAGCAAAACATACCATCCACATATAGCAACAGAATGATGTCATGACTCATCATCCACCTGGTAAGGCAAACCATAGTAGTTACCTGACATTGACTGAAGCCATGCTTCGTCCTCCACCTGTCAAAACTGGTACCACTGTCCTGCAGCTCCTCAAGACCATATACTTGGTCTTCCATCTCATGTATCCGTTCGCTCTATTCTTCAACTAAGGAATCCATTCGTCTCTGTGATTTCTTCCTACTGGCAATCCTACCAAAAACACCTATTTGGTTCTCCTCCAAGGAATCACATCCTCATCCATGCTAAGCTCACACCTGTTTCTTGGATCCTTCCTGCTCTACAATCAGCAACATGTATAAAGAAGAGGAACAACGAATTTGAGGGCCTACTTACGTCTTCAGTCCTTCGTATGGGTGTTTGAGACTCCTTGACAGCGTGATGTCCACCCAAAATCTATTATAGTGACCGACCTCGGTCACTCCACATTCTGCATCTGATCGATGTCAGTTCCCATGCGTCTATCCCTGACTACCGACCCTGCCGACATCAGTGTCCCTTTTGCCGACGTCGGCCCTCCTGACCAACATCAGTCTTACCTACTACCGACGTCGATCCTCCTGACCGACGTCGGTCTTACCCTGCTCGACATCGCCGGCTTCGGTCTGCACATGACCGACATCGGCACCTATCTGTTCGACGCCGGTTCCTCCTGACCGATGCTGGTACCTGTGTTCACCTGTGAGTGATGACTTTTTACCCGTGAGCTCCTTTGAATCAAAACCCATGTCCAAATTGCTCTGCTCAGAAGTATCCAGCACCATCCACTGATCTCTGTCTGCCATCTCCTCCAAGAACACCAAGGCTTTCCAGTTCTTAAGCCTGTCAAATATATCTATCTTCTGCTTAAGAACATGCATCTCCTTCCTACTCATGTGACCAAGCTTATGAAGCCACGTCTCCGCAACAGAAGAAGAATCAGTAATATAAACAAGTAGATAAAGAGTACCTATTTTCTTACCACCAGCTAATTCAAGTGCATCCGCTGTGAGAGTTCTTGTGCATCTCTCATCACCCAACCTTTCTGAAGAAATTAGCTATATCTCCAAACCTGGGACCTACATGACCTTCATCAACACCTGTGTGTTGGCCGCCTACAATTTCAGCTTCACTTCCCCTTTGTCAATTCTTTGGCAAGGCTTACCAGCTCCTTTACCTGGGGCTGCATGGAAAGAGGCAACCGAATCTTTTATCCAAGATTCAACTTTATCCAAGAAACCTCCCAGAGCATCCTGTACAACAACACCTGCTACATCTGCTTCTTCAGTTCCTTCATGCTGATCTGCTACCAACCAACAATATTATTTTACCTGCTCTTTCTTTCCATGGGACCGTAAGTAACTATCTGTGCTTTTCAACTCCTCCATTCTTAGCTTACTTTCATCTGCCATTGCTCTACTCCCACTCGATCGGAAACCCCTGAGAGTGACCTGTAACCAAACACAAAACTTGCTCCCTGCAACCTTAGCTCTGATACCACTTGATAGGATGCGAAACACCGGAAGCATACAGTTGATTACCAAACCAAGCAACTTAATATGCGGAAATTAACCAGAATCAACAAGTAACTAGAATTCAGAATAACACATGATATGAGAGACAATACACAACTTGTATTAATACTTATACAGAAAAGAATACAATAAAGAAGATGCCACTTCTTCTCCACCACCTCTTCAGAGGCTTGCCATACCTCAAGTGAACAGTAATTCTCTCCTCAAAGCTCTCTCTCTCAGGTCCCAACACACAACTCAAATACAGAGTTGGTGTTCACCTCCCGTGCTCCACGCACACTACAAGTGCTCCACGCACTCCACAAGTACTCAAAGTACTTCAAGTAGATCTCCCATGAACCTGTAATACCCTGCACCTCAACAGACCATACTTATGGAAGGAACTCCCTTGCCTTCCTCTTTGCTCTATCCAAGTACACACCTGTACTCCAAGTAGATCTTGCCTAATTCTGCTCCCTGTTATGTTGCTATCCTATCTGATCTTGCACACCTGCAAATCAACCCAGTTTTGCACACCTGTGAACCTTGACCTTGCACACACATACACCTACAGATCAACGATCTTACTTACCATGTAGATCTCCTATATAGGCCATGCACCTGTGACCAAGATCCTACACACCTGAAGAATCCTGCTGACTCTCCAAAACCAGCACCCACCTAGGTACTATTATGGAACTAGGAGGAACACCCTTGCTCACCTCACACACAGAAGGAGCTAACTTTGCTTAACTCAAACTAGAACACCTTTCCAATACAACCATGAGTCTATTATATAGATCTCATCCAAACAATGATTAGACATCTAATTACAATAATTAGATCCGCAGCTCTCAGTCTAAAAATAGATCTCATCATGCAAACACTTGGTTCATTAGCTAACTGCCCATAATAAATGCAGTCTGAACCACACAGGAGACCGACATCAGTCCCTGTCCGCCTAGGGGTCACCGACGCCAGCCGATCCATGATCGACGTCAGTTGTATTCCTGTCTCCTACCTGTCGACGTTGGTTGGCCATACCAACGCCAAAGACTGTGACACTCTACAACTCATCTGCAACCTCCTCCATGTCTGCATCAGTGAAGCTTTTAGCTCCACAACCTAACAGTAAGGGCTTCATATCTTCTCTTTAATAATTTCTCATTATTTGAGAGAAATAATTCTTGATGCTAAGCAACCTAGTTATCTACTAGCTTGACCACATATTCTACATATTAATATATTTTTGAAGAGAGGGACTACAAGAACAAGTTGAGGACTCTTGAAATGGACTATGTGAGTACTTGGTTGCACATGAATAGGATGTTAGATGTGGTAGAAGACTAAAATTGTCTAAAGAAAATTCTAAAGAAACTTGAGAACTGGTCGAAACATTTGTGGCCATAGGTGTACTTTAGAAATGGGGTTTTGATAATTCCACCTATGAAGGGGTGCACTCCTTAGTAGGTTAAGTGATAGCAAGTAACTCCCCAATAGGTTGAGCTAGAGGCAAGGGTACCTGAGGTGAATAACTAGAAAATGGTTTATTATTGATCACTAGAGTCAGATGAGTGGGTCCCTTAATATAATTATTTTTTCTTTCCTTAAAATTTTTCCACCCATCCTCTTAAAGACTCTTGGGGTTATTAGAAGTGGGTTTTAGAGCTAGCATATTTTAGGATAAATACAATGGACAATTTTTGATCTTATGGGATGTGTCTCAACAATGAAAGCACATGTTTGGTTAGTTGATATATATGGCTTGCTATGAGTGTCAAGACTCACCAACTTGAATCTCCAAAATCTATCTAAGATCCCTTAAGATATATAGTTCAACACAAACCTATTTTTGGGGCTAGGTAGAATATAATATCATAGGCTCATGACAAATAATATGACCAATGGAAACCATCATTTCATTGACGAAATGATAACAAGGAAGAGGCAACTCAAAAAATTTCACCAAAAAGGGGACTTTTCAAAGAAATATGCTTTGAGACAAAAAAGTCACAAGTTTAGGGATAGAGCACCAACAAGGAGGTATAGATGTACTAGGTGGAACACTTATTCAATATCACACCCACATGGGTAGGGTTGGATAAATTTAGTAGGAAAAATCCCTTCATCTTATTTTGGCTGCTCTCTAGATTAATGCTATGAGTGGTATAATTATGTTGAACCTAATTCTTAAGCATGGATTTAGAGGGTACATGACCCATGAAATACCCTATTAAGAAAAATTAATCCAACCATTAACATACATAATTAAACTTGGGCATAACCAAAATAACATCAGGTTGAGAAGTATTACCTCATGGTATAATTTGGGGATAAATTTCATCGATTGCTTGAGAGGTGATGCAATGATGTTGAGTTCCTCCTCCATCCATTGTGGCTTTAACATCCAGATGGGAAGATAGTGAGGTCATTTTATATCCTGAGATTGCCCAAGAATGAGGTTCCTAAATTTTAATAAATGATATTATCTTGTGGGTGCCAACAGGGACTATGCATGGTTTAGAGGCGAGTAAGAAATGACAACCACAACATGCATAGTCAAAACCCTAGAAAAACATTTATCCTATGTTTTTTTTTCAAAATTAGTGAGTAAAATAATAATGATGCAAACTTTTGATACCAACTAATAATAAAGTTCACTAGTTGAATTTCAACTTTGGACATTTGGCACTTTATTTTTGGACCATTTTCAATCCATATATCTAGATGTACCACAATAATTGTTGAATAATATTTATATTTATCACTATTCCTATCTATATAGGTTCATCTTTATAATCATAGATAAAGAATTTTCCAAAATCTGGGATGAGATTGAAGATATTTTAATGAAAATAATTTTTTTGTGAGAGGAAACTCTGAAGGAGTCGACATCTACAAGAGAATTAATGTTTTTGAGGATGATAAGAATTTAAGATTCAATGGTATTGTGGTAATTTAGTAATATGCAACCATTAAAAATATCATAATATACATGTAGTCCCACTTACAATAAAGTATTTACAAATACTTTGAATTAGTGTTTCAAACAAAATAAAAAAATTGATAAACTTTGTTGTTTTTTTTTGTGGAAGGCAGTGTTATGAATAAGGTGATTTGAGAGGTTGTGAGCATTTTATTTAAAATGATTTAGTTTTATATTAAAGCCTATATAATGATTTTCTCAACCAATTATTTTTATCTAGTATCTTTCACATAAATTTGCTAAGATATATCATTTAAGTTTATGTAATAATTTTATCAATAATGTGTTTATTTTTTTAGTTTTATGTGTGATTATTAGGTCTAATTATGTGTGTTATATCTATAAAACCATCTCCTTCATCCAAAACCCTAGATCTATTTATGAGGAGATAAATTTGAGAAGTGTAATGGGCTAAGCTGACCCTAGTCACCCTCATTGATGATTGAACACTGTGAACATAGGGATATGATAGAGTAAAGATTAGTATAGTGTTAGTCTAATAAAATAAAATCAAAATAACACACTAAACCTTAACACCTCTAGCCTAGACACTAGGGGGAGTATAGGTAACAAACATATAATGAAAACACAACTAGAACACAAAACAAATCATTATTTTACCTTCCATATAGCTCTAAAATGGTTTGTTGAAGTGGATTGTTCAATTTTGTACATCAATAAGTCTTTATCAATGAAGCTCCAATTTACCCTTATCTCCTTGGAACCTTGGCTTGGCTAGTTGGATTATGAATTTGGCATGATAAAATTACTTGAAAGCTTTATTTGCATCCAAATGAGAATTATAACTTTACACCAAGATAACTTATTGATCAATAGGTAAAGCCTTGCATTTATAGCTTTCAAAATTAACTCCCATCCAAGGTGAGGTAAGGTTGAGTTTAAACATGGAATGAGTTCAAACTAACCCTAGGTGAGTTGAGGCTAACTCCAGTTGATTTAAAAAGATGTCATGTAATTATGATTTTCAATTACTAAGCATGATCCTCAAATTAGATATTTTGAAAGAGCTTGACAACTCATAAAGGCAATGGTGAAAAGGCTTGATATTTTAAATTTTAGAATTTCTATTTTTAGATATTCATCAATTGCAAATGGATAATTTAGTTAAATTTTTAATCTAGTTTAATTAGATGATTTATTTTGATTAACATTTTAGCTCTTTCAAGAATTATTCAAGTTCCCCATTTAATGGGTCCATAGGCTAAACTATTAGTTGTTAGGTGCAAGGTGACTAAAGATGAATCCATGAGAGGTTATTGTTGTGTATAATATAATACACAAAATAGGGATGACTCAACATGATTCTGAGAATTTTTGAATGATGTGTGAATGAAATTGGGATGTTTAGTGATTCATATTCTTAATTTACAATGTTTAGTAGAAATCAGTCTAAAGACTGGTCAGAATACAGTTATGGCTAGAATGGGGTGTCTACAGTTTGTGCCTTTTTGGGAAGGCATTACAATTTATAGGCATAGTAACATCTTCTCAACGAATGAAAATGTCTTGTATGCCTAACTCCCTAATAAGAGATGGATAATCCTTAGATGCCCATAGAGAGAGTGATCAATAAAGAAGGCTAGACCTTGATCCCTCAAAAGAAGGAATTAATGGGACCAAAAAGGTAAATAGGGTGGGAAAATACTGATTTGCCCAAAGGTGGTTATAATTAGTGGCATACTGAGACTCCCTAGTTGGGGAGATAAAAAGTATGATTTTCCCAAAGGTGGTTATAATCATCATCATAGCAAGGTGAAAAGATAATTATTTGACCAAAGGTGATTATAACCATTATCAAAATGAAAATAGGCCCCAGTTGAGTAGATAAAGTAATGATTTTTCCAAAGGTGGTTATAATCATTAGCACAATAAAATCATGACCCAGTTGGGTAGATAAAGATAATGATTTTATAAAAGGTGATTATAATCATTAGCACAATGAAAACATGTCCCATTTGGGTGAATAGAGATAATGATTTGTCCAAAGGTAGTTATAATCATTAACATCTAGATAGGTTGAAACACAATGAGTTTCCCAAAGGTGGTTATAATAATTGGCATTGTAGTTTGGAATAATATGAAAATTAGAAAATGGGACTTACGTACTAAATTTTTACTCACAGAGTAAGAGTAAGTTGGTATAGAGGAGAAAGATGAATTCAGGTAACTTGTTATTATGGAGATGCACATCCTAACTAGAAAGGATTAAAATTGTTTCATGATTTAATTAATCTATTTTTGGGTAATGATTTGGATAGATTGGGATTGTGTTAGGTAACCAAGGACAAGTAATGCAACATCATTGATTATAATATTTTATGAGATGATTTTTTTCTATAACACATGATGGTATGCACCATGATAAACTAGTCATAATATGCATAAAGATTGGCACATGATCTAATAAGCAACTAAAAATAATGTACCAATGATAAAAACCATGATGATAATGTTGACATATGAATATGGCTGGACTTAAGTATAATTCACAAGAAATCACCCAATGAATTCATATATACTAAGTTAAGGCACAATATTGAAAACAAACAAATAGGAAAACAAGCAAACAAACACAAAGACCAAACACAAAGAAGCAAAAAATCAAAACACCAAAAAAATTAATGGAACAAAATAATCAAAACATGAAACAAATACAGTAGTGGTTAATCACAATGTTATTTCAAATAAAAAATAAATTGTTCATGCATGTGTAATAAAGGTGTTACTCTTGGACATAGGGTGGCCCCTAATCTAGACAACAATGACACAAGTATAACAAGATAAGAATAATGGCACAAGGTTGCCCCTAGGCTGTAGGGAAGAAGTGACATAAATAATATGACAAACATTTCCCATAAGTTATAAGAGATAAAGAAACAAACAAAAAAATGGGGGGAATAGAAGAAAAGGAAGGGATAGCTGAACTTACTCCAGATGCACTAAGTAAGTGGATGTTGCCTACATAGTTTCATGGATGCAAGATCCAACATAAAATTCAAGCCAAATGTAGTCTCCTAGGATATGGGATAAAAGACAATTGATGATAAGAAAACATGAGTGATGATGTGTAGAGGGATATGGGAATGGTCTTGAAAAATGGTGAGAGTATAAGATGAAGCATAAAAGTCATTAATGTATCAAATTTGACTACATAATGTGCACAAAAAAAACTCACAAAATGACAAGATGTAAGACTAAGGCCAATAAGGATGGGGAAACTAAATGACAAGTGGTTACTCATGAAATAGTTAGGGTTCCCAAAATTTGTAAGGCCAAAAAGTGGTCAAAAAGAAAGGAAGGTGTGGTTAAGCTAACTCGAGATACCCTTGGTATCCAAGTGTTGCCTACATTATCCGTGTAAACCTTAGGTTGATGTAGTTTTCCTAGAAATGAGAGAAAAAAGACCAAGGTAGTCTAGAAATAAACTAAACAAACAAAATGGGCTATCCCATAAGTTTTGATGGATTTATATCTCGCATAAAAATTCTAAGCCAATTTTCATGATATTTTGAATTTTAGGATTTTGTTGATCTTTTAAAAATGTTTCTAAAATTTTATATGCATCTTAACTCAATCGAGAATGATGAGCTACTAGATGGTCCAAATCATAAAATGGTGAGAGCGTGACTTAGGTTATTCCTAAAATGATGAGAGTGTGGGAAAGGGGGTGATTGAGCTAACCTCAACATGAATCGAGGACTGCCTAAATAGTTCCATGAGGACCTCAAGTCACTGTATTTACACCTTATAGTGGAAGAATCCAAATAGGTAGCAATAAATTCTCAAATTAAGAAAATGGCATAGTATGGTAATAGGAATAGCAAGGTGATATGGAAATGCATAGTAAAGGTGTTACTCCTAATTTAACCATAGGTGGTTATATTTAGTAAATAATGGCATAGGTCAATGATACTAATTTTCCCAAATTTGGTTATAATTAGTAGCATGGAGTGGAACACTTATTTGCCTAAAGATGATTATAATCAGGAACACTCAGAATAAAATTAAATAACACATGATAGATGAAATTACAAAACCACTATCATAGTGGTCCATGATACTACCTCTGTCTAGAATACTGAGACAACTAACAAAACATTATCTAAATCCTCTTGTTAAAGGTGGCCACAGAACCAATGGAACAGAACCAAGGTCAAAGGGTTGGGGAGCGAGGGTGAAAATAGCTTTGGTCAATAGGAAAGGTATGTTAGAATGGTATATGATATAGTAAAAATAATATGACAATATGGTACAACATAAACATGCCTCATAGACAATACTTCAACTCATCAAGTTCATCTTCATTTGGTGTAGTGAGCCTATATTTTTTGAAGCCATAATTTTCAATAATGATATATGTGCCTATCCAATTAGGTTTGAACTTGCCTTTATTCTTCTTCTTGGCCATAGTGTTCTTTTGGTTTTCTTTGAGAATAAGATCACCAAGCTTGAACTCTCTATGTTTGACCCACTAGTCATATTGGCCACGGAGTCTATTTTGTTATGCTTGAAGGTTTTTGACAATAGCCATCCATTTTTCATCAAGTAAATATAGCTCTTATAGGTGAGATACTATATAATATTCATCATTTAGGACATGTTTCAATGAGATACATAGATAAGGTAACATGACCTCACTGGGAATGATGGTCTCAGTGTCATAGATCAGGGAATATGGAGTGGATCCTTTTGGAGTACGATAATTGGTGTGGTATGCCCAAAGGGCACATAATATTTATAGGTGTTAATCATGGCCAACATAATTGAAAATATTTTTAAGGATGTTGACAATGGTTTTATTAGATGCCTCTACTTTGTCATTACCTTATGAGTAATATGCGGTAGAAAAATATTGAGTGATATTGTACTCAACACAAAGTGTTTTGACATCCTTGTTCTTAAATAATCTAATATTATTAGATATAATGTCAGATGGGAAACCATAGCGGTAGATGAAATGATTGAAGATGAACTTAGAAATATATTTTCTAGTCACATAAGTGAGGGGTATAACTTCAACCCACTTAGTGAAATATTTGGTAACGGTAAGGATGTATTTATGGCCATTAGATGAGGTAGGGTTAATATTCCAAATGAGATTGAGTCCCCATGTGGAAAATGACCATAGTGTAAGCATTAATTTTTTGGCTAAGGCATGAATTAGATTGGCATGCCTTTGACACTTATTGCACCTTTTAACATAAGTAGTTGCATCTACATCCATAGTTCGCCAATAGTAAGTGGTATGTAGGATATTTTTGGTTAGGATGACCCCATTAGTGTGGGATCCAAATACTCCTTCATGAACTTCCCATAAAGCTAATGTTACTTTTTCCAAACTCAAACATTGAATTAGAGTTCCATCAAAGCTTTAGTATTAAAAGGTTTGGTCAAGTAAGGTATAACATGAAGCTTGGTGGGTAAAGGCCTTTTGTTGTTTACGTGATATGTTTGGTGGAATGATATGGTCATGAAGGTAGGTAAAAAGGTTTGAATACCATATAGAGCTTGGATGAACAATATCACAAATCATTATGATGGTTGAAGGTTCATGAGTAAGCACTATAAGATTTTTAATAAGGAATTGATATTCTTTTACGTTGTCACTGTGGTGGATCAAAGAACCAATGGTGGCCAAGGCATCCACTATCTTATTACTAGCCCTAGGTATGTGTTCAACCTATATATTGGTGATCAACCATTTTAGAATGTCGACCATGGAATTTTATGGTACCATCTTATTATATTTGGTCTGAAAATGATCTATAACCGATTGATGATTAACTAAGAATCACAGAATATTCCATTGTACTGCCTAGTGAAGCCCTACAAGTGATTCATATTCAACCATGTTATTAGTATAAAGACAATTGATAGGGAATGATTTAGGGATAATATCCCCCTATGGGGTGATAAAAAATAAGCCTACCCCTAATCCATGTGATGTGAATGATCCATCAAAATAAAGCTTCTAGTGTTTCTCCTCAGTATGTGTTTTAATCATGATCATGATGGACTCATCTAGTAATTGAAAGGTTTGGGCTTTGGTATCTACAAGGGGAGATTAAACAAGCTAATTTTTAAGTAATTTTCCATTTATAGCTTTCTAATTGATATAATCAAACCTAAACTCACTCAATAGCATGATCTATTTAGCCATGTGACCTTATAAAGCTATCTTGTATAGTAGATACTTGAGTGGATCTACTTTATAAATAACCCTAGTCTTATTGTTAAGCATGTAATGTCATAGCTTCTATGCTATAAAAACCATAGATAAACAAGCTTTTTATATTGTAAAAGAGTTGTGTTCATATGTGACCAATGTATAACTTAGATAGTACATGGTATGTTCTTTTCCATTATCATCATGTTGAGTGAGAAGTGCCCCCAGGTCTCTATCTATGGTAGATAGGTACAGTAAAAATGGATTTCCTGGCATTGGCAGTAACAAAGTAGGTGGATTGGCAAGATATCCCTTCAAATTCTAAAAGTATTTCTAATAGTCTTCATCCCAATGAAATGTGACACCCTTCTTTAAGTAAGTGTGTGAATGGGTGACATTTTTTGGCTAATTGTAATATGAATCACTAGACAAATTTAATCTTGACTTTAAAACTATGAAGCTACTTCAAATTAGAAGGTGGTGTCATGTTAGTAATGGTATGTACTTTGGTAGGATCAAATTCAATGCCTCGAGAGAGATGATGAATCCTAATAATTTGATTGAATTGACACCAAAGATGCACTTTTCAAGATTAAGTCTAACTTTGTATTCATGAAGCCTCCCAAATATTATTCATAGTGTGGATGGGTGATTGACATAGGTCTTTGATTTACCCAATATATCATCGACATAGTCTTCAACAATGTCCTGCATCATATCATGAAATATGATGGTCATGTCTCTTTGGTATGTAGCCCTAGAATTCTTGAGGACAAATAGCATAACCTAATAAAAAAAAATGCCCCATGGAGTGGTGAATGTTTTCTTATGTTGGTATTCTGGTGGATCTTGATCTGAATGTACCCTAAAAATCCATCCATAAGTGAAAACATTTCATACCCCATTATGGAGTCAACTATCATGTTGATATCCAACAGAGGAAATTCATCTTTAGGGAAGGCCTTACTTATATCTCTAAAATCAATGTTGATTATGATTCCTTCTAGTTTCTTTATAATAGGTACAACATTTAAGATCCACTATGAATTGTCAATTGGTTAGATGTATTTCATTTCTAAGAGTTTTTCCAACTCTTTCTTCACTAGTATAACACTATGATAATGCATCTTGCATAATTTTTGCTTCAAAAGTTTGGCATCAATATGTACAACAAGATGGTGTACAACCAAGTTGGGGTCTAAACCTAGCATGTCTGAATAGATCCAAACAAATATGTCAAAAAATTACTTCAAAAGGGATGTAAAAACTTCAAATTCTTCCTCAGTGAGGGACACACCTAATTTGATCCATTTTGGGTCATATGGAATCCCAACATTGACTTCTATAGTATCTTATACATGAAGAGTCAATCTATCTTCTAGAATGGTTGGCAATGATTTGAATTAGCCTGTAACTACAAAGTCCTCTAGATGGATTGGTTCTTAAATCTCTCCTAAACAAGATGAGTCTAAATCTATCAATGGTAGGGATGGCCATGTCATAAACACTATAGGAAATTCTTGGGAAATTTGATCAAAGGCATGTTTTTATGTTGAACTGAACTTGGACATAAAAGTAATTTCATTGTTGGTGGTCTCTTGAACTTCTTTTGAGGAAAGGTGAACACCCCTATCTAATGGTGCCTGAAATAGGTTTTAACAAAAAGACTAGAATTTCTCTTTACTTTTATCCTAGTCTAAAATCACCTCGAAGAGGTTTTCACTTTGGGACCTCAATATTTTAATATTTTGTTTTTGGCTAAGGGTGTTCACCCATTCTCCAAAGTAATCTACAATATCTATTTTGATAGGGAACCCTTGTTTGGGGTCTCCCAATGGAACATTATCTCTTAGGCCTAGAAAATCTCAAAATGTCTCATCATTCTTAAACTCATCTATAGGCACTATGGATTCTTGTTAGTCCTAGGCTATAAGTTGAGGGTGATATAGAGGAGGTGAGTTATGTCAGATAATTGAGGTAATGGTATAAATGGTATGTGGGTCAAATAGGTTGGTACTTTTTAAATGTTATGGCCAGACTCTACTTTATTGTCAACATCATCATCACTATACGTTGGCATTAGAACATGAATAAGTTATGTGGTGTTACCCCCAGGAAATTTAAATCCAAAACCATTAATTTATTTGTATTAAGTTATATAAATTGACTCAAGAGTTCCTTGCTAATTTGGCATGATGCTTCCACCTTCATACACTTGGTTTTTGGTGATTATGTTAGGGATGGTATATTTGGCATTTTTGTAGTAATAGGCCAGTTTGTCATTATATAAGTGAGATTCATCATTGGTAAGTGGGTCTTTTTGTTGGCCAATGACTAACATGAAAATGAAAGGAACTAGACTATGAAGTTTGAATTTCCCCTTTTGTTTCAATTCCATGTACGGTGGCCTAACTTCAATTCTTTCATAGGACTTTGGGTTTTGTGGAATCTTGAAAATGTGGAATGTGTCATGGGTCGAATACTCTCCCAGGCCATTGGCCAAAATGGTAAAATGATTAGACATTTCTAGAGGAGGCATATGAGATGATGAGTCAAGGATATCTGGGTATATATAATTGGCCTCTGACAACTCAACAAGTATTTCTTTGTATTTATCCTTTTTGGGAACTAGGTCTAGGCCAAAGTGGTAGTTGTAACTTTCATACTTAACCTCTAAATTTTTTTAATGTTCATAGGTTTGCAAATCTCCATTGATGGTGGCCTCCATACTTGAGTGAAATAATTTGAGACACTAATGCAATGTCGAAGGGATTTCTTGAATTTCATGTATCAAATGTCTACCCAAGAGAAAATTATAAGATAAATCTAGGTCCAAGACATGTAAAATGGTATTTTGGGTTAAGGGCCCAATGATAATTGGCAAGTTGATGGTGATTTTTGATTCCCACTCTTCATTATTATAGGATTTGATAGTAATTATTTCTAGTTGTAGATCAGTTGTTGTATATCCAAGATGCTTGATGAACTTCAAAGACAATATTTATGCATGATCCATTGTCTATGAGGACATGTTTGACTTTGTGGCATGCTATGACAACTTCAATGTATAGAGGATTGTTATGGAGAGGGCCAAGGGATGACATATCTCTTTGGTCGAAGGTCAACTATTAGCCTAGGGATAGATGTCTAACCAAAGCTTGGAATTTATATGGAGTTATGTCATTTAGAACTTGGGATTATCCTAAGAGATATGTTAGGATGTTCTTATGGATAGTAAATGTACATAAAAAATATATAATAAATATTTGTGTGGGTATTTTTTGGAGTTGTTCCACAAAGTCATATGGTTTTTCCTTAACAATGTTAAATGGCTTGTTACCTTACAACACAATGGGTTGGATTGGTTTATTGGTAGGAGGTTGTGGGCCTAGAATGGTAATATTAGACTATTTAGTTGTGATTACATAATCATGAATGGATATATGACCATTGTTATTAGAAAATGATGATGGAGATAGGCTAGATAGGATAAGTCTCAATTTATAGTATACATGGCTGTGGTCATGGGGTAATGATGAGTTATCAATATAAGGTCCTAAAATAGTAATCCCTGGTTGCTATTGTGCTTGGTTATAGTCCTTATTCAAGGAAATATTACTATCATATATGGATTTATTAGAATTGCTTGGCAATGGGCTTGTTCTATTAGCACTTGGTCTAGGATTAATTATGATGGTTGAAATACTACCTCCTATAATATGACCTATAACTTTGGTGTAGCGATGTGCAACTATGTGTTAAGTATGTTGGTTGTTGGAATCATTCTAGCCTTGGTTTTTCCTATTTGATTGATTATGTTATTGTTACTAATGATATTGTTTTTATTGTCACTACAATTATTAATACTATTACTGATGTTATTTTGGCCTTCATTGTTGTTATTGTTGATTGTTATTATTATGCTATGGAAAAGGGTTTTGATAGATACCCAGGTTATGATTGAATGTAGATGCTTTATTATCTAATGTAATCTCCCCATTTTCTAACATATTTTCTATTAAGTGTTTGATCTACACATAACAATGTAGATTATGTCTATGAACATGATGGTATTCATAGAACTAATTCTCTTTGTACTAGTCTAGATAAGGAATACCCTCAAGATAATGCTTCATAATTGGTCAACTAATCATAGTAACTATGGCTAAATTGTGAAACACTACTTTGATATGTTAACCAAGGTCATTGAATATTCAAGGAGTGTTTCTTCTTCTTAGAGGAGGGATTTGAAAAGGTGGTGTTTAATGAATTTGTAGAGTAGTTCTAGGTTATTATGAAGGCTACATGTGCTAAATAAGTTGCTAATGAGGAGTAAGTTGCATTTGTAGTGTAGGTTGAATAGATGGTATTTGCACCATTTGGACATGGCACAAATTAGTTACTCCATTTCTAAACACATTATTATTGTGGTTGTATTTCTCTTAGTTAATGGCCTAGGCTATTGCCAATGCTTGCGCTTGGTCTTGGTTATGGTTCTATTTTGGGCCTATAATTTGGTTTTGATTCTATTTTTTATTTGATGAGGTTAACTTGATAATTATTTTATTAATAAGGGATTTTTCAATTAACAAACCTTTATCGATGATCTCTTTGAAACTATGTGCACACTAAAGCTCCAGATGATAGGATATCTCACTATACAAATTGTTAGTAAACATAATGGACAATTATTTGTCTGGTAAGTTATGGGTGAAGTGACTAGCAAACAATCTCCATATTTATAGATAGATTACAAAGATTTCAATAGATTTTTTCTTGGATTGATTCAAATATACTAATGAAATCTCATGCTAGAGATTATAGGATAAATGTTACATAAATTTGTCTAAGAGGTCATCAAAATCATATATGAAATTCTTTGTCCATTTGAGGAACCACTTGAAAGCTTGTCTTGCTAAACTTCACATAAACAAAGCGAGGAGGTAAATGTCACTATAATCCACTAGCTAGAAAGTGACAAATAACTCTATCAAATGAGCCTTAAGGTCTCCTTTATCCTTATATTTATCAAATTTTATCGGTTCATAAATTGGATAAAATGGTATTTGTAGATAATCCATGTGAATGGGTATGAACACACATCATATAACTTGAATTTCTTGGTTTTATTCCCTACTTGAATGGTCAAAATCACATCCTTCTTTTATTGCAGTTCTTGGGCCAAGAAACTTGATGAAACATTTGGCTAAGGTGTTGGCTAGGCGATCAAAGGTGGATTACTTTGACCTAGGTATAATGGAGGTATGGTTTGTTGTGAAATGTTGTTTTGATGAGTGAACTTACCAATAATATGCATCCATGTATTGGGTTTTAGTTGTTGAAATTACACACTTTGTTGTGCTATATTATGGTTTGAATTTGGTATATAGTCTTGGTTTTGATGTAATTATGGTTGTGATGGAAGGATATGGCTCTGGGTGAAGTATTATGCCTATTGAGGTTGAGTAGAGACTTATTGTCATTTAGTCAAACCTATCTAAATAAGGGGAACTTTTTTTGAACCAATGCCCTATCATTGAATCTATAACACGTGTTGAGTAAAAGGAAATTACTACCTAATTGGTACTTGTTAGACAATGGTACCTCTTGGTTACACAAACACCTATTGTGAAGTAGATGCTTGTTGGGTGTTCAAAATTTATCTTTGACCAATAGACACATATTATTGATTAGATACTATTTGTGATTATAAAGGCATATTAGTATAAGACTATAGAGGTACATTTTTCACTACCTATCAAAGTGAAATATTTATTTCCCCTATTGAGGTGGTAGAGTGTTATATATCTATTGTAGTGGTACATTAGACTATGGATATTGTTGTGGAATGTTAATTTTCACCTATTGAGGTGGAATAACATATATCACTTTTTTTAGGCAAATCACTAGTCGACATATGATTACTTAATCCCTATGGTTGTATGCTTGAAGAAGTAGTTAGTTGAGGATTAGAGGTAACTTGTTGTGGTTGGGACATAGTAGTTCCTTCCCCCTATTATTGTGCACCACTCATGGTATTAACTAAAGGAACTTATTGTTTTGGGATATTTTTTGGTGTAGTTAAACCACTTTGGCCTAGATTGGAAGACACTTGCGTGTCATCCACCATGTTTGGCACATTATTCTACATAGAAGCCATAGTCACCTCTTCAATAAATGGGATCTTATACATGTCACTGACTAAAGTTATTTTTACAAATGGGTCTATACCTAAATTATCTTGACCTATCAATTCAATTAATACTCCTGTTGAAAGACCTAATCTATGAGTGGAGAATTTGACATAATCATGGCATTAAAATTACACACTAGGTTCAAATAGGTTTGATATGCTTATTACATTATTATAAAATGGTCCTCCATGAGGCACTTTCCTTTTATAAGCATATTTGGGTCTTAGTACAACATTGACATGAACACTTGAGGATGGATAATAAAGGCATGTTAAATGGTTTGGGTATAAGGCATGTTGAGAGGCAATCTAACTAGACTAGGTAAATTTTCATGGGGGAAGTCTATCAGAAACTTTGCCCCTACCTCTATAGATATGAATAAAACTTTGTCTTTGTTTTTCAATCAAGTGACAATTTAAAAAAAAAGGATCATATGTCAATGACATACTAATGTAATACAATTATTGTTGAGCTTGTTGTACAACTAATGGTACACTAACAAGATATTGTACAATTTGCTCATAATCTTGTTTTGAATATGGAGGTGTGTTAACCAAAAAATGGGATAATGGATCTTGACTTTGTTCCCCAGATTGAGTAGTGTAAGGAGGATTATGATTCATCTCACAAACCACATCATCACCATAGGGGTCTTGAATAAATTTATCATTCATGACCATGTTATCGTAACCTAAATTGTACATGGATCCACTACAAGTGTAATGAGACATATCCAAATAACTGACTAATGTTCCTCAAAGATAGGCCTAGAGTTATACAAGATCTTAAAAACAAGGTCTAAAAGACAAATGGCTTGAACTTGGTCTAAAAACTAGGTCTTCTAGGAATGGAGTTATTTCTCCAAAATAGGTAATGATAAACTCGGTCCAAAATGGTCTAAAGGTCTAATGTCTCATACAAATGGTCAAGTGAATGAATAAAACTGAATGCCAAACTTAGGTAAAAAGTGTTTCAAACAAATCTAAGCTAGGTCTAAAGATGAAAAAAGGTTTCTAGGTCTTTAGGAACAAGGCACAAAGTTAGGCTTAAAATGGTTAGGTCTAAAATAAAAAGAGGTAATATGTTAGGACTTTTGAAAACATGATACAAGAGCTAGACTTAGAGTAAAATAGAAGGAAATTTTCTAGGTCTTTTGCAAATACGGCACAAAATAATTTTTTTGAAACACCCTAGGTTTAATAAAAATGGGAATTGCTATGTCTTTTAGAAATAAGGTGTAAAATCTATACTTGGCACAAACTTGGTCTAAAAAAAATGGGAATTGCTAGGTCTTTTGGAAATAAGGATCATAAGCTAGACTTTGAAACACACTAGGTCTAAAACGTAAGATAATTAATCTAATAAATTTGAAACACTTTGACTCAAACTAGGAATTTAGATTTAAACATAAACATGAACTTTGGCAAAATACATTAGACTTTAGACCATTTTGGACTGAGTATATCATTTCCTATTTTGGAGAAATAACCACGTTCCTAGACCTAGTTTTTAGACCAAGTTTGGGCCATTTGTCTTTTAAACCTTATTTTTAAGAGTTTGTATAAATTTAGGCTTATCTTCATGGAATATTAGTCAGTGATTTAGATATGTGTCATTACACTCGTAGTGTATCCATGTATAATCTAGGTGGGGCATTAGGCATATGAAAGATAGACCACTTCCCAAATCTAGGCACAAAAATAGTCTTCAAATTGAGAAAGAAGTTAGTCTAAGTTGCACAACCCAAAAGTGAAAGGTAAATGTCTAGGCCAAAATTACATGAGGCATAGGCATAAACTAGTTAATTTTTTAATCTAAACTTATCAAAGCTAATTTTGAACTTGATTTATAAGGCTTGGCTTAAATGGATAACAAACTAGACTAAAACATATGGCATAACGAGACTAGGCATAGACCAAGAAGGCACACATGGTTTTGAATTTTCAATTAGATACAAGGCAACAAAATTTTGAAATAATGTGAACAAAATAATGATGCTATCATGCTCTAATGGTATAAAAAATGTTTTGTTCCAAAAACCCTAAGGCACAAAAGTTGGAATGAAATGGGAAGCATAATGATGCCCCTTTCAAACAAGTGACACACACACAAAAAGTTTGACAAATGACTAAGGCAAAGTGTGCGATGCCAAATGGAAGAATAACCCCTCTTTAAATAAAGGAGTGATTTTCAAACATGACTCATTTGGGACATGGTATGACAAATAAATAGTTTTGACTCAAGATAATATAAGTAAAAAAGGAAAAATGACAAAAACATCTAAGTGTAACGTCTTAAATCCTAAAAAATGACAAGGTAGCTTCTTACTATCAAATTATGTCTATATACTTAATCTTGAGAGGAAATTAATATTTTAATCTAAAAAGTAAATGTGCATGAAAATTAGGGTTTTTAGTCCCCCTCTTTTCCCAATAGTTTTTACGTCAACATGGAACTTTGGGATATTTACCCTATATTGATAGTATGTCCATAATAAGTGGGCTTGTCTAAACTATCAATTTTCATTTGTTCTAAATGGTCCCATATGTGTGGTTAACACTAGGGCACAACATGTCATTTATATCTACATTAACCATCTTGTTGTGAAAATGTCTTGTCATTTTCACAACCACTACATCCATCAATTGCTCAGTGTAGTGTGATGTTTGAGTTAAACATACATTCCAAGGTAGTCTCTTACTAATGAAGCTTGCTTAACTGCTCAAACAAGAATCCCAGTAAGTCAACCTCAATTTGTATACCCCTACTATGGAGTGGGGTTCAAGTGATGCTGGGAGATGAATTATTGGGTGAACACTTCCATAGAGAATCCATGGAGAGGAGATGAATCCCCACCCACAAGATAAAATACATGAAAATAAATAATTTGGAAGGAATTTAGGGTCACCCAAATTACTCAGATTTTGGGGATGGCCTTAGTAATTTTCCTTCTATGCTTTTGGACAAAAGTGATAAATGTAATAAGTGATCATTTTTTATCACCCAAGTTACCTAAATGGGATGGAGGGAGAGCATACACGTGACACTCATCTTAAAAAAATAAAAACTCAACAACAATCATAAAAATAGAAACTCTTATGAGTATTTAACTATCTATATGAGTTCATTTTTATAGCACTAAATGAAATATGTCATGAAGTTTAGCCTCTTGGAATTTGTGTGAAAACTTTAGACAAAATGAACATAACCCAAGTAAAAGATTTTAAAACACCCAATTCAAATGTGATTTTTGAATCTTAAAGTGCTATAGATGTTTTTTCTTGGTATTTGGGTCCATCAAAAGACGTTAGGGGGTCCTTGTGCTTAGAAGCATAAATCTAGTGAGCAAATGGCTTTTGAAATTTAGCTCTCAGGTTTCAAAATTTCTTCACACAGTGTAAAACTATAGAAACATAGAGCAATACCATAACTACCTATAAAACAGAGTGTTAGCACAAAATCATAACTCTTGAAGCAATATCACAAAAATTAAGACAATACCACCATTCTTAAGGTAAAACTAAACTTACCTTGTAACATAAAATGGTTAGTGAAAAAATGCAATAGTTAAGGAAATATCGCCACTTATCATGTAATATCGCTACTTATCATGTAATATTGCCACTTATCATGCAATATCACTATCATGTAATATTGCTACTTATCATGTAATATCACTACTTATCATGCAATATCATTAAATCTTCTTATAAAACAAAGTAGTCAGTGGGAAAACCATGATGGTTATGGTAATATCACAACAATTAATGTAGTATCGTAATAGTTAAGGAAATATCGTAATTACAAAGTCATGATATTATGTAATATCATGATTTTAGAGAGCAAAATTATGATTATACAAAACAAAAATGCAATTTTATGTAGAATGTCTTTGAGCCTTCAATTTTCACTTTTTTGGTTAGTAAGTTTGGATTTTGACATGAAAACTATTAAGAGGATGTCCTAATATGTTTGGAAAGAGATTTTTGGGGTGTGGGTCCCACCAAGCATGCCATCATGTGAGCATAGGGATCTAATAGAGGGGATATTAGTATAGTTTTATCCCAATAAAACAAAATGAAAATAACACACTAAACACCTCTAGCCTAAACACTAGGGGAAGCATAGGTAACAAGCATATAATGAAAACACAATTAGAACACAAAATAAATCATTCTTTTAGCTTTCTTGTATCTCTAAAGTGGCTTGTTGAATTGGCTTGCTCAGTTTTAAGTATCAAGAAGTCTTTATCAGTGAAGCTCCATTTGCTCCTTCTCTCCTTGGTACCTTAGCTTATTTGGTTGGCTTATACATTCAAAATGGTAACATTACTTGAAATATTTATTTGCATCCAAATGAGCATTATAACTTTACACTAAGATAACATGTTGATCAATAGGTAAGGCCTTGTATTTACAGCTTCCAAAATTAACTCTCACCAAAGGTGAGTTAAGGTTGACTTTAAACATGGAATGAGTTCAAACTAACCCTAGGTGAGTTGAGGCTAACTCTAGTCGAGTTAAAACTTTTTCATGTAATTATGATTTTCAATTACTAGGCATAGTTCTCAAATTAAATATTTTAAGATAGTTTGAAAGAGCTTGACAACTCATAAAGGAAATGATGAAAAGACAAGATATTTTGAATTTTTGAATTTTCATTTTTTAAATATTCATTAATTACAAATGGATAATTTAGTTGAGCTCTTAATTTGGTTTAATTATATGATTCATTTTGATTAGCATTTTATCGCTTTTAAGAATTATTCAAGTGCCCCACTTAATGGGTCCATAGGCCAAACTACCAGTTATTAGGCTGCAAGGTGAGTGAGGATGAACCCATGAGAGGTTATTTTTATGTACAGTATAATACCCCAAATAGGTATGCCTCAACATGATTCTAAGAATTGATGAATTATATGTAGATGAAATTAGGATGTTTAGTGATTCCTAGACTTAATTTGTAATTTTTGGTAGAAATCAGTCTAAAATCTAGTCAAAAGCTAATTGTGGCCAAAATGGGGTGTTTACAAACACTACCTACATATTCAATACTATAAATAGGGTAGTTAAACCGCACATATTTATTACCTTAACTATGAATGGGAAATTTTGATCCTTTGCATTATGAATTCACCTAGTGATCTAACTTTTGACACTTGATAATGTTTGCTCTTTACTTCACTTAGGTAATTCATACCTGGCTGACGACTACTCTTAATGGTTGATTTTTAATTATAGAGGAATGAGTAATTTTTTATCAATACGCATCAATGTATATATGTGTGTCTTACAAGCATTAAGTGTATAATAAGATTATATTTGATTTATATTTATATGTGACTCTTCGGGTAAATTTTAATGCCACCAACATGTTAGATAGATGGATTGACCTAATAAAATGATTTGATTTTAGAATATGACCATTTATGGGTGAAGGATAGAACCATCAAATTTAAATAATATTATCTAAGTCTAAAGGTTTTGTCTGGGATATGAGAACATTGGTATGATAATCTAGGGATATCTAAGTATGATAGTTTTCTAGTTTGATATAGACTGGACAAAATTCATGTAGGTGAATGACTGAAACCTTGAGGATTAAACTCATAGATAACATATGGATGTGATATAATCATGAATTAAAGTTATATATGTACACATAAGTCATATAGGGAGAAGGTAGGTCAATTTGACATTGCCAAGTGTCTAACATAAGATTTTGGTATTTACACATGGCTTAGTTACACAATTGTTTATGAATACTATCATAGTCATATAAAATACAACACACACATATCCACTTGCATCCATACACATAATATCAATCGCATATCCAAATCCTAATCATCCTTATCATGGGTATATAAAAAATTACATTCTGCATGATTAGAGAGTTGGTATCCAATCACACAAAATACATGAATATCTAATAATTAAAAAACATGAATCATTTAACTATGTCAATAATAAATAAAGCAATAAAACAACATTATAAATTCACTAATCATGGAATAATGGATAAGTCATCTAATATCCATAATAACCATATGAAGCTAAACAAAATTATTTGTAACAATAATGTTCATATTCCACATGTCATGAATATATAATAACATAATTTTTATCGAGGAATACCAATAAGAGAAGTAAAATAATCATGTACACAAATCAATATACATCAAATAATAATATAAGATAAACTAAATTATAATTGATATAAGGGAAACAATAATATATGACAATAAAAGCTAAAATGAAAAATGGAGGCTAAAGTTGGCATGGCACTTTGATCTTTTTTTCTCAATAGTAAACAATGCCTAAGCACAACTTTCCTCATTTGAATATGATAGGTCACCTAATAGAATTTTCAACACCTCTTAATTATATTGTATCATGGTTTATTCCATTGATTTTAACAATTTTTATGCCTCATAAATATCTTTAATGAATACCAAAGGGTAGTGGCTATTCCCACACCCAAATTTTATATATTTTTATTTTTTACTTTTATTTTTTATTATTTATTAAGGGGGTGGATGTGGGGGTAGGAGGTGGTCTATAGTTGAATTGAATCATTAATTGGCTAGTGAGGGGGGGAAGGGGGGAGGGGTAAATGTGGGGGTAGGAGGTGGTCTATAGTTGAATTGAATCATTAATCGACTAGTGTAGGTAAATGGACAATAGCAAAGCCTGGTCATCTAAAAATAAAGATATAAAATTTTGACAATAATTAATAATAACGTTCACATATTGAACTATGACTTCAGACATTTGGCACTATTAATTTTGGACCATTTTCAAACCATACTACCATATGTGTTACAATCCCTGCCTAATTTTTTTTATTGGATAGGGTAAACCTTTTTTATTGGAGCTATGAACTAGTTTTGAGGTACAACCAGGCTTCCATTCCCCACAACAAACATAAATGTTAAAGCAATGTGGAAGTAAACAATAAACACCAAAATTGATAAAACATCTCCCAGTAGGGGACACACTTATACTAAGAAAGTAAAGAAACAACAAATCATCAAAATTCTACAAAACATAAATGAAAGATTCAATGAAAGAAACCAAACTAATTTTAAAAATCTTCTACCAAACCTCACCAGAAGAAACTCAAAGAAAATAAATTGAAATCAAAACCCAACTGATATAAGCCCAATCAAGAACATCTAACAATATTTTCATTTTGTACTACTCCTAACTATATGGCTTCATCTATATAATCATAAACCAAAAACTATCCAAAATATGGGATGAGATTGAGGATATTTTAATGCAAAGTAATTGGTTGTGCGAGGAAGCCCCCACATAGATGATGTCAAGAAAAAAATCAATATTGTTGAGGATGAAAAGAATTTAATCTTTAATGTTATTGTAGTAATTTATCAATATGTAACCATTTAGAATATCCTAATATACATGTAGTCCCACTTAAAAAAGGGCTGTGTAGTGGCTAGTTCCTGCCATTTTAGTTGAAAAGCAATTTTATAGGATTAGAATATAGTAGAAATACCCTGTGTTAATAGAAAAAAGTATTTACAATGATCATAAATCAAATTTAAAATAAAAGAAGAATTTTAGAAGCATGTGATTAAGGACATTGTGAATATTTAGAAACCTTTATAATAATAATAAATTTTAATGGATACTTTTTTTTAATATAATTTCAATAATAAAATATTTATAATTTTATAATAATTCCTAGTAATATTAATAAATTAAAATAAAGTAAAAAAATTAGAAATATTTGGTTTGCTCCAAAATAGTAAGTTAAGAATGAGTCATCTTAGTGTTATTCTAGTTAGAATAGAAACACACTAATTTTTAGTAATTTATATTAAATTTAATTAGTAAATTATATTATATAGTTTGAGGTCATTTGAAGATAAATGTTGTTAGGTATAGAAAGGTGATGTCACATTTAAAAAAAAAAAAAAAACAATACAAAAATTAATAAAAATTTGAGTCAATCATTAATAAGTATATGGAATATTCCATAATAACATCCCATAGAATATTCTCAAAAATTGATGTCAAACTTTAGAATAGTTTTAGTAATATATTATTTCTAATATTTTGATTGGCTACAACCAAAAAATTAATTGCTTTAAGTGAAATCTATAGTGCCCTTCAGGCAAGGACTAATAATGTATTTACAAATACCTTGAAGTAGTGTTTTAAACACAATAAAATAATCAATAACATTTGTTTGTTGTTTTCTATGAAAGTTAGTGGTATGAACAAGGGGATTCAAGAGGTTGTGAACATTTTATAAAAAAATACTTCAGTTTTAGATTTAAGCCCCTATAAAATTTATATCAAAAAATTGATTTTATATAGTATCATCCACATAAATAAGATAAGATATATCATTTGATATCTAAAATTCTAATTTAGAAGGAAAAAATTAAGGAGCTATATATATTCCCCAATAATTTTCAATTCATTGAAAACAATAATTTCTTCATTCCATCTAATTAAATCACATGAATTAATATATTATTATGTCAATATTATAATTTTATTGTGTAACATTTTGGAATCTTCAATATGGTGATATTAAGGAATATTCTTTTTAGCTATTAATGACTGATTGATTTTTTTAATATGATTAAAATATATATAATTTTTAAACTACATTCAAGTTTATTGCCACCACCTTTTGTTATTAGTAGTGATAATTGAATTTTCTATTTATTATTTATTGAAATTTAAAAACTTTCCATCCATTTTTTTTGAATTAACTAGTAGAAATTGAACTTTTTAAAACCAACTGATTTATGAAAGCATCATCATGATTTTTTTTAAATTAACGTATATAACCACACAAAAAATATGAGATACATCATTAATATTATCTTAAAAATCAATTATTAATTATTTACATAACCAACACTTGACAACTTAACTTTCTATTTTAATATTATTATTATTTTTATTTTTTTCATGACCACATTGTTAAGAAGATTTACAAAAACTTTCATCAAAAGGATGAAAACTTACCCTCCTAATTCTATCTACGATGCCTATTCTCATTATATCTAGAGGCCCTATGTCTATGACAAGAGTAAAAATGTCATGCTAGGGTCAACAACCTTATGTAGAAGTAGCCAATGTTGTAGAGCAGGCAATCAGTTCAATGAGGATGGTGAGTGTTTTCTCAACATGAGAGTTGTCATGTCCTCATATTGGGTGGATGCATTTTAAAATTTTAATTGGTTCTATTGTGTTCTTAGGGGTACAAATTTTATGACAAGATCATGAAATGCATGTAATTTATTAGGAATGCTTACACAGATTGATATTATGTAAATTTTAGGTTACATCTTTTACTAGGGAGAAAAAATCCATAAAAGTCTATGATAAGTCACTTAAGATATCGTACAAAGCTATTGCTCAGCACAGATTGGCCACTAGTTTTAACCTTGGGTTTGTTATATCTATCATGTTTTATGGCTATCAATTATCTCTTTGGTATGAATCTCCATTATTTCTAGATGGAAGTTATAGTGGTGGCAATGTAGTCAATGTAATATTTGTAGTTTTGATGGGAGGCATGTACGTTAATGTTTGTGCTTCCCAATGTAGTGTTTTTATCAAATAATAAATCTGTCTTTATGTATTTGAAATTTTACACTTATTTTCTAGATAAATTCATTTTTATTAATGAAAATTGAATCAAAATTATTTTGAATTTTAGGACTCTAAGCCAACCATGATCATCTTTAAATGCATTTGTAGTCAAATGCGCTGCAACATATAAATTTTTTTAGACTATTCACAGAGAGAAAGAGATTATTATCTTTGATACATCTGGATTGGTTCTTGAGGATATTCAAGGCGATCTTGAGCTTAAACATGTGTAGTTCACATATCCTACTAGGCTAGATGTTCAAGTGTTTTTTGGGTTTTCACTGGAAATAGATAGGGGTACCGATGTAGCTTTAGTTGGAGAAAGAGTGGTAGTGAAAAGTACATGGTTATTAGTCTTATAAAGAGATTCTATGATCCACAAGTTGGTGAAGTTCTTATAGATGGTATTAACATCATAAATTTTAGGTTAAGTGGATAAGGCAAAAAATTGTAATCATGAGTTAGGAACCTATCCTTTTTGCTACCAACATTAAAGATAACCTTTTTGTTAGGGTGTGGAGCTAAAAGCTACACCTTAAGGCAAACAGGAGGGTTTCTAGCGTAAGCATTTGCTGGCATCGGCAGGCCACACCGACGTCGGTCAGGGGATGCAGAAGGGAAACTGGCATCGACAGGAGATCGGCCGGCGTCAGTCACCTCCAGGAGGGCAGGGACCGACGTCGGTCGCCTGTGGCTGTCTGAACTGTTGTTGACGAATAGTCAGTTAAGTGAACACAGAGTTTGCATGTTAAAGACTTGTTCGAAGTCTTGAGCCGCAAGTCTAATCAGTGTATGCATGAGATCTATATAATAGACTCATGGGCTATATTGTTAAGTGGAGAATTTGGAGAAGAGCTATGTGAAGCTTGGAGAGTTCTTCCCATGGTGGAATCAAGTAGGATTCCCCATGTATGTATAAGTAAGATCAGGTTTGATATGCAGGGATGTGTGAATGCGAGGGTCAAAAAGGAGATCGGTGGGGTAGCTAGATCCAAGGTGACAACAATACATCAGCAGGATCATGGAGAGATCTACTTGGAGTACGGTTGTGTACTCGATTGTACAGATGTGCAATGAGGTGAACAACAGCTTGTGTTAGCTGTGTGTTGTGACCTATGAGAGAAGATTAATTAGGTAGGAAGATTACTTGGAGCCCTTGAGGAGGAAGCCTCATAGAGGTGGAAGAAGAGTGTGATCTCTTTATTGTAATTTCCTTTGTAATGAGTTGAATACAATTGTGTGTTGCCTCTCATATTCTGTGTGTTTTTCTCATTGATAGTTATTTGTTCTTCTGGTATTTCCACATGTTTAATTGCTAATACAATGGTAATCATGTGTGCTCTTAAATCTGACAAGTTGTGTTAGAGCTTTGGGGAGTTTCGGTCCTATCACTTTTATAATGTAAAGATGGAGCTATGTAAGAGGAACTCAAGGCTGCCTCTAAACTCACCAATGCATAGAAATTTATAAATAATATGCCTCAAGTTTTAATACTTTTGAAGTTTGTTAATATTTCCCATGTAGGGTTCTTAAAGACTGAGTATGTCTCTCCTCGAATATAAAATTGCTTGCAGATAACATATCCACATGCTGACATTTATGCTCTAAAATAAAACCACTAGAGGAGGAGGAGTCAGGATCCATCCATTAATGGATATGTGGGGTTATACAAAATTTCACGCACCTAGACCACTAGATAGGGATTGGAGGGCATGCGTATAAATAGAAAAAGCATACAAAGTGTAGATGATGGTAAATTTTAAATAGAAATAGGGTGTTATTTGATTTTATTTATTTATTTTAATGAATCAAAATCACTTCAGTTTCTATTTATATCAAAATTGATGGAAATAAACAAAAATAAATTTCAACATGTAGAATTGAATAATCTTCAAAGTTGTTTATTGTTAGGTTGTGGAGCTAAAAGCTTCAACTGATGCAGACATGGAGGAGTTGTTGAGTGTCACAGACACCGGTGTTGGTCAGGACAACCGATGTCAGTCAGGGGTGAACAAAAGGGCAACCGACATCGGCAAGAGTCGGCCACCGTCGGTCATCTCCAAGCAGACAGGGACCGACGTCGATCGCCTGTGCGGTTCCAGAACTGTTTGTTGCACGAACAGTTAGTTCATTAAACCGAGTGTTTGCAAGTAAAGGCTATTTTTGGTCTTGGAGCTGCGTGTCTAATTATTGTAAATTAGAAGTCTAAGTTATTGTTTAGTATGGGATCTATTTATAGACCCATTGGCATGTATTGTAATTAAGGCAAGGAAGAGATCCTTCCATTGTAAGATCATTTGAGTTGCAGGTTGTTGCAAGCTCATAGGAGATCTACATATGTAAGTAAAGTCTGTTGAGTTGTAGGTTGTTGCAAGCTTATGGGATATCTACTTGAAGTACTTTGAGTACTTGTGTACTGGTAGGGTTATTACTGACTGGTTGGAGGTGAACACCAATTCTCTGTGTGAGTTGTGTGTTGGGACCATTTTTGGTAGGAGAGTGAACTCTTGATTGAGAATTACTGGGAGCCCTTAAGGTGTGGGAAGCCTTGTAGAGGTGTGAGAAGAAGTGGCATCTTCTTTATTGTATTTTCTTTCTGGATGAGTATTAATACAAGATTGTGTATTGTCTCTCATATTCTGTGTCATTTGTGAATTCTAGTTACTTGTTCATTCTGGTATAATTTCGTGTTTAGTTGCTAATACAAGGCAATCATATTATGCTATTATTAAGAAGAGTCAAATCCTAACAAGTGGTATCAGAGCAAGGTTGTTGGCTCATAGCTTGATACCACTAATAAGTGGTATCAGAGCTTTTGGTTGGGTTACTAATAGGTTGTATCAGATCTGGTTAGTGGTTGTTTATTACAGGTTACTCACAGGGGTTTCTGTTTGAGTGGGAGTATAGCAATGGTAGAAGAAAGTAAGCTACGAATGGAGAAGTTTAATGGCAAGAACTATCAAATATGGAGGATGCAGATAGAAGATTATCTGTATCAGAAAGATTTGTACTTACCATTGGGAGGGGTTGATTGCAAGCCCCTGGATATGAAGGATGAAGAATGGGAGGTTGTTGATCGGAAGGCTCTGGGATCTATAAGGTTGAGTCTTGCATTGTCTATGATTTCTAACTTATCATGGGCTAAGACAACGGTAGAGTTGATGGAATCTTTGGCAAATTTATATGAAAAACCCTCAACTTTGAATAAGGTATTTCTTATGACGCAATTATTTAATTTGCAAATGTTAGGTGGTGGATCTGTACATAGTCATCTTAGTGATTTCCATGGTTTGGTAAACCAGTTAAATTCAATCAATATTGCTTTTGATGATGAAATTAAGGCTCTATTAATCTTATGCTCATTCCCTGAAAGTTGGGAGAGTTTGATAATGGTAGTTAGTAATACTGCGTCTGCTTCTAAAATCTTAAAAGTGGATGATGTTGTGAGTGTAATCTTGAATGAAGAGATATGCAGGAAAAGCATAGGTGAATCATCAGGGAATGCTTTGAGTGTTGAAAGTAGGGGAAGGTAAAGAGAGAAGATCGAGCATGGGAGATCAAGGTCCAAGATAGGCAGGAGATCCAAGTCCAAGTATGGTAGAATAACCTACTGGAAATGTGGAAAGCAAGGGCACATATAGAGAGATTGTTGGTTGGGTGAAGATCAGCATGAAGGACATGAAGAAGAAGCAGATGTTGCAGAGTTTGTTGCACATGATGCTCTGGTATGTTCTTTGGATAAAGTAGAATCTTGGGTTTTAGATTCTGGTGCCTCTTTTCATGCATCCCCAAATGGGGAATTTTTTCATGAATATGTCTAGGGAGACTATGGAGAAATTTATTTAGGGGATGGTAAGCCTTGTCAAATGGTTGGCAAAGGAAAAGTGAAGCTGAAATTGCAGATGGGCAACACATGGGTGTTGAAAGAGGTCATGCATGCCCCTGTTCTGGAGCAGAATTTGATTTCTATTGGAAAGTTAGGTGATGAGGGTTGCACAGTAACTCTCACAGTGGATTCTTGGAAAGTTTCCAAGGGTGCACTTCTTTTAGCAAGAGGTAAAAAAGTAGATACTCTTTATCTATCTACTACTATTACTGATTCTCCTTCTGGTTTATCTACTTCAGTTGTAGATTTGAAGATGTGGCTTAATAGGCTTGGTCACATGAATAAGGAGATGCATATTCTTGAGTTAAAGGGTATGCCTTTGGATTTGAAAAGCATGGATCGAGATTTCTGTAAGCAAAAGAAGAAAGTGATGTTTCTTGAGAAATCTGATGTTCGTGACAAGAACAGGAAAGCCTTGGTTTTTAAGGAGAAGATGACGGACAGAGATCAGTTCAAGGGGCTGAAGAATTTTGAGTAGAGCAAGGTTGATTTGGATAGGGTTTTGATCCAAAAGGAGCTCGCGGGTAAAGGTCATCGCTCACAAGTAAAACACAGAGACCGACGTTGATTAGAAAACTGATGTCGGCATCTAAATAGGGACCAACATCGTGTCAGGATCCTACTCCACCAATAAGAGTATATATGATTACCTCTTGTATTAGCAACTAAACACGGAATTTAACCAGAATGATAAGTAACTAGAAATATGAAACAACACAGGATATGAGAGACAATACACAATTGTATTAATAATCACTCAGAAGAAAATACAATAAAGAAGATGCCACTTCTTCTTCCACCTCTAAGGCTTGCCACACCTCAAGGACTTCTTCCCTCTCTCTCACGGTCCCAACACATAACTCAAATATAGAGTTTGTGTTCACCTCCACTAGTCAGTAACAACGCTGTCAGTACACCAAGTACACAACCGTACTCCAAGTAGATCTCCCTCTCCTTGCTGCCACCTGCAAATCAATAGACCTTACTCACCATGTAGATGTCTCTACACCCTTGAAGAACCCTTATCCTTGCCTCACCAAGTCCTTATGATTCTTCAACCAGTACCCCGGTGGATCTCCTAGTAGAACTTGCATAACCTGCAACTCTCCCTGATCATACACACTCAACACCCCTTTAGAACTAGGAGGAGCTACTCTAGCTCTCTCTTCAAGCTCAATGGCTTTCTAGCACACTTTTACAATACAGCCCATGAGTCTATTATATAGATCTCATGCATACAATAATTAGACTTTCTTAATTACAATAATTAGACACGTAACTCAAGACTATAATTAGCCTTTGACATGCAAACTCTCGGTTCAACAAACTAACTATCTATGCAACGAATAGTTCTGAACCACCACAGGCGACTGACGTCAGTCCCTATCTGCCTAGAGGTGACCGATGTTGACCGACCTCCTACCGATGCCAGTTGTCTTTAGTTCACACTTGCCGATGTCAGTTGCCTTCTACACTATACTATGCCGACACCGGTCTCCCTGGAACTTAGCAACCTCCTCCATGTTTGCAATAGTTGAAGCTTTTAGCTCCATAACCTAACACATCAGCTATGTGCATCCTGACGTCAGTGACTCAGGACAGATAAACACTGGCATCGGTTAAGGGGAGTTGACATCGATAATGAGGCAGTCGCATGGAACCGATGTCGGTCAGGTGCAGACTGAGATGTGACTGACATCGGTCACTGAGACGGATTTTGGGTGGACAAAAAGTTGTCAAGGAGTCTCAAGCGCCCATGTGGAGGACTTAAAGGGTAAATAAGCCTCAAATTCATCATTTCCCTTCTTTACACTACTTATTGCTCACTGATGGTCAAGAACCAGGAAGTTATTAAAGAAGCAGAGCAGGTAGATCTAGGAAATAGTGGGAGCTTGGCATGGATGAAGGATGTGATTCCTTAGAGAAGAACCAAATGGGAGTTTTTGGGTAGAGTTGCCAGCTGGAAGAAAGCATTGAGAGACAAATGGATGTTCAGGATAAATAAGAGTGGGAATGGACACGTGAGATGGAAGGCCAGGGTATATGGTCTTGAGTAAGCTGCAGGACAATGGAGGTTTGACCATTGTGTTTCTCTTTACCAGGTTGGATAATATTAGCTACATTATCCTATTACTGTATGTTGTACTTGTTGTAGAGTCACATATGCAGGGAGTTGCTGAACTAAAGGTAAAGCTAGTTCAGAGGTGTGTCATGAGGAATCTAAAAGTAGCAAGATTCTTTGGCATGAGTGTGTTCTAGGAACATGGAAGGTCACAAGTTGACTTTGTCTCCAGATGATTGTGTGAGACCGGTAAGCACACCGATGGTTGGATAGTTCTATGAATAGTGTCTTAATTCACATAATGAGGTTAAGTGCATGGTATGTACTAGACCTGAGATTTCTCAAGCAGTGGGAGCTGTCACAAGTTTAGAGCCAATCCAGGAAAGAAGCACTGGAGAGTAGTTCAGTGGATTCTTAGAGGGACCAGCAGCATGTGCACATGCTATGCAGGGTCAAGTTCTATTCTACATGGGTTTGTAGATGCGGATGTGGCTGGTGATTTGGATGACAGAAGGTGCACCACAAGATTTGTGGTGGTTGGTCTTCAAGAGTGATCTTGAAGAGGGATACAAAGCCAAGGGAACAAACTAGATGATGTACAGGTATAGGTACAGTTGTAGCTATTTATCTCCAAGTGGGAGATTGTTAGGTTGTGGAGCTAAAAGCTTCAACTGATGCAGACATGGAGGAGTTTTTGAGTGTCACAGACATTGGCATTGGTCAGGACAACCAACGTCGGTCAGGGGTGAACAGAAGGGCAACTGACATCGGTAGGAGTGGGCCGATGTCGGTCATCTCCAGGCAGACAGGGACCGATGTCGGTCGCCTGTGCGATTCCAAAACTATTCGTTGCATGAATAGTTAGTTCGTTGAATTGAGTGTTTGAATGTAAAGGCTATTTTTGGTCTTGGAGGTGCATGTCTAATTATTGTAAATTAGAAGTCTAAGTTATTGTTTAGTATGGGATCTATTTATAGACCCATTGGCATGTATTGTAATTAAGGCAAGGAAGAGATCCTTCCATTGTAAGATCATTTGAGTTGCAGGTTGTTGCAAGCTCATAAGAGATCTACATGTGTAAGTAAGGTCTATTGAGTTGCAGGTTGTTGCAAGCTTATGGGAGATCTACTTGAAGTACTTTGAGTACTTGTGTACTGGCAGGGTTATTACTGACTGGTTGGAGGTGAACACCAATTCTGTGTGTGAGTTGTGTGTTGAGACCATTTTTGGTAGGAGAGTGAACTCTTGATTGAGAATTAATGGGAGCCCTTGAGGTGTGGGAAGCCTTGTAGAGGTGTGAGAAGAAGTGGCATCTTATTTATTGTATTTTCTTTCTGGATGAGTATTAATACAAGATTGTGTATTGTCTCTCATATTCTGTGTCATTTGTGAATTCTAGTTACTTGTTCATTCTGGTATAATTCCGTGTTTAGTTCCTAATACAAGGTAATCATATTGTGCTCTTATTAAGAAGAGTCAGATCCTAACATTTATGAGTGCATGGTTTTCGAGACAAATATTTTTACATTAAAATAATATCAGTAAAAAAAATAAATTTCATTTATTTTAATTTTATTTTCATTGCCAAATTCACATTACTTATTCATACTAATATTTCATACTTGTATTTTTACAAGTACAAGGAACATTAGTAGTTGTAAATGTGTATTCCATACCTTTTAAACCTATTTACAAAAAATATGGTATGCATTTTGAAACACTTCAACGACCACAAAATACAACTGTACATTTTTCCATCTGTCAACAAGATAGTTTGTACGCGTATACACATCACCACATTTGTAATCTCAAGAGTGATAAAAATATCTTCACATCACCACATTTACAATCTCAAGAGTGCTAAAAATATCTACCAATAATGCTTTCTTCAAGGCATTTTGTTGCAAATATTGCTTCCTGCTTTGGTAGAAATATCTGAAGAAGACTACATAAAGGACAAAATTTGCCACTATCTACATACTTTAAGGATTTTCTCTTCAGGCAACATTTACACTCAACCAACAAAATTAAACAATACACACTCAAATAATAAACTGAAATCTAGGTTCATCAATTCACTACCTCACCCCTCCAATATGTTTTTTATTATTTAAAAAAAATAACATTAAACTAATTTCTATAAATTATTTTGTCTTGTAGGTCATTTATAAATACATCAAAAATATACTATATTTTTCATATTTTTTAAAAAATCAATTATTTTATTGCTTCATATAATACTCTTTCAAGAAAACTAAAAAAATCAATAATACTATTATAAGTCAATATCAACTATTTATATATCTCAATCTATACAATGTGTATGTGAAAATGGTGTCTAGTAATTTATATAAGAGGCTTGAACACATGCTCACATCATTTTGCATTACTCTTAATAAAATTTTCACTTGATTATTCTTTTATTAAATTATTTCAGTTATTTTTATTTTTTTCTCATGTGTATGTAATCAACTACTTTGGACTTTTATTCTTTTATATATTACTTGATTATTTCCATTTTTATTATATAAATTAATTTTTATTTCTAATTATCATTTTATTAAAACATTCACTTTATATAATGCAAGTATTTATAGTTTTTAAATAATATTTAAAGAGGTAATATTACTCCAGCTAATATTCAAACTCATGTTTTATTTTATTGACTGACAAATTAACTTGGAAAACACTCTTAGCTTTCATATATTTCTTATACTATATAAATTATGTTAGGTTTAAAGGAATCAATATAACTAATATTACAATTTCCAATATAATCGATAGACTAAAGGCAAGGACTAGTCGCTATATGGCCCTTGTTTTATTACACAAAATGAACTATTTTAATGATTTTTCAGCTGAAGTTATGCCTTTTTCTATTTTTTTAATAAATTTATTTAATTTATTAGGCTATATGTCTCCATTCTCACACATTTTAGTTTTATTCTGAATTGGCTTAAGTTTCAATTTATATTTGAAGAGAACTCAAAATGAAACTTGAATTATTTTATGTTTATTTTTTGGCACACCTCCATAGCAACTGCAAGTGAAAAGTATGAGTTTGTAGTAAGTATAAGTTAACATGAACATCAAAATCACATGGTGCTACAATAACTTAGAAGGGATGATAGCCCTTTAAGTATCACATGCCAATAGATCTCGCTTTTAACCATACAGATTAATAGATGTTACATGGTATTTTATTTATCCTTTACATTTTTGTAAACTAATTTTGTTTTTTAACTTGCACATACTCCTTGGCTTTGGAATCCATGATGATTTTATTTTTAACCTACCATCTAAATATTGCTCAGTTGGCTGTCAACTTTTGGCCTTTATTTCTCTGTAGATTATTTTCTATTGCAGAAGATTTTTTTTTTATCAAAGCTTATTTCAAATGTTGTGGTAATTTTATTTTTTGATGAATGTCTAAATTTATTATTGTCTCCATGTTTGTCTAGATTTTTTTGAGGGGGTAGGGGGAGTGGATAGGGGGAGACGTTTACTATTTTGTTGATTAGATGCTTTATATTTGGTTAAGCCTGATCCAGATGCTACATGGACTTCTTATCTTGTAGGTCCACAGACTACAAAGCTAATGTATATTTGTTCATATGAAATTTTTATTTATTTTATTTGATTATGTGATGAGTGGGCATCTATATATGTGTTTATCTTGTTTAGGTTTTGAATATTCTATATTATCACTCTTCTTATTATTGGGACTACTAGTTTGGATGTTTTGATAATAATATTTGTGCATTCAATTTGTTTCTTGTCTTATAAGGTATACCAATAGTGTTTCCTTATTAATTAATAATCTTTATATTATACACATTTCATTGTAATTTATTTCTAAAATGACACACACTCATTCTAAATTAAATTTAAATTCATAAATTACACTTTACTTTGTAAATCATGTTCCCATTAAAAAAAACAAGCTTTCAATTTACAAATTACACTTTTCATTCAAATTTTAATTTCACTTATTGTGGCTGGAATAATACAAATATTTAGTATTTATTATTTCTATATACTATTTGTTCATTTTAGTTGTAGCCTAGTTCTAGTTGGTTTAGCCTCTAACGTACACATGCCAAGAAAAATGGATAATGGCTCTAGGCTCATATATTATCCTTAAAGTTACAAGTTTTTTTATCTTCCTTTCTAAAAACCTTGTGGCATATTTTTATTAATATATATACATTATATCACACCATGTGGGACCTAATAGGTTTCACTCTCATTCATTTTTATGCTTTTCTATTTTCAAACTCCTTTAAGCCAATCTCATAGTTTTGTTTTGTTTTCATTTTTTTTGGGGACCTTTTTGCTTTATATTTTGACTTTTCCTATGAAAATATGGCTTCTAGTATTAGGAGGCCATGTATTTCACCTAATAACCAATGGTGTGGAAACAATACTATATTTTTAGCTATTTTTGGTCTTTATCTTTATCTTTTGGGTCCTTCTTTGGATTTTTCTATTCCTACATGTATATTTTCCTATAGTTTGTTTCTTCTATTTCCTTTCCATATTTTCTTACTCCATATGTTTGATGTCTTACCTCCCTCCTTAAGATGGTACTTTTAATGCGTTTAGGGTGGACCCCCTAAGTTAATTCTTATATTAGGCCTAAGACACTATGGAATAATGGAAAATTGTTAAATATCAAGAAGTAAGTACCTCTAAATAATGCAAAAATCATTCTCTTGGCTTCAATTATTAGCAAAAGTGGTAAGTATAAAACCAATGGGATCATTTTATCTTTTAGTCTTATAACCTTTCCCTATTTGAGGTGGAATATTTGTGACTTCAGTTCACTCCATCATCTCTCACTTATTTCCTAGGAGAACTTATTACCAGAAAATCCTCAAGGAAGTTACATGTAGTAATTTATGGTTTAATATTGGCCTTCTAATATGAGACCCAAGAATTTGGTCTTTAGTGATAGATCCAAAGCCCTCTCTTGTTTTATGTTTGTATATATTATTTTAGGATTTACCCTTATTCACATTTGCAATCCTAATGTAATAACATGCATTATAGTACTCATACACACCATCTCACTTTGATCAAGATCATGGATTACAAAATTAGACACTATCCATCCTCTTAACTCTTCCTTTGAATTTTTATCTTGTCACAATGATTTCGAACATCAATTTAGATGTAGGAATCCATGTGATGCCTATCATGTCTAGTAATGTCTTCACTGTGAGCTTCATTTTTTTCACCAATTTAGCGCCACAAATAAATTTTTAATTATGTTACCCTCCATGGCATTTCATCTGTTCATTCTTGATCGATTATTCACTTTATTGGCTTTCAACCAAGAACCCATATCTAGGTTTTGACTTTAAGGTCTGAGGATATATATAACGATACTATCATAGGAAATATCTTGATCCCCATGACCCCTATACAAGTTCTCATTATCTCCTAACCATTATTTGTGCTTCTAAATACTTTCATAAGAATCCTGTAGACCCTCATGTGTAAGTTATTCCCCTTCCTACTCATCTACATCAAATTACAAAGATCATTGAAAATCACAACATGATTCATTTAGAGCATATCACCATTTTCATGATGGAGTGTATGGTTTGTGAACATGTAAATGAGATAAATATTAATCTCTTCACTCATACAATATAGAATGAGGCCTTTTTTTTGTTACTACATTCTCCCTTTAACTTTCATATTTTTTTGGACATTGTAGTCCAGTTATACGATATCTATAGACCTTTCAACATTGGCCTTAAATCTCATACATAGTTTAAGGGTTAGTCAAAATTCATCTTTGTCCATACAAGGAATTTATTTGTCTACAATTCCAGGACAAGGTTAAAAAATGATTAGCTTTTTTATATGTTCACATAAATTTTGAGGTGTGATAATCACCTTTATGTGCTCAAGTGTAAGCCAACCTCATATAAAAATTATGCTAAGGACTGTCTAAAGATATATTTATTTGAGGTTTACAACCATAGTGCAATTGATAATGGTGTCATTGATTATATTTTAGATAAAAATGAAATAAAGAATGGATGAGAGTTAAATGTATTGAGTGATAAGGATTAAAAATTGGGAAATAACACAAATATTATCTATCTATAATATCCAATTAAGTACTGCAACAAGAAACAAATAAGGGAAATTTTGAACAAAGAATGTATCACTTAAAATTTTTTTGATAAGGCCTCTCCTCCTTAGGAATCTCTACTTTTCATGCCTAATCATAAGTTTTATATATTCGTTAAGCATATCCCTTACCATAACAAGGATAATAAAAATAAAAAATAAGAATGTTAAATCAAATACTAAGGCCAATTGGTCACCTTATATTTATTCATCCTCTTCTAATCATTCTTACTTGACTACATTATAAGATGAAATTAATCTCCACAATGGTAATATTATGTCCACTATCAATATAGCCTAAAATATTTATGAATGCTATGCCAAAATGTACTCAAGTTAGACCACCGAACCAACTAATTATTCTTGTGGTGCTTGACATTTGGTACAAGCCTCAAGGGAATTGAATCTCAAAGTCATGTTTTATTTTCAATACAACATTTCTCCCTAGGCTATCCTTAAACCCTAATCCATTTTTCAGGAGTTATAATAACTCTCTATCATGATCTACCTTTATACCTTCTTCATAATTCCCTTTTGATAATGTTCTTCAGCTTTGATGATCATGGTATCCCTAGCAAGAAGCATGTATAGGATGAGGATAAAGTTATTTTAAATTCACCTACTATAAAAGACACTAATATCCTAAGCTTTGACCATTACTCCTTTCCTAATGCTTTATTTTTCATGAAGAAAAACTACATTGCTTCTCTATATAAAATCTTATTTTGATTTTCATTATATCAAGTGATACATTTTTTGTGAGGGTGGCACCTTGAAAATAATGTCTTTAAGAATTTTTTGTAATCTCACCATAGTTGAATTAGTTTCAAAAATAACACAATGGATTTTGTGTTAAATATAGAGATTCAAGCCAATATTAAATCCACAATGTTTAATAATGGAGTTTTTAGTTTTATACTTTTATCTATCATACAACATAATCTTTGGCTGCCATTGGACAATAACAATATACATTGTCAGATTGGATAATTTTTTAGCAGTGAATGTTTTTGCATGAAGGTAATATTTATTTCTTAGACACTAATCTATTTTCTTTGGATAATATTTATGCTAACAAAAATCACTTTGATGAGGCACTAAATGTTACCACCTGGGTTCTTTCCAAGTCTAGACATGACCTTGTTAAAAAATATTTCATTGTCAAGGATAATAATTCTAATCATGTTGATTATATTTTTTATTTCACTCCATTGACCACCGCTCATCATCCTTAGGCCTCTTAAGATATGCATGGAGACTTTCATAGTGATTTTCCTCATACATTTTTAGGCTCATCTCTTATTTTGGATCATCCCATTTTCACTCTCTACATTTCTCCTAAGTATAGTTTTTTTGAGACAAAGTGTATGGTTTGTGAACATGAATATGAGATAAATATTAATCTCTTCAATCATATGATATATTTTGAGGCATGGGTTTGATTACAAAATCTACAACTGCATTATCCCCTTAACTTTAATATGATTTTGGACTATTTAGTCTAATTATATGATATATATAGACATTTCAACCTTTTCCTTCAGTCTCTCACCTTTATTACATAGTTAAAGGGTGAGTTAGAACTCATCTTTGTCCACACAAGTAATTTAGTTATCTACAATTCCAAGACAAGGCTCACATATAGTTATCTTTTTTATATGTTCACATAAATTTTGAGGTGAGATAATATCCTTGATGTGATCAAATATAAGACAACCTCATATAAAAATTATGTTAACAAGTTTCTAAAGATATATTTTTTTGAGGTTCAGGTTGGTATCCTATTTCCTCGTGGCTAAAATTTGTTTTTCTCTTGCAATTAAAAACACAATGCAACTGACACTTGTATCATTGACTCTTTGTTTGATAAAAAGGAAATTAATAATGGATGGGAGTTTAATATCCTATGTGATAAGGATTAAAAAGAGGAAAAGTTATCATGAATATTGTCTATCCATACTATCCAACTAAGTACTGCAACAAGCAATAAATAAGGGAAAATCTAAGTAAAGAATGTATCACTTAAATTATTTTTGATAAGGCCTCTCATCCTTAGGAATCTCCAATTTTCATGCCTATTATCAAGTTTTAAATATTAATTAAGCATATCCCTTACCATGTCAAGGATAAAAATAATAGATAAAATAATGTTAAATCAAAGACTAAGGCCAAGTAGTCATCTTATATTTCTTCATCCTCTTCTACTCATTATTCCTTGACTACATTAGAATATGAAGTTAATCTCCATGGTGGGAAGCTTATTTACACCATTAACATAGACCAAAATAGTTATGAATGTTAATAAAAATATACTCAAGTTAGACCACCACCCCAACTAAATATTCTAGTGGTGTTTAACATTTGGGACAAGCCTCGATGGAATTGAATCTCAAAGTCAGGTTTTACATTCAATGTGACATTCCTCACTAGGTTATCCTTTTACCATAATCCTTTATTTAAGAGTTATAATAAATCTATATAATTATATACCTTTTATACATTATTCATAGTTACCTCATGATAATGTTCTTTACATTTAATGGAACATTCCTCCCTAGATTATCATTTTACCCTAATCATTTTTTAGGAGTTGTAATAACTCTCTATCATGATATACCTTTTCTACCTTATTCACATTTCTAATTGTGCTAATGTTCTTCATCTATTATGATCGTGGTCTCCCTAGCAAGGAGAATCTATAGGGAGAGGCTAAAATTATTTTCAATTCACCTACTCCTAAACACACTCATATCTTGAGATTTAACCATAAAAAAATTCCATTGCCTCTCTATATAAAAAATTATAATGATTCTCATTGTATCAAGTGTTGCATTTTTTATGAGGGTTACACCTTGAAAATCATGCCTTTAAGGGTGTTCAATTCCTTGGGAATCAATCATAATAATTTTTTGGAGTCACCATACCTATGTTAGTTTCAAACATAACACAGTGGATTTGGTGGGAAATTTAAAGACTCATATATATATTAAACCCATGATGGTTAATGATGGGATTTTTAGTTTTATACTTTTATCCATCATACAACATAATCCTTGGTTGCTCATGTATAAAAACAATGTAGGTTTTCAGTTTGGATAATTTTTTAGCAATGAATGTTTTTTTCATGAAGGTAAGATTGATTTTGTGGACACTAATCCATATCCTTTGGATTATATTTATGATGAAAAATAAATTTGATGAAGAAGTGAATGTTACGATCTAGGTTCCTTCCAATGCTAGACATGTCCCTATCAAAAAATAATTCATTGTCAAGGATGATAATTATAATCATGTTGATTATATTTTTGATTTAACTCTATTGACCATTTCTCATCATCCTTAGGCCTCTCAATATATTCATGGATCCTTTCCTAGTGATTTATATCATACATTATTAGGCCCATATCTTATTTTGGATCATCCCATTTTCACTCTTTACATTTACCCTGAGCATAGATTTTTGGTATGTCCAAATCCACCTTAATGTTTTTTGGTGTATGGAATTAATCTATGAATAGATGAACTACCCATGATGGTTTTTTTTATTCTTTTATGTTTACATAGAAGCATAGTCCATTTAAATAAAAAATGGGTGTTTTCCTCCTCATCATTGACCCATCATTGAATCCCCTTGGTCCTTAGAACCTCTTGATCTAAAATTGGATCTTGTTGTACTAAGTCATTGGTACTAAATGAATTAAAATATGCCCACTTATATGTAAACATGTTTTTAGGACACTCATGTAACATAGTTTATAATTTAATCATTAGTTCAAAGGTGATTTAATGGTATAATCAGCCTAGGGTTGATCCAAACATTTTTATATTGATCAAGAAAAATGTTTTAAGATCTAAAAATTAAATTAAATTTGATAAGTGAAAAAACTATCCCTATTTTCAAGGTGAGAGTTAGGAAACTACCATGGCAATGACATAACCACCCCATCATAACATAATGAAAATGTCACCACCAGAGTTTATAAGAGGTGGTTTCCTAACTACCCGAATGGTTTAGTAATCACATGTCTATAAATTATGGTGGTTATATCATCTTATCAAAACATGGGGATTTGGATAATTGTAAACATTCCAAATAATCTGATGGTTTGTTTAGTTATATTTTCAAGATGCATGGTTGAGTTGGAATAAATAACAGATTGAGTAATATATAATACATAAGAGAAATCTTGTTGGGCGTGTGTAATTGGATTAACATCATGTTTTACAAGATTGAGTCTTTGTTCATAATATCTCATTGGTGTTAGCTAAAAGTGATTGGTTTAGGTGTGTGTGAATACAAAGTGGATGTCATAAGTGTATAACATTTATTTCATGTGAGTTTGGATAATATGGTAGTGAAATTTTATTCCATTAAGGCCATAACATATAGTACCTTGTATACTTTTTGCATTACCTAAGTGGAAGGGAAGCACATTCGCTTACCCAATGGAGTTTTTCCCACATTGGGTTTATCTAGGATAAACTTTTGTGTTGAAATTGTGATTTGCTCAATCGTTTACTTAATGTTCATGTTTATCAATTTATACATTTATAATGCACCTCCTAAGATAACAAGTGACTTTAATTGATAATTGCCATATGATAGCTAGATAATACTAAGACCCCTATCAGTGAGACGATAGAGATCTCACCTATGGATACATGATACATATGGAATAAATGATACTCTTATTTGACTCTAGACTATAATTTTATTAACATCCCCTTGATACATGTTATGAGTATGGATAACATGACTATGCTAAATCTATGGTTATAATCCCTTGGTAGTGTTGATGGAAAAGGTGAGTAGATTATGCAAATGGTAAGTGTTGGTTTAACAATGCTTGAATTATTGACTTAGGTTGTATTTGAAACTATACATGTATTAGGTGTTATATTGATCTCACTTCATGGCCTTATGAATTAGTTGGTAACTTTATTATGTTGGTTTAAATTAAATGATCTATCATGTTTATGGTTTCAAGCTTTGGTTATTAGAATAGGAGGATTTCATGGGTACATTAAGTGTGCAATCAGAGTTCATTTTAAATGACGGAACAAGGACTATCCCAAGAATTTTTGCATAATGTGTGATCCTATCTCTAACACATATCTTGTCTTCAATTTTACCCAATCCATGTTGGTTTCTTTGTATGCCATTCAACCTTTTATTTAAATATGGGCGTGCTTTAAAGGATTGTAATTGCTATTGAGTTGTTCTAACCACCTTTGGTTGGTCATCCGTAATGCACAAGGATTAAGAAGACCAATGTCCAAAATGCCTAATGGGAGAATTATAGACTTGTCCATTTATTGCCTTTACCATGAGTGCAATATAGGGAGGTGGGTTATCTAATAAGAAATCATAGGATTCTTTTAAATCCACCATGTGCCATTATGGACTAGAAAAATATTGAGAAAAATCAGAGTTTCACAACAGAGAATAATTTAAACATAATAAATATTATTCAATTTCATACTTAATATTACATTTGGATTATTACAAAAATATATAGGTAAAGTTGCTCCTATAATCTAGGAAACAACTCGCTAACAATACATGAGTTTTTCTAACAACTCATTTAATATGAAACCTATAAACATGGGTTGTTTATAACAACCAACTAAATATATAAAACCACCTCATATAATATTGTTTTTATTCAAAATAATAATACACCACACAAACCTATTTACGTAATATTTTTTTAACTAAAAATATTTACATTATTAAAGACTTAATAATGTGAACACCCTAACATTCACCTCCTTGTGAACATTACTAATCCCTAGTCTACACCCCCTTAATATGAACATGGGAAAACATCAATCCCATATCTACACCTGTACTCATGATTCAGTGATTTTCACAGGGCAATCACAAACTTTATTAATGGTTTTACATATGGCTTACCAACAACCAAAATGGGATGGTTTTCAATTGGATTACCAACAACCACAAACATTGATTTTATAAGTGGCTTAACACAAACCACATCATGATGTGCAATACAGTTACTAGCTCTCTTCACTATCACAGATTTAGAGAAGTTACACAGGAATTTTTAGTTCATTTATTAAAAATGTGAACATGTATACATCATTTGTTCTTATTCATACAAATCTAAAATCAAACACATAAATGAAAAGAAAATGTACCACTAAAGCAGAAGTGGCCCCGTCGCTAGTGGCTAACAAGAGCCTTTGAAACCTCCTACCTCTATTGCCTCTGACCTCCAATATCAGGAGCTAATTACTCATCTGATATGTCGATGAATCTCATGTCATTATGAATGGAATAAGGTCCCCCACACAAGATTAACATATTCAAAATTTGATTTAGGATGTCACAAACAAGTTATAATGCGTCCTTATACATTTGAACACTCTTAAATTTTACTTTGATACTTTTGATTTTGAAAGAAATAAAGACTCATAAAGACTATTATTTTTTACAATAGACTCTTTTACAATACTAACACACATTTTTAAAATTTGACTCTAATCCTTAACATATAAACAAATATAACATTAAATACTCCTAATTTTATGCTTTGACTAAGCAAACTTATAATGAATCAATACATTAACCAACCTAAAGAATTGATTATAGCCTAAATGGGAATAAAATTACTTATGAAAAGATAATAAAAGACTATTTCTTTAAGAAAATGTTATGAATTGAAAAAAAACCACCAAAGATATTATTAAACTAAACCCAAGACTATGGCTAGAAAAAATAACCTTTATGATTTTATAATAATATTTTGATGTGATCCACATGGATCGAACACAAATATGGACTATAGTTTATTACACGTAGAACATTTAGTGGATTTTGAAATTATTTTTCATCTATTTGTCTATCTGAGGGGATCTAATGTCAAGAACATGGGGCAGAGAGATCATAAATTTTTGGAGCTCAATAAAGAAACCAAATCTTCCACCAAATCACAAAATCATATCAAATTTTTTTATTCCTTTGAGTTGTTTCAAGGGAGAACAAAATATGATTCAAGAACAAATCACATAACATAAATAACTCGCCCACCATGAACATCTTGACAAGTGGGGAAAAATGGATGGTAACTCAACAAAGGACACACAACTCAATGTAAATTTAATACAAGTAGATCTAAGCATAGGACTAGAGCTAGATATCATGCCTACCTTCATTGATACATCCTTCCTTTAACCAGCTTGAAAGTCCCATAGAATAGCACACATTACGATTCACACTCAGATAGATCTGAACCAATTGATGCAATATAAGATCTAGTGTTGAAATTATGTGTAGAAACAATATATAGTGTAGAAAATAAATGCTAAATGTTGAACGTTTATGTTTTTAGCATTATAAATGGAGATAAGAAATGAACAACACGTAGCATGAATAGATTAAATGGATGTACGTCCCTGTAAAAGTGACTAGATGGAAACATGTTAATGTAGGTGATGCATCAAATCATGTTGACAGAGAGAAATGGTAAAGGAATCTTTATATTTGACATGCCAAAATTAAAATCCACACATTTGCTATTGAAACTCCAATTATTGAATCGACTAGAGGATTATATCACAATAATAACTCTCATACTCCTCAACTAGGTGATATTGAAGATTTATATCTACACACATCTCAAAAGACTCTCATTATGACCTCTAAAAAAAAAATTGATCAAAATAACCAAACATTGTGCCCTATTCTATTTTGTTATTCCCAAAAATATGCAAATACACATTTCACCCAAGTAAGATGCTCAGAACAGAACTATCCATTATATGTGCCAATGAAAGCCATGGATCTGATTTATTGATGACATTAAATCAATTTCTTACCTTGGCTAAGGATTATACGTAGCTTTGATACCAGATATTGATAAAAATTAGAGTATCATAGCAAAGAATAATTTAAACATAATAAATATTATTCAATTTCATACTCAATATTACATTCGGATGATTAAACAAATATATAGGTAAAGTTTCTCCTATAATTTAGGAAATAATTCACTAAAAATACACGAGTTTTTCTAAAAAATCATTTAATATGGAACCTATATATGTGGGTTGTTTATAACAACCTACTAACTATATAAAACCACCCCATATAATATTATTGTTATTGATAACAATAATATACCACATAAACCTATTTACACAATATTTGTTTAAAAAACAATATTTAAGTTATTAAATACTTAATAATGTGAACACCCTAACAAAAAAATATCATAAATTTATAAAGGCATGAGCTGACAAAAAGTGTGGTTAGTCAATCCAAGGAAAGAAGGGGCACTTATCACAACCTGATTAGGTTGTGAGATGGATAGAATGCTTATTTGAGGAAGGAAAATTTATTAGTAAGGGATTTTTTTCCATTTTATGAATGAATGAGAATAAAAACAAAGGGAGAGCCTAAGCTAGAATAAATCTTAAAAAATATCCTAAGATATATCAAGATCGATTGGTAGGCTTCTCTTTTCACTAAACTAGTCTATCATCTTACTACATAAATTTTATGTGAGTCTTGGTTGAAGGATTGTGTTCAAAAAGGAGTAAGGCCACTTGGATTACATCCTTTGTTTAGTTATTTTTCTATGGCTATGCTTGGGTCACCCCATAGTTTTCTTTCCCTTGTGTGGGAGTTTGGAGTTGAGATATTTATCCATGGTAGTTCTAGTTGTTAGAACTTATGCTTGCTTTGATAGTAAGGTTTCATTGTGTAAGACTATCGATGCCTTGAAAGGTTACATTATTCATGATGGAAGAAGGGTTAGGTCTCTCATGTGGGACATCAAGGTAGGTTACCTAATCCCTCTCATGACTATATATTGGAACACATATAATTGGTTGAGTGCGTGATTTCTTTTATATACGTGGTTTATCTTTTTGTACTTTATGCTTGCTAAAAATAGATCCATAGTTGGTGACCCTTTTAACTATGAAATTTTTATATTTTTGACTTATAAATAGCCATCTCCTTGACCCATAGACATATTGACTTCTTTCTACCTTTATTTACCTTGCACCATGATGTGAACATGCCTAGAGTTTGGATTCTTGCTCGAGGGTTCCTAAATCAATCACTTGATGATGGTAAAAGGTTGGGAGGTGAGCCCTCCTTATGTTGACCAAATTTACACTTGGATCAAAGAGGAGTTCATATTCATCTATTGATCATTATTGTCTGGTTATTTTTCTATATATGGATATAATACAATGATTAAATTATTCTATGGTTGAACTAATTAAATATGGGTGCTAATGATCTATTATGGGACAAGTTGTGAGCCACAACCATTATGTATTTTACTTATTAAATGTTTTGGTTATGACTATTGATATCTACATTTATACTACTTATTTATTTTTAATTATAGATATCTTTATGATAGGTTCATCATTGAGAATTAATTTCTAATGGATGCTTATATATTCACATTTGAGATTGGCCAAGTTAACGACCTTAACCAATATATAAATATTTAATTGAATATCATGTGATTTCTTGATCATTGCATCTTGAGCTACTAGTAATATCTATATTTCTATATGATATAAATAAGAAAGACTTATCAATGTAAGAAATCAAGTGAATTAGATAGCCTATGTCTTTAACAATAGTGATAAAATTGTGTATTGTTTGTATGAATATAGTTATGGTAAACCCTTTTATGATAAGGATTTATGCTCATCTAGTATGAACCTTGTTGGTTAACCTTTTTGTGATAAGACATAATCTAAGAAAGATAAAATATTCAATTAACTCTTTGATAAAATGATATTGAAGACAATAATAGAATTTGACTATAGATCTTCCTGGAAGGAATCTGTTAAATAAGGAGCAACTCTTAGGCCAGTATGGCTATTTCAATGGAATGATAGTATACTTTACTTAGATTTAAACCTTGTAATAATTAGCCTAGAAAATATGATTTGTGTCTCTTCATGTATTTTGTTTTGACTTATCTTAAGGACTAAGCTTATCCATATTTTAGTGGAACTAAAATAAATAGTTGAGTGATTGTTATTAGGTATAACAATATTACTTGACTATAGAAAATTACATATTGATGTTATCTTGGTAAATATATTCCTTGTGGAAAAAATCACCATTGAATCAACTGTGTAAGATATATAATGTAGTCCTTCCCTAAACAATACCAATTAATTATAAAAGAAGGATTTTAATAGGGATGGGTTCTATTGCTATGAAAACAACAATACAAGGCAAAACTGATGTTTTTAGCTTTAGACACCTTGAAATAATTAATTAATGATGGAAAAGGATTTGAATATAGAACCTTGACTATGTGGATTTACACTTTAGTAAATCTCTTGTGTTGATTTAATGGAATGGATCTATGTGTTTATGCTAAGAAGTTCAGACTTCTAATGAATATACTAGCAAGCTCATAGGCTTGAGCAATTTCTTTAAGGATGTATTTTGAGTTTGAAATTACCTTGTCATTATCTGATAGTTGCCTAAACCAATTAGAATATTGGTTTAGTTTCCTTGTACCAATTTAGACTCAATATTGTTTTGTTGATTTGATTAGCTTAGTAGTTCAACCTTAAATTTTTGTTGAACTTTCCTTAAAACATTTGATTATAACTTTGCATAATTATTCTATGAAATTTATTGGTTTATTTAGCCTTTATTTGCCTTAATTGTTTCTTAAAATGTTTGTAGACACTACTTAGTCCAAAAAAAAATTGTTAGCTATATATATCTTGGGCCTTTTTCTATCGACTTTTTCCCTAACCAATTTTTATTCTTAAAAATTGGTCGAATGATGCCACATGGAATCATTCCAATAGCTCAAAGCATTAACAGGATAATTTAAATCTTCTAATACCACTAGGGTCCTGAATAAATACTAAGTGGTAAAATTATAGAGCTCAGAACCCTCAAAGGATTAGGTCATTAATGCCTAATCCTTTAATGCCCCTGAGGTTCTAAGGGCCCAAAAATCTATCACATGGTAGTATCAAAAATTTCAAAACCATGGAAGGATTAGACCATTGAGGAGGCTAATCTCCCAATGCCTTCGAGGTTCCAAAGGCCCAAGGAGATTCCAAGTGGTAGTGTCCTATATATTTTAACCTTAGAAGGATTAAGCCATTGGCATGGGCTAATTTTTCAATGCTTCTGTGGTCTTGAGGGACTGTGGAATTACTAAGTGGAAGCATCCCAGAGATTAGAAACCTAGAAGGCTAGGCATTTAGTATGATGTCAGATGTCCCATAAACCCAACAAGTTTCATGTCCTTAGCTTATGATGAGAAAAATGTAAGCAGACCAAAAATAACCATATGGTTCCTAACTACATCAACAATGGCTTGGATTAAATTTGATGGTTTTTTCAAAGTAATGTCATGATAATGTTATGCTTAGACTTACGTATTAATCCTTATCACTCATTGCACAATGATGGGATCCATTTAACATCTTTTTTTGTGGCACACAACTAGTAAATGATTGATGACAATTAACATGATAAATATATATATTATTATGGATATGTATATATGTATGTATGTACACACACACACACATATACATATATATATATATATATGTGTGTGTGTATATAACACACACATATATGTGCATATATCCTTATATGTTTAGGTCTAGTTATATGTGATATGGTTGTAGTCATGTCTATTTTTAAGAAAAACATGGGCATGAAATTTTGGTATCAGAGCCCGAGTTAAACTCTAAGAGCTCTAGGGATGATCTGCATGAGTTCATTGCCTTTATAACTCTAGTTAATCATGATTTATGAAAATTAATTTTTTTTACACATTGCTTGATAAATCTATTTAAAACATGAACTCTGTTGATAAGATGTCACAAAAATGAGACATGGATGGCATAATGTATGGTGGTCACCAAGATCCCTAAATTATGTAGCTAGTTTAAATCTATGACCAAATCCTTGAGACCCTGTAGCAAGTTATGACTCTGTTATAGGAAATGTTGCTTGAAATTTATATGTTACAAAAAGGAGTCTCTTCACCCTAATGAGGGCATGGGAAAGTGCATTATCATAAAATAATTTTTTTTAAAATACAAGCTCCACCTATGAAATCCATGGATTTAGGACAATGTAAATCCCAATGGATGTAATTTAGAAAGGGCTACCTTAGGTGTTTGCTTCAATTGTGGAGTTATTGACTGTTATGTACAAAATTATCCTAAGAACACTTGATCATGGGATACCAAAGTCCTGATATGGCCTAGTTACAAGAACCAAATTTGGTTATAATCCCTATTATATTTATTTTTACTATTCCATTATGATAAAGCATGAAATGCCTATGGTATGCTATCATATTTGAAATGACATTGGGCCTTCTTATTGATATACCTAGTGATAGGTGTGTGTGTGTGTGTGTGTGTGTGTGTGTGAGTGTGTTTGTGAATGCACATTTTAGTTGCCTATTATAGTGCATATTTAGATAGATGCACTTATATTATGGTGTTACCATGCTAATGATGGGCTATGAAACTAAACAAAGTTGGCCTGATATGCTTGAACTAATGCTCAAATGTTGTTAATTTAACTTATAAATTATAAAAATGATTTAATGGCCTCTCTTTAGAAATTGTGAATTCTATGGATATGTTGATTGGTTATGTTTGAATTTTTTGAATGTTATAGAAAGTGTCTCTTGTTTTTTAGAGTATTAAGACTATTCGATAAACCTTGATATGGTAAAAGTTTGGTATTGAGGTTATGGCTTTCTCTATCAATAAATATATTATTTATTTATTCTAACCAATTGAGTGGTAATATTGCATTTTGAATTATGAATTAAGAGTAATCTCTTTGGAACTAACTGATGTAGGTATGTCTCTATAGTTATTCTTTCATGAAAAGAGCATGATATATTTGGATAACTTTAGGCTCTTGATTACCTTGTGTATTTTTAGCATAACTTAACTTATAATGATATTTATGGGAGCATGCCAATTTTTTATGAGTGGATATTCTTTTTTGTAAATCATCTGTAATGGATTGAGGTAAACTTTCACATTACTATGTTATAATGATAAATAAATTTAGAGAAGGATTTATCATCTATAATAATGCTTATTAGATGGATAGAATCTTAAAAGTGTTGATAATCATGTTAAATTCCTATAAAATTGAGTGATAGTAACTTTGAATGAATACATGTGGTGTTGTTATTTCTATCATGAAAATAATTTATTTAAAAACTTAAACTACTAACTACCTCAGCCACTTGTATAGTACTGTGTGTCAACAGGGATCAAAAGGTTGTGACCATGGAGGTGCCCTTCTCTTGGGATAATGGATTTGTATTTTATTTCCATAAATATACAATATATCCAAACATACAATTAGGACCTTATTTTAAGTGGTATTTCATCTAAAATCTCATGATAAAGACAATAAGGCTTGATTTTTAAAAAATACCACATATTGGTGGTTGGTGAATACAGACTATCTGTAAGTATGAATTATAGGGAGACACATGTATTACATATCCTAAATTATTGAATGCATGTTCTATTTATAACCATGCCTTGAAGTTTATAATTAAAGTATAGAGACTTTGATGTATAAGAGGCTGTGGAATATTAAAAATGATCATGTTATGACTATGATAGAAAAAGGTAGTCAACCTACTCATGAATTATATGAATCATATCAGAATTGCCTTGGCATAAAGATTTTTTTTATCAAGCCATGAATTAATGGAACAAGTAATCAACTTCATATTGAATCCCATGAACCATGTAAGGATTTCTTTGGCATAATTTTTTTTATTAATCCATGATTTCATGGAATAAACAGTCAACTTCATCATGAATTTCATGAACCATGTCAAAATTGCCTTGGCATAATTTTTTTCTTTCTCCCCTTGAGTGGTTCATAGAGCCACACATTGATTGTATTGTGTTCTAATTTTAATAAGTGTGATTTCTAAAACTTATTTTAAGTTGTTTGATCTCGTATTTAAGTTTTTTGAAAACTAACATTGTTTTCCCTTGTCTTCAAATGTTTTAAGTTAAAGGTTGATCATAGAATTCATTGATGAATTATTGGTTGAATTAAATTCATTATTGAGATAACTTGGGATTATTTTATTGATTTTTCTCTTAATTGATTAACTGATATTTCTTAAAGCTATTGTGATTCTTATTCATGCTAGTTTCAAGTGTTATTATGTGCGTATCTATCATTTAGGGTGATTATAGGGGAGAAGAAATAGCTTGGACATAACTAAGTAGGTCATGATGGGAACCTATATTACAAGTTCAAGACCCCATCCTTTATTACCCACTAGACATGGTGGTCTTAGACATTGAGGTGTCTCAAGAGCACTAGGGTGTCTCTTTTACTTTCGTGAATTGATTCTTGGTTGGTGGACCGATGTCCTAAGGGCCACATACATATTGGTTGGTGCATTGATTATTAGATGGTGGACCAATGTTCTAAGGGCCACATACATATTGATTGGTACATTGATTCTTAGCTAGTGGACCAATGTCCTGAGAACCTCCTGCATATTGATTGGCACATGATTATCTTAGCTAGTGGATCAATGTTTAGAGGACCTCTTACATATTTATTGGAATATTATTATCTTGGTTGGTGGATTGATGTCATGGGAACCCACATATTTAATGTCATGATATTAGGTTACTTAAAAAACCCTCCATGAATGATATGATATATTGAGAAAGGAGACAGTCTCATACTTGTATTCTTATTCAAAAGAATCAATGGGATGGGAGGCATTTACCCATGCTCTACTTATTTAAAAGATCATTTGTGTTTCATATAGCACTAAATATGGTGAATCAATGTTGCCTTATATGTTTCTAATGATTCAATATGATCTTAGAATAGTATGACCATGGATGGATACCTATTTTAGTAGGATAGTTTTATTATTCTTGCCAACCATAATTATTATCTAAGAAGTAATTGTACATTCAAGGAACACTTGAACTCTCATACTTATAATATAAAATTTATAGGTCTCAATGGTTTAAGACAAATGTATTTTATAGTATGATTTACATCAACGTGAATTGCCTCTTTTAGAGATTAATTATAATTCACTCAGCACCTTATTAATTTAAAAATACTTAGAATAGTCATTTTCCATTTGGTAAGATGCACCATTATCCAATGAATCTAGTGAAATGTAGTGTGGTAGTATAACTTTGAATGAAACAAGGCTTGGGTATGAAATTGGACCACTTTTACTTCTTATTTAGAGAGATTTATACTAAAAGGAAGTTCAAATTTTTATGATTAAGAATTGAAGCATCTTTATGAGTTGGTCTCAAGGATTCTCATTATGCTAAAATTCTAGTAACAGTCTTGCCAATAAATCTATGTGATCAAGAAACCTTGAATAAAATGGAACTCATGAATGATTTTGTAAATATGGAACGATTATGTCACACCCATTCTAAATCCAACCTTCATATGTTTCTTAAAGAGCCTTTACAAATGATAAGAGAAGGAAACTCAAGGGTTGCTTGAAATTCAAGAGGAATAATATGTTGATTCTATGTAGTAGTTAGAATCCATATGAGATAACATGATTGGTGGCATTTTTAATTAGCATGGTTGTTGGAAGCATTAATGGGTGAAAATATTAGTCCTACATCAAGGATGATGCCCTTTTAATAGGAATAATGTAATTTTCCTCATCAAACAATAAGTGAATTCAATTGATAATTAACATATGATTGATAGATACGACTAAGACCCCCACCAATGGGACGATAAGGAACTTGCCTATGGATACATGATACATATGGGATCACTTATACTCCTATTTAACTCTAGACTATAATGTCATTCATGGCCCCTTGATACATGCTATGAGTATGGACAACGTGACTATTTTAAGCTGATGGTTATACTCCTTTGGTGGTGTTGATGGTAAAGGTGAGTGGATTATGAAAATGGTAAGTGTTGGTTTAATAATTCTCAAATTATTACCTTAGGCTGAATTTGAAAATATACATGTACTAGATGTTATATTAACCTCACTTCATGACCTTGTTAATTGCTTAGTAATCTGATTACACTAGTTTAAATTAAATGATCTAGCATACTTATGGTTTCAAACTTTGGCTATTAGAATAGGAGTATTTCATGGGTGATATAAGTGTGTAGGAACATGTCATTATAAAAAAAGGAACACTAAATACATCAAACATTATTGCATCATGTGTGATTCTATCCATAACCCATATCTATTAGTGTAGGACTTTATTTTTTATTTATTTATTTTATTCGGTTTATTCCTACATGTGGTTTAACTTGCTTAGGTGTCATTTGTCATACGTATTTACTTGACCATCATATTTAGCTATTTGGTAAGAATTAATCCTTGGATATTTATTTCAAATATGGGAGTTACATGCCTATTCTAGGGGTGGTTACTTGTCATCTCTCTTATTTGTAATCATTTTGTAAAGCTGAATATATGGAGGAATGTTACACTTGATATGCTATTTTTACATTGTTTCACTCTTGATTTATCTCATAAATGCTTTCCCATTTCCATTGTTGCTTTTTCAAGTTTTAGTGAATTCTCTATTCTAGTTTTGGTCTTGACGAGATCTTTGACATGGTATCAGAGCATTAGGTATGATAAACCAAATATATGGTTTTTATGTTTTTTGAGTTTATTATGAGATTGTGGGGTTATTATTTTAAAAAAAAAATGTTTGTTTTAAAATTCCATTGTTTGTAGTTTCTTCTTGTAAGCTAGTGAGATAGGTGTTGCCTAGGGATATTTTTTGAAGCTAATGTTGTGAAAGCTCCTTCTGGCTACCTAAGGCATTTTTTGCCTATTTTTATCCATTGGTGCATTTTAGCTATCCCAGGCATCTAACTTCTATCATTTTTGCCTAAAATGTGGTGGATGAGGTGTCTAGCTTCATTATAGGTTTCAAATAGTCATTGGGGTACCACTCTTATTACCTAAAACTTTAGAAAAATACAAAATTGGGTGTCATTCTATATGCCATTCTTTGAGACATGTTTTTACCAACTTGGATGTGAAAATATACCGAGTTATGGGTGTAGTCCTTGATGTTGAGTCATTACTTCTCACTCACTCTCCTCCTCATCAATAGGTCATTTAAGGTAAATTCAATAACTATTTTCATAGAGGCACAAGACATAATGCCAAGAGGTAATTGGTTATTGCATTCAAGAAGAAACACAACTTACAAAACCTTTTATCTCTTTTTGGTGATGCCTATACAACATACTAAGCAAACACAGCGATAGGAGTTCCTCAACATCACGATCCTTGCCACCATTTGGTTCTAACCTGATTTTTGCATTTTGAAATCCACCTTGGATCTATTCTCCTCTGTTGGTCTCAACCTCCTCTCTGTCATTATTCTTACCATTGAGGTATCTTACACATCTTTCATGGCGTAAAATTTGCTGACCTGATTCACCTTGTAATGTGCAAAAGCATATTACATAAAGTCATAAAAAATAACTTTTTTAACATTAAACTTAATTTTTACACTTAAAGTTTTAACTATAGTCATTTAAACTACAGAAGTTTTAAATCTAAATTATATTTAAATTCATTAAATCTGACACCTAGGTTTCCATAAATTAATAAACTTACTAAATTTTATTTTATTTTATTTTATTTACTAGAGACATAAATAAACTCTTTTACAAATTATTATAATCCCTTACAAAATTAAGATTACACCAAATTAAATATTTATATTTATTAATCCCATTTCAAGCTACCCTACTAAAATTACTAGCACTTATTTACAAATTATTATTCTTTATTTTAAAATTAACATCATTTTAATAGTTAGGAAAAATCAATTCCTTTTAAGAGTGGTTTACGGAAAAACTTATATGAGAAGTTAAATAATTAAAACAATTACACTTTAAATAAAAACAAATGTTTTTTTTTTCTCATCCAAAAGAAGATTAAGTCACCACCATAAGATTAAATAAATCTCCTCTATAGGATCTAGATCAACTCTAGGAAACGCTAAGTTCACTTGATCGAATTATTAAAAGTTATTTTCTAATTTTTGATCTCATTTTTTATATATTTCATTTGCAGGTTGAAGGTTTGAATGGGAGGAGCTCATGGAGGAAATTTCAAAATGTTGAGGCCAAAATATGTGTATATACTTATTATATATGTAACAAAATAAAATATATTTCTTCATTTTATATTTTGGATTTATTTACAATATATAAAACTCAAATTTTATAAGGACTTCATCTATATTAAGATTTTATATATGAGTGTGGATATATATATATATATATATATATATATATATTTTCTTATTTAATTTCATTCATTCTTATATATAATTTATTTATTAAAACCTTAGCCCATCTTAGTCATGGCCATGGCTAAGCTTACAACTTAACTGCTAAAAAAACTAGGGTTTGGGGTCGGTCGACTGGCCTAACCTCTCTCCTTCTCGATCAATGGAAACGGAGGTTGGGGTTGACTCAAAGGCCACCCCACCCACCCTTATTTTTTAAAAAATTATTATTGTTTTTTATTTTTGTTATTATTATATCGATAGGTGATCTTATAGGGTGGGAGAGGAGGTGATGTAATGATGTGAGTGGATTGAAAATTAATTAATTGAAAGTTGACATTTTTAAATAAATAATAAAATAATTTAATTATATCAAAGCCGACATGATAAAATAAAAAAATAAAATAACAAACACAATGGTTTAAAAAAATAAAAATCATATAAATATGAATAAATTCAAACCAAAAAACAAACAAAAATATAAAGTAAAGCGAGAGAAATAAAAATTAAAAAAGAGTAAAAAAATAGTAAATTGAGCATATAAATACAAACTTTTTATATTTAATATTTTAAAGATTACCTCATTATTTTTACTTTATAACTTGTCTCATTTCTTTTAATTTATAATTATTTTTACATATAATATTTTAAAGATTGCTTCTTTTCTCATTGTTTTTACTGTACAACTTGCATAAATTTATGCAAAATACACCGATAGATATCATTTTCAAGGTACGTATATCATATTGAATTATGAGTACTTCGAAAATGATATCTATCGATTTATTTTACATAGATTTATCTAAGATATGTATGCTAGTTATATATAATTTTTTAAAATACATTTATTTATATATATCTATAGTTTAATAAAATGTTTAAAATACTTTTATATATTTTACTATTATAATTATTATTACTTTATTATTATGGGTATTATCATTTTCATGTTAATTTTTTTCTATTGATTTATATGTTATTTTATTTTTATAAAAAAAAATTATTATTATTATTATTATTATTATTATTATTATTATTATTATTATTATTATTATTATTATTATTATTATTATTATCCATACATACATATATACATATTCACACACACGTGTGTGTGTTTCATTAATCAAATTGTTTAGATTTCATAAAAATATGTATGTTTATGTATATACATTTTATATTAAAGATTATAATATATGTATATATGTTTGAAATCATAAAATTAAATTATATATAATTAATTTGAGGAATAAAATAAATATACATATATATTTCCTTGAATATTTTTTTTTCAAATAAAATTTAGATTCATTTTCTATTGTATTTTACTAGTATTTGATAGCATCATGATTAACATAACCAATAATTATTTATATGCCAATATAATAGAGTTTATTTTGTAAACTAAAATGATCTAATATAACAAATCTCCACAATTAAATTTTAGTTTTCATAACTATATGAAAGAGAGATAAATAGTTTCTATAATTTGACCCAAAAAAAAGCTATTTTTTCAAAACTTCCAAAAAGGAATTTGAAAAAATGAAGATAAAGTAAAAAGGTGTTAAAAAAAATCAATCATTTATGTGGATTTAAAACATATTCTCATTATGATCAAATAGGGGAAAATAATTCATTCATTTAAAGAGTAATCAACACAATAAAATGCATATCTTATCAAGACCCATTTGCCAAAGGACTAATCATAAACATAATTTAAAATAAAAATGAATCCTATTTGTAAATATTTTTCATGTTCATCTTTTTTTTACAAGAATCTAATTACATATTGGAGGAAATTAACAAAATAAGAGAATATAAGTTTGGTATTATAAATAAAATTTTCAAATGGATACACATCGCTTTATATAAGATAAGAAAGAACATTGATCCCCAACAACATGGATCAAGGACATTATCTTGAATCCAACAATCACAAGAATATTTAAAGGATTACATGAGACCAAAATCCTTAAAAAATTTAAAAAATAATTACACCTATAGAATAAGAGTTATGATGGGAGGAATTCTTTACAACAACATGAAGGTTTTACAAGATAAAATGAAATAATAAAAGTATCCCAAGAGCAATGACTTTTAGTTCCACTATCCAAGCTCTAAAAGCAAAATATACACACAAATAGTCAAGCTCTAAAAGCACTTCAATCAAGCACCAAAAATAGGCCAGAGGAAAGTGCTTGACCCTCCATCTTATAGGCATCATCACATGTAAACCTCACTGAATGAAGTTCATACATATCCTTCCCCATGCCCAAGGGAAAGAGGCATGCCTCAACTCATATGCACATTGAATAATCTTTAAAGGGCAATTGTTATAGTTGCCAATAATTAAAAAAAGAAAATAACAAAGTATTCAAAATAAATAAATAAATAACAAGGAAGTCACCAAGACTTCACTAAAGGGAAGAGAAGAGGGAACTTTATTTCTTTGTCACATAAGTTCATTAATGAACACAATGTTTTCCAAATCCAAATAAAAAAAATGTTTATCAAGCAATAATTTTCCTCCTTAAACCTCCCAAATGCCTCTTTAGGCATTCCAAAATGTATCATGCTTCCTTAGACATCCCATAACCATCCTTAGACCTCCCATATTTCATAAAGGAGAGTGATTTTTTAACCTTATTAAAAGGTTCCATTTCTCATAAGCAAGTTCATTCCTCTAAGTCTAGAGTGAAATTGTTCAACTGTCAGGATCCAACTCCTCAAGAAGCGTACAATATGAGTACCTTGTATAAGCAACTAATCACGGAATTAAACCAGAATTAACAAGTAACTAGAATTCACAAATGACACAGAATATGAGAGACAATACACAATCTTGTATTCAACTCATCTAGAAAGAAAATACAATAAAGAAGATGCCACACTCTTATCACACCTCTATAAGGCTTCCCACACCTCAAGGGCTCCCAATAATTATCAATCAAGAGTTCTTTCTCCTACCAAAAATGGTCACAATAATCAACTCAAACACAGAGTTGTTGTTCACCTCCAACCAGTTAGTATCACTACTGCCAGTACACAAGTACTCAAAGTACTTCAAGTAGATCTCCCATGAACTTGCAACAACCTGTAACTCAAATGATCTTACTTACCATGTAGAACTTTTTCCTGATCTTGCAACAACCTGCAGATCAACCTGTTCTTACAATTGGAAGGATCTCTTCCTTGCCTTAATCCTTAATTACAATACATGCCAATGAGTCTATAAATAGATCCCATACTAAAAAATAACTTAGACTTCTAATTTACAATAATTAGATACGTAGCTCAAGACTCGAAACAGTCTTTACATGCACACAGTTGGTTCGTTAAACAAACTGTTCGTGAAACTAACAGTTCTAGAACTGCACAGGCGACTGACGTCAGTCACTGTCTGACTGGAGGTGACCAACGTCAGTCGACTCCTACCAATGTCAGTTGCCCTTTGCATTGAAGATGACCGACGTCAGTTGCACTGTCGACGCTGATTTCTCTGTAACTCAGTAACCTCCTCCATGTCTGCATCAGTGAAGCTTTTAGCTCCACAACCTAACAATCTCCCACTTAGAGATAAATAGCTGTAACTATACCTATACCTGTACATCATCTAGTTTGTTTCTTGGCTTTGTATCCCTCTTCAAGATCAATCTTGAAGACCAACCACCACAAATCCTGTGGTGCACCTCCTGACATCCAAATCACCTGCCACATCTGCATCTACAAACCCATGTAGAAAAGAAATTGACCCTGCATAACATGTGCACCTACTGCTGGTCCCTCTCAGATATCTGAGAATCCACTGAACTACCCTCCAGTGCTTCTTTCTCAGATTGGCTCCAAACTTGCTGACAGCCCCAATGCTTGGGCAAACTCAAGTTTAGTACCTCATCATGTGAATTAGGACACTGTTCATAAAACTGTCCAACCATTGGTGTGCTAACTGGTTTCACACAATCATCTGGAGACAAAATCAACCTATGACCTTCCATGTCTCTAGAACACACTCATGCCAAAGAATCTTGCTGCTCCTAGATTCCTCATGACACACCTCTGAACTAACTTTACCTTTAGTTCAGCAACTCCCTGCATATGTGACCCTAAAATAAGCACAACATACAGTAACAAGATAATGTAGCTAATATTATCCAACTTGGTAAAGAAAACACAATGGTTAAACCTCCATTGTCCTACAGCTTACACAAGACCATATACCCTGGCCTTCCGTCTCACATGTCCATTCCCTCTCTTCTTTATCTTGAAAATCCATTCGTCTTTCAGTGCTTTCTTCCAGCTCGAAACTCTACCAAAAAACTCCCATTTGGTTCTTCTCCAAGGAATCACATTCCTCATCTATGCCAAGCTCCCACTATTTCCTGGATTTTACCTGCTCTGCTTCTTTAATAACTTCCTGGTTCTTGACCATCAGTGAGCAACAAGTAGTGTAAAGAAGGGAAATGATGAATTTGAGGCTTACTTACCCTTTCAGTCCTCCATATGGGCGTTTGAGACTCCCTGACAGCTTGTTGTCTGCCCAAAATCTATCTCAGTGACCGATGTCGGTCATCTCTCAGTCTGCACCCGACTGATGTCGATTCCATGTGACTGACCTCATCGCCGACATCGATTCCCTGACCGACGCCAGTGTTTACTTGTCTAGAGTCACCGACATTAGTCTACACATAGCCAACATCGGTCCCTATCTGGATGCCGATGTCGGTTCCTTAACCGACGTCAGTCTTTGTGTTTTACTTGTGAGCGATGACTTTTACCCGCGAGCTCCTTTTGGATCAAAACCTTGTCCAAATCAACCTTGCTCTACTCAGAATTCTTCAGCCCCTTGCGCTAATCTCTGTCCATCATCTTCTCCTTGAAAACCAAGGCTTTCTTGTTCTTGTCACGAACATCAGATTTCTTCCTTCTACAATACTGTGATCCTCCAACAGAAGCTACCACCTTCTTTGTTGACCCAGTGTCAAGAAACGTCACTTTATTCTTTTGCTTATAGAAATCTCGATCCATGCTTTTCAAATTTGAAAGCATACCTTTTGACTCAAGAACATGCATCTCTTTATTATTCATGTGACCATGCCTATTAAGCCACATCTTTGAATCTATAGCTGAAGTAGATAAACTAGAAGGAGAATCAATAATACAAGTAGATAGATAAAGAGTACCTACTTTCTTACCTCTTGCTAAAATAAGTGCAACCTTGGAAACTTTCCAAGAGTCTGCTGTGAGAGTTACTGTGCAACCCTCATCACCCAAATTTCCAACAGAAATCAAATTCTGCTTCAGGACTGGGACATGCATGACCTCCTTCAACACCCATGTGTTGCCCGTCTGCAATTTCAGCTTCACTTTCCCTTTGCCAACCATTTGACAAGGCTTATCATCCCCTAAATAAATTTCTCCAAAGTCTCCCTAGACATATTCATGAAAAAATTCCCTATTTGGGGATGCATGGAAAGAGGCACCAGAATCTAAAACCCAAGATTCTACTTTATCTAAGGAACATACTAGAGCATCCTGTGCAACAATATCTGCAACATCTGCTTCTTTATTTCCTTCTTGCTGATCTTCAACCAACCAACAATATTTCTTTATATGCCCTTGCTTTCCACAATTCCAGTAGGTTATTCTACCGTACCTGGATTTGGATCTCCTGCCTATCTTTGACCTTGATCTCCCATGCTCAATCTTCTCTCTTTGCCTTCCCCTGCTTTCAACACTCAAATCATTCCCTGATGATTCACCTGTGCTTTTCCTACAAATTTATTCATTCAAGATTACACTCACAACATCATCCACTTTTAAGATTTTTGAAGTAGACGTAGTATTACTAACTGCCATTACCAAACTCTCCCAACTTTTAGGTAATGAACATAAGATTAAGAGAGCCTTAATTTCATCATCAAAAATAATATTGATTGAATTTAACTGGTTTACCAAACCATGGAAATCACTAAGATAACTATGAACAGATCCACCTTCCAACATTTGCAAATTAAATAATTGCTTCATAAGAAATACCTTATACGAAGCTGAGGGTTTTTCATATAAATTTGCCAAAGATTCCATCAACTCTATCGTTGTCTTAGCCTGTGATAAGTTGGAAATCACAGATGATGCAAGGCTCAACCTTATAGATCCCAGAGCCTTCTGATCAAGAACCTTCCATTCTTCATCCTTGATATATGTGGGATTGCATGCAACCCCACCCAATGGTAAGTACAAATCTTTCTGATACAGATAATATTCTATTTGCATCCTCCATAATTGATAATTATTGCCATTAAACTTCTCCATTCGTAGCTTACTTTCTTCTGCCATTGTTATACTCCCACTCAAACAGAAACCCCTGTGAGTGACCTGTAATCAACAAACACTAACCAGATCTGATATAACCTATTAGTAACCCAACCTGGCTCTGATACCACTTGTCAGGATCCAACTCCTCAAGAAGAGTACAATATGATTACCTTGTATAAGCAACTAATCATGGAATTAAACCAGAATTAACAAGTAACTAAAATTCACAAATGACACAGAATATGAGAGACAATACAAAATATTGTATTCAACTCATCTAGAAATAAAATACAATAAAGAAGATGCCACACTCTTCTCACACCTCTATAAGGCTTCCCACACCTCAAGGGCTCCCAGTAATTCTCAATCAAGAGTTCTCTCTCCTACCAAAAATGGTCACAACAATCAACTCAAACACAGAGTTGTTGTTCACCTCCAACCATTTAGTATCACTACTGCTAGTACACAAGTATTCAAATTACTTCAAGTAGATCTCCCATGAACTTGCAACAACCTGCAACTCAAATGATCTTACTTACCATGTAGAACTTCTTCCAGATGTTGCAACAACCTGCAGATCAACCTATTCTTAGAATTGGAAGGATCTCTTCCTTGCCTTAATCCTTAATTACAATACATGCCAATGAGTCTATAAATAGATCCCATACTAAACAATAACTTAGAATTCTAATTTACAATAATTAGATACGCAACTCAAGACTCAAAATAGTCTTTACATGCAAACAGTCAGTTTGTTAAACAAACTATTGTGAAACTAACAGTTCTGGAACCGCACAGGCAACTGACATTAGTCACTGTCTGAATGGAGGTGACCGACGTCGGATGACTCCTGCCAATGTCGGTTTCCCTTTGCACTGAAGATGACCAACATCGGTTGTGCTACCGACGCCGGTTTCTTTGTAACTCAGCAACCTCCTCCATGTCTGCATCAGTGAAGCTTTTAGCTCCACAACCTAACATCAACAATCTATGAGAAAGAGATACACTCTTTCATTCCCCAAATATAGGTAATTATTCTAACCACACATGGGTTGCATTAGAGTTATCCCAATTCCAATACCCAACAATCTCACAATAAAAAAATAAGAAGACAACCAAAAAGGAAAATCATGACAACAATACAAAATAGAAAAAACTTACATAAAAACCCTTAAAATAAGGGCCTCAAATAAAGTAATAACACTTGTTCATTTTCATTTAAAAGATATTCATTCAATATAAAACAAGAGAGGAAATATCATTCAAACATTAAAATTAGTAAGCAAAAGACCTACCTCAAACCAAAAGATCCACTTGTCAATCTTTCAAAAGCCTTTCTCCAAGAACACAAGCTCTCCAAAAATACAAAATGCACAAACCCAAAAAGACAAAAAGAAGGTCCTTAAAAAGGATAAGACAATAAAAAAATTACCAATAGGAAGGTGACACATGGCTATATTTATCTCAAGGATGTAACTATTGACAAGTTTGACCTCACAAGTCAAATTGTCACCCCTATCATTCAAAACTTTACTCATCATGTTGTTTTCCCTATTAAATGATGTGTCAATATTTTAATGTCCTTGGAATAGTCATCTAAAGCCTTTGTTAGTAGAGTTTAAGGTAGTTTTTATGAAATTAAAGTTTTGATCATCACAATAATTTGCTTGGCTAGCCACTTTGTGACCAATTTCAGCTTGTGTCAAGAGGTGAAAAGAGTCCAAAACATAATAAGAGGCCTTATGTATTACATCATATTTATATAGTTTTGCATAAGTGATCTAACTAGTTGGTGATAGGTTTGACTAACTTCATGACTCAATTACTTGGATGTTGGGTCATTTTATGTCTTTTGGAGTGGATTTTGATTGTGAATGACAATATTAGGTCAAAATAATAATAGGATTTACTTTTTAAGGCATTAAAATTATAATGGATATATTTTTTTATCAATGTCATTAGACTTCTCAAGTGTTTCTGATAGTTTTGGTGCCAAAAAGGCATGTTTTGAGGTTATCCATACAATTTTTCAATGAAAAATTGAGTTTAAAGAATCTTCAAGACCTTATATTTCCATGAAAATGTAAAAAAAATTATTTTAAGGATTTTTTAGGTCTTGAAATTAAGAAAACTATTTTATCTCTCATATCGACCTCCTTGGTAACTCTAGAAGGGCAATTTTCAAGTGCTCAGTACGGACAAAGGAGAGAGAGAGTTAGGAGCTAAAATTGAAACTAATATGGAGCCTAATTAAATTAAAATTAGTTTAATTTTTTTCATATTAATTCCTCCATATTTGTGAACAATCTTTAAGAGCGTAAGGTCACTATGAGCTAGTCATCTAGTCAGGGTCCAAGTTTGCCTCCATTTATTCACTTCTGATCTCAATGGAAAAAATGGTTTTAGGGGGATGATTTAAGGGGTAAATATACATTTTTACTATTTTTATCATCATATAATTATCTTTGATAAGTTTTTTATAGGAATTTGTTGCCTATCTTAACTTAAGATTTGGCCATTTTCAAGCAATCTTGATATATCAATGGAATGTATTTGTTTTCAGGAGTTCACAAGATCATGTTTTAGGTATTATCAAATATATTTAATCCAATTAAGGTCTCAGGTAATTTCATTTTAAAAATCTCTTTCTTGAGACAACTTGTTTGGTCATTTGGCCCTTTCACAAGGTGTAGTTGCAGATATATTGAGATGTATTTGTCTTAAATAGAATATTAATAAGTTTGTAATGATATTAATAGGTTTCTATAGGATGAGATGTTTGTATTATCTTATATAGGATGATCCATATTATTTCAAAGGACCATTCTCTCTTAAGAGTTCAAAATCTTAGTTGTATGCCTAATAGGCAAGCTATAAGGATATCATGGTAGGTAATGGGAACTGTGCGGACTAATTAAGGTTAAGAAGTGTATTTTAAGTCATGATATTATTTAAAAAAATTCATATTGTCTTAAATATTCCTAATGACAATATGATATAAAGACCTCTCTAGAGCTTCTAATGCTTAAAGAACACCAAAAGACTATGTGTGACTAAGTTATCATCTTGTAAGTTCTTCCAAAGGACTGTGTATCTTCATAAACATGTACATGAGGTGTTTAATTAAAATTAAAAGTAGTATAAGATTATTAAAAAAATATGGGAGTGCTTAGGTTCATCAAAACCATGAATAAAATTATCCTAGAACACTGTTACTAGAAATTAAGGTTTTTTAGCATTTTTTAAGGTAAAGCCAAGATTTGGTTTTTTTTATTAAATTTTTTGAGTGCTTCCTCAAGTGGATGAAAAGTTAATTTTGTGTCATTAAATTTTTTGTATCATGTTTTTTAAATCACTATCCATGTCACTTATTCTTCCTAAAATTTGTACATAGGTAGTCAAGGGAGAAAATGCACACCTATAACCATGTGCTCAGTCACAATCATTAAGGTGGTTGTGTGTGTGATCAAGAAAATATATGTGTGTCATTGGAGGAGGTTGAGTTGTCACATATTATTTTTTAGGAATTAAGTTTTGTATTAAACATATTTAATGGTCTTAACACTATCCATGTTCTACATTCGAGAGCCTAAATGTACCTACAACCACCTTCTTATTGGCTCAGACAGTGAAGTAAAAGAGAGGTTGAATCTTATTGGAGTTAATGGGTCTATGGAGTCTTGATGAAGGATATAAATTAATATATGGAATTAAAAAGGATAAAATCATATACATTGAGTGTATCTTTCACCTCTCTCTTAGTTCAAGAATACCTATAGGAAGCAAAATGAACACCTACAGTCAGCTTATAGGCTTAGCAGGAGCTCTAAGGTCAATATGCAAATTAGGAGACTTAAAGGTATGGTTGAGGGTTTTGGTTTATCAAACATTACTTGTAGAATGGAATTAGGATAAAGGTCATGATGGACCTTTCAAATGAAAATAAACCTCTCAAAGATGCTATAGTTAACATAGTAGCTTATAGCCACATGTTAAAACACATTCAAGTTGCCTACAAAGTGAGCTTTTTGTTTATAAGGTTTAGAGAGGATACAAAGTGGTTTATAATGATGATTAATTAAAAAATGACTTAATTCAAGGCCAAATTAGATTAGTTTTAGTTAAATAAATCAAAATTCCTCCTACAATATATAAATAAGGACAAATGTGCACCTATAGGTTGGTACAAATTATGGAGGGAGGTTGAAAATGATATGAAGTTTGTCTATGTTAGGATTAAGAGCACAATTGATTACCTTTGTATAAGCAACTAAACATGGAATTAAACCAGAAGTAATATGTAACTAGAATTCAGAAACAACATAGAATATGAGAGACAATACAATCTTGTATTAACACTCTTCCAGAAGGAAATACAATGAAGAAATCAAACTCTTCCCACACCTCTTGGGCATACAATAATTTTACCTCAAGAGTTCTCTCTCTCACAATCAATTACAACCAACTCAAACACTGAGTTGTTCCCTCCACCAGTCAGTAACAACACTACTAGTCCACCAAGTACTCAAAGTACTCGAAGTAGATCTCCCTGATCTTGCACATCTACAAATCAACTGATCTTACTTACCATGTAGATCTCCCCTGATCTTGCTACCTGCAGATCAACTGATCTTACAATTGGAAGGATCTCTTCCTTGTCCTTGAGTCCTTTTTCTTACAATACAGCCCCATGGGTCTCTTAAATAGATCCCATACAAACAATAATTAGACTTCCCAATTACAATAATTAGAAATGCAGACTCAAGACTAAAATTAGTCTTTACATGCAAACTGACTGTCTGTCTAAAATTAGACCAGTACGCACAGACGACCGACTTCGATCTCTGTCTGTCTGCAGATGACCGACATCAGCTGATCCATGACCGATGTTGGTAGCTTCTGGTCTACCTCTGATCGACGTCGGTTGGCCTGACCGACGTCAGTTACTGTGACACTCAACAATCTCCTCCATTTGCATCAGTGAAGCTTTTAGCTCCACAACTTAACAATCTCCCACTTGGAGATAAATAATTGCACCTGTACCTATACCTGTACATCCTCTAATTTTGTTTCCTGGCTTGTATCCCTCTTCAAGTTTAATCTTGAAGACCAACAAAAGTTGAATGAATATTCAACTTCTCCTTTGTTCCCAGCTTTGTTAACATACCTGTAGGGTTCTTATCCTTGCTAGCCTCTATGACTACAACAACCTTCTACATCTCTGAAATCTAGCTAACTGCCATTCCACCAACAGTGAACACATATCCTGTGGTGTTACTCATGTCATCCAAATATCCTACCATATCCAAATCTACATACCCATGTAGAGAAGTGCTTGACCCTGCATAGCATAAATACCTGCTATTGGTCCCTCTCAGATACCTGAGAATCCATTAAATTGCTTTCCAGTGCTCCTTTCCTAAATTGGCTATTAACTTACTGACAACTCCCACTACTTGGGTAATATCAGGTTTAATACTCATGTACTCAACCTCATCATGTGATTTAGGACACTGTTCTGTGAACTGTCCAACCATAGGTGTGCTAACTGGTTTTGCATCCTGCATATTGAACCTCTCCACTACCTTATTCACATAATCCTCTAAAGACAAAATCAACTTGTGACTTTCCCTGTCTCTAGAAATACTCATGCCAAGGATTTTCTTTACTCCTCCTAAATCCTTCCTGGCACACCTCTGAGCTACTTTTACCTTTAGCTCAGCAAATTCTTGCATGTGTGACCCTGAAACAAGCATATACACTACATACAGTAATAGGATAATGTCATGACCATTATCCAACCTGGTAAAATAAATACAATGGTCACATTGACATTGACTAAAGCCATGCTTTATCATACACCTATCAAACCTTAAACACCATTGTCCTGCAGCCTGCTCAAGACCATATAACCTGGCCTTCTATCTCACCTATCCATTCTCTCCTTTATTTAACCTGGGAATCCATTCATCTTTCAGTGCTTAAATCCCAGTTGGCAACTCTACCAAATCTCCCATTTGGTTCTCTCCCAAGGAATCAATTTCCTATTTCATGTCATGCTCCCATTATTTCCTGGATTCTACCTGCATTGCCTCTTCAAAACTTCCTGGTTCTTGACCATTAGTGAGCAACAAGTAGTGTAAAGAAGGGGAATAATGAATTTGAGGCTTACTTACCCTTTCAGTCCTCCTCATGGCATTTGAGACTCCTTGACAGCTTGTTGTCCACCCAAAATTCATTTTAACAGTGACTGATGTCGGTCACTTCTCAGTCTGCATCCGACCGACATCGGTTCCATGCAACTGACCTGACTGCTGACGTTGGTTCCCTAACTGACATCAATTTCCACCTACCTAACATCATCAACTTTAGTCTGCACCTGACCGACATCAGTTCCTACCTGATCGATGTTGGTTCTCACCTGACTGGCGTTGGTAATTGTGTTTTCCTGTGAGTGATGATTTTTACTCGTGAGCTCATTTTGGATCATAACCTTGTCCAAACCAACACTTCCCTACTCAAAATTATTCAACCTCTTGATCTAATCTCTATCCATCATCTTCTCCTTGAAAACTAAGGCTTTCCAATTCTTCAATTTGTCAAAAACATTAGATTTACTCTTAATGCAATAAACCCAATCCTTTTTTGTAGCATCAGAAACATAACAATGTGATCCTCCAATAGAAGCTCCTTGAGCTGGTCTCCACACACCTATGTGAACAAGCTCCAACCTGTGCTTCTTCTTTGTTGACCCAGTTGTGAGAAACCTCACTTTCACCTATTTCCCAAAGATACCATGGTCACAAAAATCTTGATCTATGCTTTTCAAATTTGAACTCTTACCATTTGACATAAGAACATCCATTCCCTTCTCACTCATGTGACCAAGCCTAAAGAGCCACATCTTTGCATCTACATCTGAAGTAGATAAAATAGAAGGAGAATCAGTAATACAAGTAGATAGATAAAGTGTACCAACTTTCTTACCTCTTGCTAAAACAAGTGCACCCTTGGAGACTTTTCAAGATTCTGATGTGAGAGTTACTGTGCAACCCTCATCACCCAACTTTCCTACAGAAATCAAATTTCGCTTCAGGATTGGGACATGCATGACATCCTTCAACACCCATGTGTTGCCATTCTGCAATTTCAGCTGCACTTTCCCTTTGCCAACCATTTGACAAGGCTTACCATACCCTAAATAAATTTTTCTAAAGTCTCTATGGACATAATCATGAAAAAATTCTCTATTTGGGGTTGCATGAAAAGAAGCACCATAATCTAAAACCCATGATTCTACCTGACTATCCAAAGAAACTATAAGAGCATCCTGTGCAACAATACCTGCAACATCTACTTCTTCATTCTAATCTTCTACCAATAAACAATCTTTCTTTGTATGTCCTTTCTTTCCACAATTCCAACAGATTATACTACCATACCTGGATTTGGATCCACTTACTATCTTTGACCTTGATTTCCTTTGCTTGACCTTCTCTCTTTGCTTTCCCCTACTTTCAACACTTAAAGCATTACCTGATAATTCCCCTGTGCTTTTGTTGTGAATTTATTCATTCAAGATTACACTAACAACATCATCAATTTTTAAGATATTTGAAGCAGACGCATTATTACTTACTACCATTACCAAGCTATCCCAACTTTCAGGTAAAGAGCATAAGATTAAGAGAGCCTTAATTTCATCATCAAAAACTATTTTGACTAAATTTAACTGGTTTACCAAACCATGGAAATCACTAAGATGACTATATACCGATCCACCTTCTAGAATTTGCAAATTAAATAATTGCTTCATAAGAAATACCTTATTTGAAGCTAAGGGTTTTTCATATAAATTTGCCAAATATTCCATTAACTCTACCATTGTCCTTGCTTGAGATAAGTTGGAAACCATAGAAGCTACCAAGGTCAACCTTATAGCTCCTAGAGCCTTTCTGTCAAGAACCTTCCATTCTTCATCTTGCATACATGTGGGTTTGCATGAAACCCCACCCAACGGTAAATATAGATCTTTTTGATACAGATAATCCTCTATCTGCATCCTCCATAATTGATAATTCTTGCCATTGAATTTCTCCATTCTTAGTATACTTTCTTCTACCATTGCTTTACTCCCACTCAAACAAAAACCCCTGTGAGTGACCTGTAATAAAAAAACACTAACCTACTCCAAACCAGGCTTTGATACCACTTGTAGGATCTAGAACACAAACAACTCTGATACCACTTGTTAGGATTAAGAGCACAATTGATTACCTTTGCATAAGCAACTAAACACAGAATTAAACTAGAAGTAATATGTAACTAGAATTTAGAAATAACACAGAATATGAGAGACAATACAATCTTGTATTAACACTCTTTCAAAAGAAAATACATTGAAGAAATCACACTCTTCCCACACCTCTTGGGCGTACAGTAATTTTACCTCAAGAGTTCTCTCTCTCACAATCAATTACAACCAAATCAAACACTGAGTTGTTCCCTCCACCATTTAGTAACAACACTGCCAGTCCACCAAGTACTCAAAGTACTCCAAGTAGATCTCCCTGATCTTGCACACCTACAAATCAACTAATCTTACTTACCATGTAGATCTCCTCTGATCTTGCTACTTGCAGATCAACTGATCCTACAATGGGAAGGATCTCTTCCTTGTCCTTAAGTCCTTTTTCTTACAATACAACCCCATGGGTCTCTTAAATAGATCCCATACAAACAATAATTAGACTTCCTAATTACAATAATTAGAAACACAGAATCAAGACTAAAATTAGTCTTTACATGCAAATTGACTGTCTGTCTAAAATTAGACTAGTACGCACAGACGACCGATGTTGGTCTCTGTCTATCTGGAGATGACCGATGTCGATTGATCCATGACCGATGTCAAAAGCTTCCAGTCTACCTCTGACTGACATCGATTGGCCTAACCAATGTCGGTTACTGTGACACTCAACAACCTCCTCCATTTGCATCAGTGAAGCTTTTAGCTCCACAACTTAATAGTCTAAGAGGCCTATAAGACATTAATGGAATAATACAATGATATGATTTTGATAGTAGTAGTATTTTGGATAAATCCTAGGACCTATCAAGAGATCCTACTGACCTATGAAGTCAAAAAAGCACCTATAAGCCTTAGGTCTATAGGTCATCATTATAGGCTTAAGTCTATTATTTTCTAGATAAGAAGGTACAAACTATATGAAAAGCCTAACCTATATGTAAATAAGGATAGATTACCAATCATAAGAAGATTTAAAATTATTTCATATCAAAGGATAACTAATAGACTGAGTTCATAGTCTAAGAAATTTCCTACAGTCTGTATAGTGGACAGAGATGGCCATCTATAACCAAGTCAAATTGGCAAACACATTGAGGTGTAGTGAAAGGGCTAAAGGATTGTCATGTGAGAAATTCCATTTGGATTGTAAAGAGTGTGATAGTTGAATAATATGAAAGATGCAAGGGAAAGATATATTTAATGCCATCAAGCACAGTTGAAGAGTGATGTCCTATGTAACTAGGAATGCAAAGTCAACCTTGGATTGGTCACATGCAATTACTACAAATAGGACAACACAAGTGAAGAGTAAGGTGACGGTAATCTGAAAGATATTGAAGAGGTTAGGGTGAATTTAATAATGTAAATTCTAAGTTATAAATAATGAAGATGTGTTTCCTTCATAAAAATATGAGTAGGCCTATTCAAAGCCTTCTCAACCTAAGGCTAAGAGCATAAAAGTTACTCATAGTAAAAAATAAGATGGTAGGAAAGAAAGCCTTAAGTCAGTAGAATGAGTATGTATCACAAATCTCAAATACACCTACATCAATTACCAAGGCACACACTATCAAGAAACACTACTTACATCAAGTTATTGCAAGGTGTGAATTAGAAATAAGTTATGAAGGCTTAACACTTTGATAGGTTGTATAGGGTTTGTGAAGAGATTTGGAGGAATGAGAATCATTTGAGAGGGTCCCAAAGGTATTATGAAGGTATCATTCTCAATATCAGACCCAAAAACAAGTGTGACAAAGGAAAACCTCAATATTGACTAAATGAAACACCACCTATAGGCCACCTATAGTTCTACGTACTTAAGGAGCAATGACAAGAAGTGGTGAAGAGTGTTGACAAAGGTTTTTAAGGGAACTCTGAGCCTAGTTGAAATGGAAACCAAGTTAATGGAGTATTAAAAAATTATTAATGTGAAGGATAGATATAAAATACACAAAAAATAGTCAATAATAACTAATCTAGGTTTCAAAACCTTTTACATAGTCAAGTGACTCTTTAAGGGCATATATAGGCTGCAGGTTGAGATAGGCTAGTCTTCAACCTAAAAGGGAGAACAAACATAATACAAGAGACTCTGAGGCCTACCAAAGATAAAAAAAATAGGTCATAAATTCATGATATATACCAAAGATAAACATGAGACAATTTGATCCAAATTGAGATTCACTTCCTTGTATACAGTCAAAGGTAACGTACATTTTTGCTTATTTAGGTAAGGATTTTTCTTAATCAAGAATGATAAAATATTTGAAGAGATTTGGAAAGGTGAATATCAGTTTAAAATTGTTTAAAAATAATAATAAATAGTTAATTGAGACTACTAAGACATTATTATAAATGTAAAAAGGTAATAACTCAGTTAAAGCCTAAGAAACCGTATAATCACTAGCATGATATAGCCAATCATGAGGTGAAATGGTGTTTTTAGAGGTTTATGGGTGTAATAAAGTTTTGAAAATTGGTATATATCATGTTCATGATTTTATTAATACAATAATTGTCACCTAAATATCATATGATTAGTGGATATATCCATTATTTTGTCTCATACTTGGCTCACTCCTTGGGCAAGGGGCAACCATGAGACTTAGGAGTCTATTTGAGCTCAAAGGCATGAAAAAAGTTTCCAAGCCTCATGGGGTGTCTTGAGTCAACATAAAAACATGAAAAAGGTTTCCAATCACATACAAAAGGTAATAAATCTTAGGTTTTCATCCAAGTGCCCTTGAGGGTTAGCAAAGAGAGAACAAGCTTAAACCCTAAGTACCTTTATCAGGGTACCAATTTTATATAGAGGGGTAATGATCACTTACAGAGAATTTATAATAATTTTAAAGTTTTATCTAAAGGTTTTTAACTCCTCCAAGAATTAATACTTATTCTTAAGATGTAAAACTCAGATTAGACCTCTCTTGAGCGTCAAGAGCACTAAGCAAGCCACTTAAAGAGCAACTTCAGATGCTCGTACCATATCTCACACTTATAATGGGGAGGTAATACATTTTTTAATATAGATTATAAGGTTATTTAATAAGGTTTTATAAGTGTAAGGATGTCATTTGGACATCAAATATTTATGAACAATCATTAAGAGCCTAGACAGGTCTTAAACCCTTCTAAAACCCTGATTGTGACCAATCAAGAGAAATGGAATTAGAATGCACCTATAATACCATATATTTATACTAAAACCTATTATATATTATTTAGGACTCTAATTAGGTTTTCTACATATTTTTTTTAATGTCACTTATACAAATTACTTTAAATACCCTATTTTTCATGATTCTTGGTGTTTTTTAGGTGTTCTAAGAAGGGAATAATTTAATAATAATTGGATAAGGTCATTTAGGATTTTTTATAGCTATTAAAGTCTAAAAATTTTCATGTTATATTTTATATGTGACCAAACTAGGTACATTTTTTAAGGGATTCCCAAACAGGCTCAAAATAAGCCTAAGAAGCAAGGTGGTTTCTTGGTTTGCACACTACCATAGGGTCTTAGGGCCCCAAAATTTACATGGATATTTTTTAATTTATGATAAAAGTGAGTAAAACAATTTTATATGGTTTAACATGTGTGGGAGATCCCAGTAGCAAGATTTCTACTTTCTAGGCCTAAGAGGGCTAATTAGGCCTAATTTGGGAGAGAGAATGAGCTATAAAGTACACTTCCACTTATAATTTGACAACAAAATTTTGTGTGGATATCTAAGGGGATAGATGGTATCTAAAAATACTCTCATGTTTCCATAGTAATCTCTAAATTCTTCCATACAAGGAGATTTAGTTATTTTAGGGCTACAAAGATTTGGGAAAAAATTCAAGGTTTTGGTGCAAAACCAAGTATTTGTGAGTTTTTTTGATGTATTAAAATTAATTTTTATAGGTTTTATATTATATTTATATACAATCCATGGAATAAATTTTTAGTCTTGAAGACAAGCTCCACTTTTCCCTTCTACGCCATGATGAAAATGAGTTTTTCAACGAGCCTAAACACTAAATCATTATATAAGACTTATGAAAAAATTTGTAAAGGTTAATTCACATTATATAAATTAAATATAAAGAATTAAAAAGTTAAGGATCAATTTTAAATATTTGGAAAAGTTTTAAAGAGACTCAAAGTCTCCTAAATGCACCTTCTCTCCTTATAATGCCTAGGCTTATTGAAGGACTCAAACTTGCACTTAAGAGATTATAACATCCTATAGATCATGAAATAACTATTTAATTTCCTAAAATAATGTTTCAATGAATATTAAATGAGGACTTAAAGTCATATTTTCAATGGGAAGACTAGTTCTTCAATAAAGACACATGACCTAGTATATATGGGCTCTAATAAGGATTTAGGCACTCTCTAAGTGGTCAAGGATTAACCAATCATAATTAAGATTTATCCAAGGATAATAATCATATAAAACTCTCTCTCCTACTCCCCTATTAATATTTATGTTTAAAAAGGTTTGAGGAAACGCTACGTAGCACCCAAGAAGGAAGAAGATCAAGTTTGAAGACCCCTATTTTGGGGCTAGTTTGTCTCCAAGAATTTGTTTTTTATATTTGAACTAATTTTACATAATTTAATTCACCACTATTTTATTTTGGTTATGTTTAAAGGATGACAAATGTTTTACTCACCTTTTAAAATAAATAAGAAGCTTTTGTCCCTTCATTTTCAGGTTTTTTGGTGAAGTGAATGTGTTTTCCATTGATATAACATAGTGAAGCATTTGTTTTCTTATGATATTTCCTAGTTTTTATACCTTAAATAAATATATTTGATGTTATACAGGTCATTATAAGTGTATATATCAGTTTTAGTTCAAGCATTGGATGTGAATTTAGTTCCTTTATATTTCATCCTTGCAAATATTAAGTTTATCAAGTCCTTCTTGTGAAACACTATTGTAGAAGTCATTCTTGAGTGTAGAGAATATGCGTAAGATTCTACCTTACATAAGAGTTTCCATTAAAATCATAAATTGTCATATAATATTGGTGCATCACCTTCGTTTCAAGTTTCCCTTTCAATTCCACTGCAAATGGTGTCATTTTCACCATTTCCATTGCCAGAATCAGTAGATAATAGGTTTAAGAGTAAGTTTTAGTGAAAGCACTAAGGGAACCAAACCTATATAGATATTATCTCCCTTTTAAATTTATCCACACTTATTAGATATTGCATTTTCTATTAGGAGTTAGAAACAATAAACTTTATCTTAACGAAAAACTCTTGATTGACAACAGTAACCACCCTCCATAAATTCTCTTACAAATCCCATAAATACTCTTACACACACACATGGGTTATTCTTGCACAAAACATAAAAAATACAACTCATTTGTCAAGAACACAAGTTTTATTGTGGGATGAAAATATAGTTCATAAATTAAGTCCTTTTTCATAACTAAAAAGTGGTCAAAATGCCTTAATAAACCCACTACCCATTGGGTATAGGTATAGGTCCAAAAAGGACTTGTAAGAGAAGTTTTTTTGTCAAATATTTAACATAAAAATTGTTTGACAAGAAAATTTAGAGATTAAACACATTAATTGTTTTTGTGGGTCAATCCAACCCCTTATTAAGGTTAAATAACCTCATTAAGGGTTAACATAGGTCTAAGGTGATTAAATTAGAAGAGAGGTTTAGGTCAAAACATCGTATTTTATAAATATTAAAGATTAGAATCTAAACGACACAAAATAATACTATTTATAATTTATAAATAAGGAAGGGTATAATATTATAGGTTTAGGGTGATTTTAGGTGTGAATATGATCCATCAATGCATGTCTAAGTCTCTCGTAATCCTAAATCTGGCCCCCTATAACCTACACACTCAATATAAACATCAAATACATCCATGGAAAAATAATAAATATCTAAAATAATATGAAACAAGTCTATATATAATTGTCACTACAAAAACTTCACAAGACAATCATACATCCTGGTTAATTTAATATAGTCAACTATAAATTCACAAAATAGAACATCATGTTATTCAATATTAATATCTCATTAAAAAATTGTATCTAGTCATACCTAATTATGAATACAAATAAAATATATGAAACTTGGTAATCAAGGTCCATGATGTCAATAAAATATAAAGTGTGGCAACCCCGTGCCTCCAAATAGTCTAACACATATTCATCAAGTCCATAAAATATATAATATAGTGATATCAAAATAGAGTCTCACACACTTTCCTTCCTATCATGTTGGTAATTCGCTTTTAAACACAAAACCACCTTTCCCTACTCATAGTAGTTCCCTTTTCATTTCCTTTAAAAAAATTGGAATGTTAAAAAAAGGTGGGGTCATGGTATTTTTCCTTTCACTATTTTTTTAACATTAGACAATTCAAAAAAAAATTGTGGCATCTCATTTGAACCTTTTGACCAATTAATGGTATAATTTTAAAGGTAAGAATGTCTTTATAACATTGGGAGAAGGGGATTCATATTTTGGAGTGATATTTTTCATTATTTTTTTACTTATTAAAAAAACTATATATTAGTGGGGTTATTACTATTGATGCAACCTATATATTATGGTGGGAGTAATTACTTATGAATGTGGATGTAATTTCTTGTGGAGTGGATTTTTACTTGTTTTTGTATAAAACATTATAGCTTGAATGAGGACCTAATTCTTTAATTGAGATATTATTATTGGGAGATATGAAGAGATTGTGATAATTTTGCTTTGGTCCCTTTTATTCCATCATCATTTGCCAAAGATGAAGGGTGAGGCCTAGTTTGGTAGGTGGAAAAACCACCTCAAAATCAAACCACTTTCTTCTCCTTCTCTCATTATAAGCTCACATTCCTTGCTTTTTTTCTCACTTTTACTCCATAGGGATGCATTTTTAGTGGTAACCGATGTCTATTCTAGGGGCCTTTTTAGGGTTAAAATTGGTGAATTTTGGGAAATTCTAAGGGCCACACAAGATCCAAAATACATTTGGAATTGGTGGATCCAACCCTAAAACCAAATTTGTATTATCACTAGGAGCACACTTGGGGATATACCCTTAGATCCCACAAGGGACACTACTCTTTAACCCTGCTAGGGGCTACCATCCCCAAAATCCCACATTATGGCCCCTTATTCCATACTTCTAGTGTAAGTTCTTCAACTAAAGGGTGTGTTCCAATATAAAAAGTAGTTATATCCCCTCACAATAGCATTTTATATGTATTATTTATATTAATACATAAACGTATTATCAGTAAAGTCAGATGTCTTCCTTAGCATGTTTGCATTATCACTTCTTGCAATGATTTCTCACATTTGTATGCATTTTTAGTTATGTATATCATCCATTCATTAAGATGTGAATTTGAAATTATGTACTATTTTCTCTTACCTATCTAGTTCATTATCATCTAATTTTGACATCCTCACATTGAGATTGCATTATACTTGTAAAATTTAGGGGGGGTCATTATTGATTATCTTAGAGGGGATGTTATGGGCCCTAGTTTCTATCTTTTGTTCACACTTAGTTTTCATGGCTTGTGTGCCACTTTGGTGTCATTTGTATATATTTCTCTTATATTTATGGATGCATTGTTAGTTGATCTTGACATCTATTCATTCAACGTGCATTGTCACTTGTGTAATGTTTTTTCTCATTGCACTTCTTTGGTGTCTTCTCTTAGTCATGTTGGCTCAACTTGATAGATACCAATAGATGAGGAGAGTTGATTCTACACCAGTGGTTATTCTTGTAAATACCAACTATACTTCTTGGCATTCTTACATTAAATAATTTCTCATAAATAATAATTGTACTTCATTTCTATATGGATAGATTCCTACTCCCACTAATCTTATTTGGTATAATAATCCATCTAACACTTGTGACAAGGTTCTTGTTACTTTATTATTACATTTTTCCATGGATAGTCATTTCAATGTGGAAAATACAACATGTCTATGCACTATTTGGAGGATTCTAAAGTCTCTTTTGAAAGATCATTTTAAGATTTATATCACTCATCCTCCTCTTCTTCCTATCAATCTTTAAGGGCTGTTGTACTCCCTCCTCCTACTTGTATTTATTTTGAGGACACATTCATGGTGGACTATGCTCTTTCTTCTTTCAATCCACCACTACAAGATGATATTATACCCAACCTCAACTATCCCATTATAAATTTTACATCCATCCCTATTCATGATGTTTCTCTTCTAGAGCCTTCACAGTCTTGTACTTAGGAAGAGTCTATTGTTTCAAATGTGAGTACACCCATTGAGAGATTTGATGACTCATATGTTTCTGTGGATATTCATATTATATATCTATGTGATTTATATAAAGTATCTTATTTAGTATTGATGGTTATTGAGTTGATTTATCCTCTTCACATGGACATTCTTCCAGTAAGTGTTCCATGTCCTTCTTTTGATAGGTTCATTTTAGTGGAATTACATATAGTTCTTGTTCACAATATTTCCAGACTTATGCCATGCCTTATTTTTGGACCTATTTAAGATATATTAATACTACTTCCTTCATCTTCCATTGTGGAAAGAGATATAATTTTAGTACACACCTTGTGTTGTTTCTTTGGAAAAAAAAAGAAACATTATTCAATGTAGATGGAACTTCTTCAGTATTTAGGCAAAAGATCTCATCAACAACATTCATCATTTTATGATCTCTATTTTAGGTAGATTCAACATATTCTATGGATAATTCTTATCTCTTATTTCTATATGCTCTATTGATCTCACTTGTATACATGTTTTAGTTATGCTCAATGTGCTTAGAGCATGCACTATTTCTTTTCTCTCTTTTGGAGGGAGTTTTTACTATTGGTTTTCTCCTTATCTCCACTTTATGAGAGATACTTTGTACATGGGTAACTCATCATGGATTATTTCTAGGACCCATGTCCTCTACCCACCAAAGCTACACTTAAGGGGGTGTTAGTGTAGTATTTTTTTTCCATTTATTTGTTTTATTTAGGTTATTCCTACACGTGGTTTATCTTTATTAGGTGTCATTTATCATAAGGAGTTACTTGACCATATTTTTTGGATAGTTGTTAGGAGTTACTCTTTTAATGGATATTTTGGGTATGAGAGTTACATGCCTATTTTAGGATATTTACCACTATTCTAGGGGTGGTTACTTTTCATCTCTCCTATTTTTAATCCTTTTGTAAATTTGAATACATCAAGGAATGTTTCATTGGATATACTTTTTTGTCATTATTTCACTCTTGATTTATTTCTCATAACTACTTGATCATTACCATTATTACTTTTTTCAAGATTCAATGCATTCTTTATTCCTACTTCAATCATGGTAGAATATTTACAATATCTTATCTTAAACTTTACCCAATCCAAGTTCATTTCCTTGTATACCATTCATACCTTTTATTTAAGTTAAGGTGTGTCTTAAAGGATTGTAATCATTATTAAATTGGTTTAACTAACTCTAGATAGTCATCTTTCATATTTATAAGGGTGAAGAAGACCAATGTCTATAATTCCTAGTGACATAATAACAGAGTTATCCATTTATTGCCTTTACCTTGAGCCTAGTGTAGGGAGGAGGGTTGTCTTAGGAGAAACCATATGATTGTGTTAAATCCACCATACACCATTACGGAATTATAAAAATTCCATATATTTATGAAGGCATGGGTTGGCAAGCAGTGTGGTTAGTCGATCCAAGAAAATAAGGGATACTTTTAATGACTTGATTGGGTTATGAGATGGAGAGAATACATATTTGAGGAATGTGGATCTCTTATTAAGGGAATTTTTGCCATTTTGGGAATGAAGGAGAAGAAAAATAAATGGAGATCATACAGAGGGAGAGCTTCAGCTAAAAGAAAGATTCATAAGATATCCCAAGAAGGATTGGGATCAACTGGTAGGCTTATCTTTTGATTTAACTAGTCTTTCATCTTACTACATAAATTTTATATGAGTCATGATTGAAGGATTGTGGTAAAAAATGAGTAAGGATGTTTGTCTTACTTCCTCTCCTTACTTATTTTTCTATGGCTATGCTTGGGTCACAATTTTATTAGCTTTATGTGGGATTTTGGAGTTGAGACATTCCTCCATGGTAGATCTAACTATTAGGACTTTTACTTTCTTGGATAGTAAGGTTTCATCATATAAGACTATTGATACATTGAAAGGTTACATTCTTCATGATGGAAAAAGTTTTAGGTTTCCTATGTGGGACATTATGGTAGGTTTCCTAAGCATTCTCATTAATATATATTAGAACACATCTTATTGGCTGAGTGTTTGTTTGATTTTATAACTATGGTTTATCTTTTTGTGTTTTATGCTTGTTGGAAATAGATCTAAGGTTGGTGACCTATTTGAATATAAAATGTTTTGATTATCACCTTATGAGTATCTATCTTCTTTAACACTATACATCTTGATGATGTTCTTCTTTACCTTGTACCATGATGTGAACATGCATGGAGTTTAGACTCCTAATCGGGGGTATCTAGACTAGTTGCTTGACGATGAAAAAGGTTAGGAGGCAAGCCCTCCTTTTATTGGTTGAAGTTTCACTTGGATCAAATAGGATATAGTCTTAAACAATTTATCATTATTGTTTGGTTTATTTTTTATATCTATCTATAAGTCAAGGATTAAATTATTTTTTGATTGAACCAATTGAATATGGGTGATAATGATCAATTATGGGCCAAGTTATGAGCCAAAAGCATTATGTATTTTATGCTTTGAATGTGTTGATTATGATGGTTGGTATCTATAGTTAGAATAATTATTTATATCTTATTATAGATATCCTTATGATAGGTTCATCATTGAGAATGAAATTATAATGGGTGTTTACATATTCACGCCTGAGCTTTGCCAAGCTAAGGGCATTAACCAATAAATAAATATTCATTTGAATATCGTATGATTATTTGATCATTGAATCTTGAGCTATTGGTAATATATCTATTTATAGATTATATAAATAATAAAGACTCATCAATATAATAAAGTAAGGGAATTAGATAATCTATGTCTTTAATAATTGTGATAACATCATGTTTTGCTTGTATGGATCTAGCTATGGTAAAAACCTTTTATGATATGGATTTATGCTCAACTAGTATGAACCCTATTGGTTAATTTTTTTGTGATAAGACATAATATAAGGAATAAAAATGTTAAAGTGACTCTTTGATAAAATGATATTGAAAGAAACAGTAGGATTTGACTATAGATCTTCCTGGAAGGAATCTATCAAATAAGGAACAACTCTTAGGCATGTATGGTACTTTTAATGGAATGATAGTACATTTTATTTGGATTAAATCTTGTGATAATAGGCCTATCAAATATTATTTGTGTATCTTCATGTATTATACTGTGATTTATATTATGGACTAAGCTTAGCCATATTTGAGTGGAACTCAAATAAATAGCTGAGGGATTGTTATTAGGAATAACAATATTGCTTGATTGTAGAGATCTGTATATTGATGTTACCTTGGTAAAGATATTTCTTATAGAAGAGTTATTAATTGAATTATTTGAGTAGGATGTCTATTGTCATCCTTCACTAAATAAGACCAATTAATTATAAAACAAGGATTTTTACAAATATGGGCTCCATTGCTATGAAAATAAAAATGCAAGGCAAACCTAATGGTTTTAGCTTTATACACCTTCCAATAATAAATTAATGATGGAAAAGGATTTGAATACCAACCTTAGACTCTATGTATTTACACTTTAGTAAATATTTTATCTTGATATACTAGAATAGATCTATATTTTTATGATAAGAAGTTAGGAATTAAATGAATAGACTAGTCGACTCACAAGCTTGAGGAACTTTTTGAACAATGCCTTGTGAGTTTGAATATACCTTGTGATTATTCAATAGTCATCTAAATGATATAAAATATTGGTTTAGTTTACTTATATTGATTTAGATTCAGTATTTTTTTATTATTTTGATCAACTTTGCATTTTGGCCTTAGATATTTGTTGTACTTAACTTAAAGAATTTGATTCTAGCCTTACCAAATTATTCTGAATAGGATATTGGTTTATTCAACCTTTATTTGCCTTAATTTATTTTTAAACTATTCATAGAATCTAACTTAGTCAATTATTGATTTTTCCTTAGTTGTTTATATATTGGGCCTTTTTCTATTAACTTTTGCCTTAGTCTATTTTGATTCTTGAAAGTTGGTCAAATGATGGCACATGGCATAATTCTAGTGGCTCAGATCATTAACAAGATAATTTAAATCCTTTAATGCCTCTAGGGTCCTAAGGAACTACCAAGTGGCATAATTATATCACTTGAAACCCTAGAAGATTAATTAATTAACTAATTTATAATATCCTAATGCCCTTGAGATGTTGAGGGACTAAGAAGATACCATGTGATATCATTATAGAGCTTGGAACCCTAAAAATATTAGACCATTTAGGGAGGATAATCCCCTAATGCCTCTGAGGTTCTGAGAGACTGAAGAGATTCTAAGTGATAGTGTCCTAGATCTCACAACCCTAAAAGGATTAAGCCACTGGGGGGATAATTCCCAAATGCTTATGTGGTTCAGAGGTCCTATAGAGATAAGAAGTGGCATCATCTTGAAGCTCAAAAGTCTAGAAGGTTGGGCATTTAGGATGAGACCCAAAGTACCATAAACCCGATAAGTGATACATCATTGGCTTCTGGTGAGAATAGTGTAAGTAGACCCAAAGTAGCCATGTGGCACTTGATTGCATCAGTAATGGCTTGGATTAAATTTATGGCCATTTTAAAATAATGTCATGAGAATGTATGCTTAGACTTGTGGATTAATCCTTAGAGTTCAAGGTAGAATGATGAGAACCCTTCAGACTCTTATTTTATGTCACACAACTAGTAGATTATTGATGATAGTTAACATGATAAGCATATAAATAGTTGTGTGTGTGTCCGCATATGTTTGGGTCTAGTTGTATGTGATATAGTTGTAATCATGTCTAGTTTTAAGGGAAAAAATGGGCATGACAACATTTCATTTTCTATACTTTTTCTTATCTATTTTTCCATGTTTAGTAACATAGACATTAATAAATTTAAATACTAGTAATCTATCTGGTTGCTATTTGTGTTAATGAAGTTGAGAGTCGAATATCCACCTAGTTTATAGATCATATTGGTATCATATTTAGTTTATTTTATGTCCTTTATTTTATATGTTGACTATATTACATGTTTATGCATGTCACTAGAGAGTAGTGTTATTGGTCAAGTGTCCTAGTTCTATTTAAAACAAGTTTTTTCACATGGATTAGAAGTATGTCCCATGTTGAAAAATAAGATGCTAGAATAAAAAAAAAGTTATTTTGAAATATTAAATAAGGATTAGCTAGAATCACTATTTATATTATTAATTTTGACCGGTTTGAGTCCATCATGGGGCTTCTTATGGAGAAACTTGGTGTTTCTATGAATACATTGAATGCAAATAAGGAAGACGCTCTACTAAACCATGAGAATCATGAGGATCAATCCCATACCAAACTAAATCCACCTCCATTCAAGTCTAAGTCAAAGATTTAAATTCACCAATATGATGAGGATGTGAATGCATAAAAGTTAGATAATTGACTAGCCAAGCTTGAGGTATATTTTAGTTTGCATCAGATTAATAAAATCCAACATATTTATTTTTCATAGTTAAATTTATATAATCATGATTTCACTTATTTTGAGAGTTTTTTTCATTCTTTAGTTGTTAAGAATATTCCTCGTATTTGTAAGTGGGTTGATTTTAATATGTTAATCAATAATAAATTATATCCTTTTCTTATGAGAAAGATATTTTCATGTATTGGAAATATCTTAAGAAAAATCAAGACTGAAGTGTACATGAGTAAACCAACGATTTCTATAAAAAGGTTTTCCAAATGGGAAAAAATGTATCAAACCATGATCTCCTAATGATTTACGTGGGTGGAATCCATAGTCTTTTAAGGATACCAATCCTTTTTTACCAATCCTAAAAATTTAGATGAGGTTTGTTATCAATATCTCTACTCAGATATGTACGAGAAGAAGGCTCCATGTACATCTCAAAACAACTCCAAGCAACAAGGCAAATCCAAGTAAAATGGGAAAGGTAAAGGGAATTATATGTAAAATGATACTTCTATTTCTAAGAAAGATACTAAGACACATTTTCTTTGAATGTAATGTTGATGGTAATTATGAGGATAAGTGTTGGAATCTCCATACAAAATTACATTTGTTCAAGAAAAACAAGAATAAAAAGGCTATGTTAGTGCTTCAAGGTGAGAGTATTGACTGCATGTCTGAGGTGGATGATACTCTATGTTGTACCTCTATCAATAAAGATGTATGTTTGGGTATTAGTAATTATCAAGAGAGTGATATTTCTAAACTTTCCCATATTATAATTGATATGAAAAAAACAAAATTGAATAATCGATTTGATACTTGTTTACAAGAAAATTTAATAAGAAAAGATTTAATAGATAAATTGGGGTTTAAAACTTATAAACATTTACGTCCTTATTATTTGGGTTGGCTACATAAAGGTTTAGATATCAAGGTGACCAAATAATTCAAGGTTAAGTTTGATATTAATGCTAACTTCATTGACAATGTTGCAATAGATGTTGTACCTCTTGATGTGTGTGGTGTAGTGTTTGGCATCCCTTACTTGTATATTTAGGATGCCATATTCATGAGGATATAAAAACAATAACACTTGGTAAAGGGTGTTAAGAACTACATCATTTCATCATTTGAAGGATATTCAAAGATATCCTTGGTAAGTACATCCAAAGATAAGAAGTTTATTAATGTTACAGTTAAATTTGTTACTATTATTTTGAGATATATTCAAGAAAAGGAAGTGGTAGGTAAATATAATTTATTTAGAATGTTTTATAATAAAGATAATAAGCACATGGGAGAGATAGTACAAGATTTCAAGGATTTTTTTCAAGAGCCTATAGGTTTACCACCAACTAGTTTCATTGATCATAAGATTCATTTATTTCCTGACAATCCACTTCCAAATGTTAGGGTATATAAGTAGTCGTTAAAGGATTAAAATGAGGTAAAAAAAATGTTCTAGTTTTTAATTAATAAATTTATAATATGTCCTAATACTTCTCCATGAATTTATCCTATTTTTTTACTACCTAAGAAATATGGCACATGGATAATGTGTGTTGATTTCATAACAATTAATAAGATAACCATAAATAACATATACCCTCTTCCATGGATTGATGATCTTATTGATCAACTTCAACATGATAAATATTTTACTAATATTGATTTTAAATCTGGGTATCACCAAGTGTATATTAAGGAGGAGGAAGTTTTGAAAACAATGTTAAAATAAGGGATGGGTTTTATGAGTGATTGATTCTACATTTTAGGATATGTAATAAACTAACTACCTTTATGTGGTTGATCAAAGAGGTAATGAGGCAATTTATTTATTAATTTTTGATTGTTTATTTGGATTATATTCTTGTTTTTCATAGAAATTTGGATGAGCATATTAAACAAGTTAGTGTTCAATGAAAAAAAATGTGATTTTTCCCAACAATCACTTGTCTTATTTGGGAATGTAGTTAGATATGTGGAGTTAATGAGTTATCCAAAGAAGGTATAGGCCATCATGAGTTGATCAAGGCCATACTAATTGAATAAGATAAGGAAATTTATAGGTTTAGTCTAGTATTTATGGAAGATCATCAATAATGTATCTTTTATAGTCGTACCTTTTTCCACAATTACAACAAGTGGTAAGACTTTTACTTGGGGTAAGAAGAAACAAAGTGTGTTTGAGTTTTTTAAACGTAATAATATCCATGCTCTAGTTTTAGCTTTGCCTAAATTTCATCTATATTTTTAAGTGTAAATAAATGCTAATCACTATGCTATGGGGCTTATTTTTGTTCAAGGAGGTAAGCCAATATACTCCCATTCTAATTTATTCCATGTTGAAATAGTGAACTATTGTAACTATGAAAAATAATTATATGATCTTGTTCAAGCTATTAAAAAATGGAACCAATATATAATGGTTAAGCATACTATTATCTATATGGATCACAAACCTCTTCAATGTTTTTAAGCTCAAACTAAACTTCAACAAGCTAGAACTATAAATGGATGGGATTTTTTCAAAAAATTAATTTGATTATCAAATATAATAAGGGTGTGACTAAAAAACTAGCTGAGTTGTTGTCAAGATATTATTTAATTACAACCATGGACACCATAAATATTATTGAGACTTTTATGCATGAATATTATGTAGAGGGATATAAGCATGATGTGTATTTTAGGGATCTATTTATCTAATTAGGAAAGGCCCAAAGTATAGGGTTTGAGCCCAAGGAGGATTAATATATTCAAAATGAATTTTCCTACAAGTTAGGTAAGATTTATGTTCCTAAGGATGGAATATTTCATCTATTAAGAGATGTGCATAATTTAAAATTTGTATGTCATTTTGGTGTTAAAAATAATGTTGCTCATTCTCATAAGCATGTTTTTTGACCTAATATGCAAGTAGATGTTGCCAAGTTCACAAGAGGTTGTTTTTTATGTAGTAAAAGTAAGCCTGGTAATAAAAAGTTGGGCTTATATATTATGTTATCAGTTATTATACGCCATGGGAAATTAATTCCATGGATTTTATAGGTAGGCTTCCTATTTCAAGGAAGGGGCATGCCTATCTCTTTGTGGTTGCCAACCAGTTTAGTAAGATGTGTATTAGTGTTCCTTGCAAGAAGAACCTCAAAAGAAGAAATGTAGATGAGTTATTTTTTTCTAGTATGTGAGTTCACATTGGTTTTTCTAGTTATATATTTTTAGATCTAGACTCAAGGTTTGTTGTGAAAATTTGGGCCACATTATGGGAGAATATGGATATTAAGCTGAAATAGTCTACCTCTTTTTATTGATAAATTGATGGACAGACTGAGGTTGTGAATAGAACATTGATGAAACTATTAAGAGTGTACAATAGGAAGCATCTTAAGGCATGGGATGAAAATTTGGTGTATATTCAACATCATTATTACATGTTTATACATTCTTGTACTAGTAAATCTTCTTTTGAAACTTGTTTTGGATACTTAATTCCATGTGGATTTGATGTTTTTTTGATACATACATAAAAATAAATGGGAAGTGGATAATGAGGTCCACAAGGTTGATAAATTAATTCATAAAATTCATATTATTCACCTCCAAGTGAAAGAGATTTTGAAGAAGTCTCAAAATAAGTACAAAGTGAGACATGATCATCATAAGAATGAGCATAGTTTCCTTGTTGGTGATAACATATGGTTGTACTCAAGTAGAGAAAGGCTGTAAGGTATGTATAATAATATTAAACCACTGAGGTATGGTCCATTTGAGATTATGTAACAAGTGGATAATAATTATTTTATACTTGATTTTTGTCCTTAAATAAAGATCTATTCAGTTGTCAATTTTGAAAAGTTACATATTTTTAGCCTTCTATGTTAGACAATGAATATGAATGGTTTTTGTTACTCACATTAACTTATCATTTCTATGATAGTTATATTTAATTAGAGGAATATGTTTTTAAAAAAAATAGAGTGAAACATTAAGAGGAGTGTAATAATCTTGGCTGATTGGGTTAAAATGCCATCTACCCATAAATGCCAAATTATATTCCAAGGAATATGTGGAGTTAAATTTCCTCACTTACATTAGTCTTAAATATTTTAAGGATTTAAAATCATTAAATTGGGGAGGTATGATCAAAAATGGATCTTGATGTACTAATTCATTGGTACTAATTAAATTCCAGTATGCACAAATGTATGTAAACATGTTTGTGAGACACTTATGTAAGATAATTTGTACTCTAATAATCAATTTAGTATTGAAATAAAAATGACTAGGGGGTGAATAATTCTCTTAAAAAAAATATTTAAATTCCTCCTTAGAATACATGAACCATCACATCAACATATAGATCAATCAATTCATAAGCAATCATCCATACAAGCATGAAATAAGATTACACAAGATAACACATCATATATGTGGGAAACCCTCAAGGGAAAAAAAACCCATGGATATATACAAATAGACTTTTTTTCATCAAATATTTCACCCTATAGGATTTTTTTCGATTCTAATCTAAGATTTTGGCAGCATTGGATACTTCTAGGTATATAGGTTTACCTATAGTAAAAGTAGACCTCTAGGTTTAAGGGCTAGCTCCTTGAATTTATCTTGAAGTTATTATCACTTATGTTAATTGTTTTTTTGTGGTAAAAGGGATAGAAGTATACATGAAATAAATATAATATAATGGGGTGATACACCATAATAATATCTACTATGCTATCATATTTATTTCACTAAGAAGAAGACCTACAAACTAATCTCAAAGTCCTACGATGTTATAACATAAGTATTTCAATATAGAGGTGATATGCATGTGAAAAATCAATGTAAGTAGACCAAATATTAATTTTTTTTTCTAAGGACAATTTCACACTTGAAATTAGCCTAACACACTAGATACACTCTATATGACTTGTTAGAATGATAACTCTTGCATAAACATGAAATGATAAGGACAAGCAAGGATATAAATTATCACTAGACCTCACCATTCAACACTTCACACACTTATAAAAAATGTTCATGAACTAAAAATATATTGAATTTATTGTTCTAAAACTAGTAGGGTTTTACCATATGTGGAGTGAAATTATCAGACAAGAGCCAAAATGGCTAGTACTTATAGAATTTGAAAGAGAGGTGAAGAGAATGAAGTCAAAGAGTCACAAAGCCACTTGTAAATATGTGATAAGGAGTTAAATATATATGATGATAAATTATGAGATAGACCATGCAATTTATACTTGGAAAAATATCCATCCAAAGCATGAAACTGCTCAATTTTGGTGTATGACTATTCAACTGCATGTTTAAAAATTACTTTCATCATTTGGCCTTCCATGATCACTCCACATTAGACTAGGGATAGATGATATAATTTATATATGAGGGAGGGCTTATTAAAAAACTCCAACATGAATTGGATGTGTCCCTAATCATCAATATTCTTATGGCCAAGTGTTCACATTGCCTACAGTCATAATCACACTTATTTCACTCACCTCTCACACTTGGCACTAATATGCTCATTAGTTTATCAAACCAATCCATACAAGGGAGTGTATGGAACTTTTAAATAATATTCATGTCCTTAGATTCATCAGGTATACCTTAAAATTACTCTTAATTGGAGTTTTCACCTTCTTAATTGGTGGTCATTCTTTGTTCACTATGCTAGTTTGGACTGGCTGAAATGAAGGTACTTATAGATGTACCTGTGTACTTTTTTGAAGAAATATATGGTCATGTGGAGATATATTAGGTCCTAATATATATACCAAAGTTATTTTCATCCTTTTAAACTCTCTTGTATATGCACACCACATAAATCTAAGAAAAAAAGTAGTTTTGTACCTGGTTCATATAAGCAAGGTACAACTCAATATGGTGGGAAGGAGCCCTGGAGAGTCTCCTATAATTAAAATTCAATTTCATAGTCAAAATAGATCATTTGGATTCCTTTCATCTAACTTCTTCTCCATTAGTTCAATAACAAGGGTTTTGGAGGGTTTTAGGTAGCTCAAACCCTTTAGGATTGTCCATACAAATGTGACATTCAAACCCTGAATAAATTCCATAAATTGTAAGTTAAATACCCTCTCCAAAATCTCATATATCATTGAGCTACCATGCTAATCCTCCGTATAGGTGTGAGTTTCTCAATTTGACCTCTCAAGATCTTATTCACATTCTACACACCTTGTCATATTTCTAAGCTAAAAAATGGCTCATTCATGATTTATCTATAAACTCCTCTAGTGCTATAAGTGACATTAAACCCCCTTAGGGCTTTAGGTCTAATCAAGGCCTAGTAGGACTTGACTACATCCCTATGAGTTTAGGCCACCCTATTTGGTATATCAATGATGTGAGTATTTAATCATGATTTTTAATATTTGGATCAACTCACCATACAATTATGTAATGTTTCCAATACTTTAAAGTCCTCTTTCTATCCTTTACATTCTAAACATGTAGGATATAACCTTTTGGGAGTTCCCTCTATCTAAGATAGAATATAAGGCATCTCCCTTATTGTATTAAGAATTATGAGTTTATGAGAGGAATGAATAGTACCTATAGACAATATATATAAATTTTTATGGTTTGGTTATATCATTATCACCTCCAAATATCTTAAAACCTAAGATAGACTTGTGGAGAACTCATTATCTGCAGGATTGGCCTATGGACTGTATGTTACCTGTTAGAAACCTTCTCTTTCCCTATTTATATATGAGAGGAGTATATTTGTAGGGATACTATCATGGTCAAGTCACTTCAATAATGTTCAATTTCTAACCCTTGCCAAAACTCTTCAATGCATAACTTGCACTTGGGAAGACTAGTTGACAATCAACTATGACTATTTATTTACTCAAAAAAGAGACCTGCTTTTAGGTGTGATATATAGGGTTAGACCTTATTCACTAAATTATAACCATATTTAATTAATTTAGGATATTTCATAGTCATTTATACCTATTTTAATCATGTTTATGTTAGGCTATCTTCAAGCCAGTCATGTTCTAGCTTTGTGTCATGCTACAGTCAATTGTAGTTGACCATTGTTGGAGTAACATAGGTTTTGTAGGTGATTTAAAACCACTTGAAACTATGCTACACACATGTGGTTAATTTTTAATACATTGGAAGAATTTAAAACTTACAAGTGTTTTTATTTGCCTATTTTCATCTCTTAGTTAATACTATTATCTTGCAAGTACTTATAGTCAAACTGTAAGTGGCATTTTTGAGGGCAAGGCACACCTGTAGGTGGTGATGTAGGTCAAAACCCTATAATTTAACCTCTCTCCAATTCCCTTGAGACATTAATGATCTTCTTACCTTCATAGGACCATTTTACATGAATTTATGCTCCTTATTTCTTGAATGAGGACTATAAGGTCATTTAGAGTTCAAACATTATAGTGAACATTGAAAACCTCAAGTGTAAGAATGTATGAATTTATAGGCTTAATAACATCATTCATTGGAGTCAAACATTCACCTCCCTTTGCAAGGTGTTACCCATACATTAAGTATAAAATATTTTTGTATTCAGACACAACTATAATCCATGTTACCTCATAATTTCACAACATCAAATGTGGTCGAAGTTCTATTTTAGAGATTTTAAGGTAACCTATCCCTGAAACCACTCAACCAACTTGAACATGGTTTTTCGAGCTTGATTGCATCTCAATGACCTCAATCATGATTACCATGGTATCTAAAACTTATCAAGACCTTAAGGAAGATCTCCAAGCATGTTCAAATACCTCTATAAAACATTTTCAAGTCTCTGTGAGAGCCACTTGTAGGTGGACATTTCATTACATAGGGTAGTGAATATAATACATAGACAATATATATGGTATATGACCTTACAACTAGTCTTAGACCTTCTCAAGGTCTCCAAATAGATTCTCTTCAATCTTGAAATATGTTGAATAAGTCAAATGTTTTATTTCAATGTGCTTAGCTTCATTTATGGCACCTGTAGGTGCATATCAATGGTGTAGGATAGTGCCAGTAGTTTACATTGATTGTCATAGTCCCTCATGTGTCATTTGAGATTTTGGATTGAATTTTCATATTCAAGAGTGTATCCAACATATTTATACTCTCAATTTACTCTCCATGACTGTTCTTAAAACCTTCATACACCATGATTGAAGATGAATACTTGGAGGAAGATATTTGTATGCAACATGAATGTATTCTTGATTGTAACTCCATGGATGTTGGCCTTTGAAACTAATTCTTTTAAGGATAGATATTTTTATGAAATATAAGAGTCATGTAACATAAATACACACACACACACACACACACACACACACACACACACACACACACACACACACACACACACACACACACACACACACACACACACACACACACACACACACACACACACACACACACACACACACACACACACACACACAAACACACACACACATTTGAAACCAATACAGTAAATGACAACCTTTGTAGTTGATGAACCTACCTACAACTAGGAATAGAAACCTCAACCTACAACTTAAGAAGTTTGAGATCATCAAATCATCTCCAAACATGAAAAAAGGATGGAAAACATGAAATAAGGGATTTAACATGCTTTGTAATAAATTTCACCAATTATATTATATGAACCAACTCTAACAAGAAGGAAACCTAAAAGGTGTGGGAATTAGCATGCAAAATGAGACAGTCAACTTCTAAAGGATAGTTCATAAATCAAAGGTAGCCAATCCTTGAAATATTTCCATGAAAAATGATTTTAAAAAGTTTACTATCTACCATAAAGAACATTTGACTTGGGACTTCTCTTAATGGTCATACCATCAGAAGACCTATTGACCAAATTTGTATGTCTAGTAGAAAGATCTAGAAGCAAAATGGTTTTGATCCATTTTTGGTGATTATAAAGTATATCAATCATGTAAATGAATTCAAGTAATCTTATGGGTCACTTTATGATATTTTCACATGTTCCACACTCTTATATAGGTCATACAACTACCAAAACCTCCTTATTTTCATTTATTTTCTTGATTTCAGTTCAGAACCTATAAGTTTTTAGTTATAAATTACAATACTAACAAGTAACTAACATATTGTATTTTTAAAGAGAGTTTATAACACTTTTTTACCTAGGAAAATTATATCACCTTCATAAATGGCCCAAATATGACCTTTAAGTAACATAAAATGACTTAGGACTAGATTTAACTATGACCAAGGATAATAACACATTAGATAACATCAAATTGACCATGACACACCCTATAAAATTTTAATACACCCTTATATCAAGTTTTTTACTATATGACTATTTTGACTTATGTCAAAATAGTTAACATTCTTGATGATCTCCTAGGGTTGGTATGCTTTCTATGCCAAGACTAGTAACCTGATCCTATCCATTGGGCCATGGAGTCACCTATACACAAGTTTGACACTGATATTTCATTTGAAACCATACCAAAACATAAATAAAGGACACACAAAATAAGATACACCAAAAGAAACAAATGTGGGTACACAATAACACTTATGGAACACACACACAACTGAAAAAAAGATAGACACACCTAATATACTATTTACAAGACCTCACTCTTGAGGTGAAAACATCTTACCATACTTCAACTAGGGTCAAATATGGTTCCTCTTTCATATTTTTCACTCCATGAAGGCACTCTAATATGTGAATCACATTCATCATCAACCACTTGAATGTGTAGATGGTCAAGAAGCTTACCATCTCTGGATCTCCTCATGTCTACAAGTGGACTATTCATAGCCTTCATGAATTCTCTCTCTTGCTTTCCAAGGTTATTTATTTGGGATACAACTATTGTGATCCCTATCATATCCATTAGATGTTCTTCAAATTGTAGGTTGGAATATATGATAATTGCCTCAACCTTTCCATCCTCTTGGGTGGAATATACTTGATGTGTATGATCATTAAATCCTTATTCACCATGTTACAATACCTCTGAATATGATTCTCCTTCATATTAATCTCTTGATTTTTCCTTGAACATAACTAAATAAGCCTTGGATTCATGAAACTCCTCTATAACTACAAGTTCTTTGACAAGAGAATGACATTTAATTTCATGCTTAGCAAGGCATTAAATAACCTGCTCATTAGTCTCATCAACAAACTTGACATTAGATATGTAATATTTTGGAGGAAAAGGAGTCTTACCCAACTGATCAAATTCTTGACATATGGCATTTGACCTTTGCCATAAGTCATCTTCTTCTTCCTCATGAATATCATAAATAAGGGTAACTTAATCAATAACATGAATAAAGACATCATTCTTTCCACTATGGTGATCAATCAGGTTCTTTATTCTATCATCATCATCATATACATGGATCAAGTAGTTACTATTAGCATCTTGTGATAAATAATGTTTAACACTTACCTTATCTTGATCAAATGGTTCTTCATGGATAATATAGGTGAAAAGGTCAGTTTTATCAAAGTATTCATAAGTATCATGATCATAAGCATCTTCACCATACTCATCTAGAAATAATTCAGTGATGACCTTAAGCTTGGAAGAATGACAATCATCCACATTAGGATCCTCATTCTCATTGATTACACAATTAAAATTTGAACTTGCCTCTACATAAGGATCAATGTGGAACCTTGAAAATGGATGAGTTATTATGGTCACCTAGGTTTGATATATTATCCTAAAGGCTAAGAAGGACTAATTAGGTGAGAGGTAGCCTCTTATCTTGGCTGTAAAATCTCTTGAAAGGTAGATTGCAAAATGAGTAGGCAAGTCCACAACAACAATGCATTAGAGGATAGGGAAATGAGGACAATCATGGAAAAAACCTTCAACCCTTTAATCAACCTTATTGTCTTTGTAGTTGTACATTATAACTGAAGCATTCCTTTTATATGTGGTTCATATTTTAGGTCTAACTTATCATCTACAACTTTGGACATTATTGATGTAGAGGTACCACTATCAACTATGCAATTGTATACTAGTTTATCCCCCACTATGAGAGTGAGATAGAAAGGTGGAGGCTTCTCAGCTTTGGTATATGGTTCCATAATGTTTTTATGGGTATTGGTAAGAGATACATGACCATAACTATTGCTTGAAGATGAAGGACTAGTAGGGATAGTGGATAGCTATTTTTGTAAGAGTTACTTTTGGCTAGGATTATGAAGGATATCTTAAAGGGAAATAGATGCCTTGGCATTATTTAATGAATGCACTATGTTTAGAGAAGAATTGATTACCTTTTATTGAGTCCTTGGAGGCAAGGGAGTTCTTGGAACTTGAGGGATTGAAACATTTTGAGCAAGATTTACCACATTTTGATTTGGAGAAGGTGTAGGAGTGTTAGGAGCTACCATAACTACACCCATGACTTGATGTCTTGTAAGAGGACTAGTTGAACTTGTAGGCACATTATTATCACCTCCTAAATACTTAATCTTGGCTCTTGTATTATTTTCAACAAAATTTCCTTGGTTGAACACAAAATTATCTTCAACTATGAAGTTGGTAAAGCTTTCTCTTTGAGGTTACCAACCTTAACTTGCTTGCATTAAGACCTCATCTTCAGATGATAGTAGAGGAGTGACTCCTCCTTGAGAAACTAGGGCTTTATCTCCACCTTTGTTATCATCCATGAATTGGACTTGTTTCCAATCCTTCCCTTACACCAAGTTTATATGCATTGGTACCATCTCTCTTGCATTAGAAGTTGAAGTAGGATTGTACACATTGGTAGGCTTGTTAAAGTTAGACTGACCTTAATCCCTCACTCTCCCATATTTTTGACCATAATTATATTGATATGGAAAGATATTTTTATTATCACCTTGTTGGATATTAGCTTGCCTATTTTAAACCTCTAAGGCTTGGCATCTTGTCTCGTAGAACTTATACCTTGACTGTAAATCAATGGCATCTTCTACCTTCTTAGGAGTAAACTTCAACATGGCACTAGCATTAGGAATTTGAGAAATGTTTGGAGTATCTATATGAACATTAGGTAGTAGAGGCATAAACACTTTATGAGGTATCTTTCTAGCTTGAATGAGGCCATTCTTAGCTCTAATGGCAAGTTCATATGCTTCGAGAAGAGTGAAACCACCCATGTATTAAAGGATGATGGAAATATTAGTACCAATGGCTCTCAAGTATGTAGGAAAGAACAAACTATCAGGTGGTCTCATAAGAGGAGGCAAACTATGCAAAGTATTTTCAAACCTCTCATTGAAGTCATGCATTTTTTCCTTAAGGGATCTTTGGATCACATTGAGCTGATGTATGAATGAAGTGTGGTCACTTTAATCTTCAAACCTTGATGATAACAACACTCCAAAGTCATCCCATGTTGTAATACAACCACTGGGTAAATTTCTATACCAATCAAGTTATTTACCTCTAAGGGACATGGAAAGGACTATAATGGAAATATTCTCCTTAGTGACATTGTGGAAACTACAAAAAATTGAAATTTCCCTAATGTGTTCTCTAGGAATAACATGTCCTTCACCATTGAATGTAGGAAAACTCTTTGTATCATTAGGAGGAATGACATCATAGGCATAAAGATGGATTAGATTTTTAGTATTAAAGTTAGGAAAGGCATGTTGTCTATCCATGTTTTATTCAATACCTTCCTCACTCTCTTGGTCTTCTTGGCTAGAAAAGCCCTCTTGTTATTCAAAGGGTAGAATAGGATTAGGATGTTGAAATTCAAGAGGAAGTTTAGGTTAAAAAGGTTGATTGATAGGATTGAAAACTATACTAGATGATGACCTAGTAAGGACCATGAAGTATGAGAGTAAATATATGACAAAATAATTTACTACAACTATAATTTACCTTAAATGGAGTTGTCAAATGTAGAATAACATGCTAATATGAAGTTGATGTTGTCAAGACCGGCAATCACCTTGAGAAGTTGTCTTTAGGACAATGTGTCCCATCGAGCATACCAGAACTATTGTCAAGAAATATTTTACCTTAGAGAAGGTTTTTCAAGCCTACTCTAAAATTTTGGAAACATTGTAATACTTATACGTATGTGCATTTACCTATAGTAGAAGTAGACCTCTAGGTTTAAGGGCTAGCTCCTTGAGTTTACCTTGAAGTGCTTATCACCTATGTTAACTGTTTGTTTGTGGTAAAAGGGATAGAATTATGCATGAAATAAATATATATAAGGGGGTGATAACCATGAAGATATCAACTATTATATCATACTTATTTCATGAAGAATAAGACCTAAAAACTAGTCTCAAAGTCTTAAGATGTTCTAACATAAGTGTTTCAATATAGTGTTCATATACATGAGATAACTCAAGGTGAGTAGACCAGAGATCAGATTTCTATATCTCAAAACATTTACACACTTTAAAGGATCCTAACACACTAACTACACTCTATATGACCTATTAGAATGGGAAATATTGAATAAACATGAAAGGATAAGGAGAAGAAAGGATATAATTTATCACTAAACCTCACCATTAATTACTTAACACATTTAGAAAAAATGTTCATGGACTCAAACTAGATTAAATTTATTATTCAAAGGCAAATTAAAACATCAAATCTACAATCATTTTCGATACATGGAGTGGAATTATCAGACAAGAGCCAAAATGGCTAGTACTTATAGAATTTGAGAGAAGGGAGAAGAGAATGAAGTTTAAGAGTCATAAAGTCACTTGTAAAGCTGAGAGAAGGAGTTAAATATTTAGGAAGATGAAGTATGAGATAGACCATCCAAGTTCTACTTGGACAAATGTCCATCTAAATCATGAAACTCCTTAATTATGGTGTAGGAGTCTTTAACTGCATGCTTTAAAAATTCATTCATCATTTTGCCTTCCATGAGCACTCCATAATAGACTAGGGACATATGCAATCAATTAAATATGAGGGAGGGGTTATAAAAAGACTCCAAAATGCATTGGATGTGTCCCTAATCATCAATATTCTTTTGGTAAAGTGTTCTCATTGCTTGTAGTCTTAATCACCCTTCTTTCAGTCACCTCTCACACTTGACACTACGATGCTCATCATTTTCTCAAAAAATTACATAAAAGGGAGTGTATTAAACTTTTAAAGAATCCTCATGACCTTAAATTAATTAGGTAGACCTTAAAAGGCCTCCCAATTAAATTTTTCACCTTCTCACTTGGTGTTCATTCTTTGTTCACTATGACATTTTGGATTGGTTGAAATGAAGGTACTTTCAGAGGTACATGTGCACATTTTTTAAGAAAGATATGGTCATGGGTAGTTATATTAGGTCTTAATCTATCTCTTAAAGTGATTTTCATTCTTTGAAACTCTCCTATTTCTAAACAAAATATAAAACTGCCAAGAAAAGTAGTTTTATACCCTATCTATACAAGTAGGGTATAACTCAATCTAGTGGGAAGGAGACCTAAAGATTATCCTAAAAGTCTGAGTCACTTTCATACTCAAATTCGATCATTTGGATTCCTTCCCTTTAACTTCTTCTCCATTGGGTCAAGAATAAGGGTTTTGGAGGGTTTTAGGTAGCTCAAACCCTTAAGGATTGTTCATATAGTTGTGACATTAAAACCCTAAATAAATTCCATAAAGTGTAATTTCAATACCATCTCCAAAATATCATATATCCTTGGGATCCCATTCTAAGCCTTCATATAGGTGTGCATTTCCCAAGTTGACCTCTCGAGCTCTTCTTCACATTTTACACACCCTATCATGTTTATAAGCCAAGAAATATATTATTTGTGGCTTTCTCTACAAATAAAATGTTATAACACACCTTATATCTCCCCATTTACATTTTATAATGATTTGGAATTACCCTTTAGTGCTATAAGTGGCATTAGACCCCATTAGGGCTTTAGGTCTAATCAAGGCCTAATAGGACTTGATTGCATACATGTCGGTTTAGGCCACTCTATTTAGTATATCAATGATGTGAGTGTTTAATCATGATTTTTCATGTTTGGATCAACTAACCATACCAATATACAAGGTTTAGACTACCTATAACACATATTACTATCCTTTTCATGTTAAACTTATAGGATAAAACCTTATGGGAGTGCCCTATATCTGAGATAGAACAAAGGGAATATCCCTTATTGTCTCAAGAATTCAAAGGTTATGAGAGGAATGTATAGGTCCTATATACCATATTTATAATTTTTTAGGTTTTGGATACATCATTAGCACCTCCAAATATCTCAAAACTTAAGACAAACTTGTAGGAAACTCACTATGTGTAGGATTGGCATATGGACTGTATGTTGCTTGTTAAAAACCTTCTGTTGCCTTGTTTCCATATGATATAAGTATATTTTGAGGGATAATATCATGGTCAAGGCACTTATATCATGTTAATTTTCTAACCCTTACCAAAACTCTTCAATTCATAGCTTGCACTTGGTTGGCCTAGTTAATAGTCAACTGTGACTATGTATTTCCTTAGAAAAGAGACATACCTGTAGGTGTGATTTACATGGTTAAAACTTAATAACTACCTTAAAACCATCTTAAATTAATTTAGGCCATTTAATATTCATTTATACATATTTTTATCATGTTTATGTTAGGACATCTTCAAGGCAATCATGTTCTATCTCCCTATCATGCTACAGTCAATTGTAGTTGACCACTGTTAGAGTAACAAAGGTCCTATATGTGATTTAAAAACCCTTAAAACTATGATACACAACATGTGGTTCCTTTGGAACCTTTTGAATAATTTATAACTTTAAATTATTTTTATTTTCCTATTTTCATCTCTTAGTTCACACTATGATCTTGCAAGTGCTTACAGTCAGACTGTAAGTGGGATTTTTGAGGGCAAGGCACACCTTAAGGTGGTGATGTAGGTCAAAACCCTATAATTAAACCTTTCTCCAAGTAACTTGAAAAATTAATTCTCTTTTTACCTTCATCAGACCATTTTACATGAATGTATGCTCCTTCTTTCTTGATTGAGGACTATAAAGTCATTTAGAGTTCAAACACTATAGTGAACACTAAAAACATATAGTGTAAGAATGTATGAATTTGGAGGCTTATTAACATCACTCATTGGAGTCAAAAACTCACATTATTTTGTAAGGCGTTAATATTAAATTAAATATACAACATGGATGTATACAAACTCAACTATAATCCATGTTACATCATCAGTTGGTAGCATCAAATGTGGTCCAAGCTCTATTTTCCAGGTAACCTATCCCTGAAACCACTCTTCCAACTTGATCATGGATTTTCAAGCTTGCCTACCTCTCAATGACCTCAATAATTATTTTCATGGTATATACAACTTCTCAAGACCTTAAGTAATATCTCTAAATATGTTAAAATACCTCTATATAGCATTTTCAAGTCTTTATGAGAGCCATCTATAGGTGGACATTTTAGTATACATGGTAATGAATATAAGACATAGACAATATGTATGGTAGATGACCTTACAATCAGTCTTAGACTTTATCAAGGTCTCCAAATGGATCCTCTTAAACCTTTAAATATGTTTAACAAGTTAGATGTTTTATTTCAATGTGCTTAGTTTCCTTTATGGCCCCTGTAGGGGCATACCAATGGTGTAGGACTGTGTGAGTAGTTTGCATTGACTACCATAGTCCCTCATGTGTCATTTTAGAGTTTGGATTGACTGTTCATATTAAAAAGTGTATCCAAACTCTTGAGACTCTTCATTTACTCTGCATGACTACTTTCAAAACCTTCATACATCATGACTAAAGATGGGTACTTACAGGAAGCTATATGTATGTAACATGACTGTATTCTTGACTGTAACTCCATGGATGTTGGCATTTAAAACTAAGTTTTGAAAGGAGAGATATTTTTATGACATTTGAGAGGTATGAATCATCAATATATCTTTGTTTGAAACCACCATAGGAAATGACAACCTCTGTAGTTGATGAACCTGCCTGTAACTAGGAATGGAAACCTCAACCTACAACTTAAGAAGTTTGAGCTAATCAAATCATCTCCAAACATGAAAAAAAGGATGGAAACCATGAAATAATGGATTCAAAATACTTTTTAAGTAGTTTCACCATTAGGATTGTACAGACCAGCTTGAACAAGAAGAAAACCTATAGGGTATAGGAATTAGCATGCAAAATGAGATAGTTAACTTCTAAAGGATGGTTCATAAAGCATAGGTATAAAATCATTGAAATAATACCATGTAAATGAATTATAAAAAGTTTAATATCTACCACCAAGATCATTTGACCTATAACTTCTTCTACTAATCGCACCATCAGAAGACCTATTGACCAATTTTATATGTCTAGTGGATTAGTAGAGAATCAGAATGGTTTTGGTCCATTTTTGGTGCTTCTAAAGTAGATATATATTGGAAATGAATTTTGGGAAGTTTATGTGTCACTTTAGGATCTTTTCACACATGACACACTCTTCTATAGGTCGTACAACTACCAAAACCTCCTTTTCACTTATTTTCTTAATTTTAGTTAAGAACCTACAATTTTTTAGTTATAACTAACAAGACTGACAAGTACCTAATATATTGGAAATTTAAATAGATTTTAAAACACTTTTTTACCTAGGAAAACTATACCACCTTCATAAATGGCCCAAATATGACCCTTAAGTAACATATAATGACTTAGGACTAGATTTAACTATGACCAAGGCTAATAACACATTAGATAACATCAAATTGAACATGACACACCATATAACATGATAATAGACCCCTATATCAAGATTTTTACTATAGGGGATTAACCTATTTTGAATTGTGGTTAAAATAGTCAATAGGACTATAGTTATATAAGACAAAAACAAAGTTTAGTGAAGCACCAACTTCACATGGAGCACCAACCCCAAATAGCCAAGAACCTACTTGAATACGCTTTAACAAGAACCAATACCCTAGATGATCCAAAACCAACTCAACCACCTAATTGATTTGATCACCTTCAAAACTTCCAATTGCTCAACCAACTAATAATGACCACCTCTTCACACTCTTATCCCTCTCACACTACCTTCTAGGCGTCTTCACTCAATTAGGTCACTTAAATACTGCTTATGTCATATAAAATTGATATTCATATGTAGACACACTTTAAAATATTCATTATAGATCTTATACACTTTGATGATGGTCTATAAGACCTCCTTATGCTCACAATATGTTATCTCATCCACATACACATATGGATACATAAATAGGCATAAAACTACCTTGTATTTAAACAAGCCTCTTGCTCATATACCTCTTGGTAGGCCATACACACTCGCATACTAATATTTTCCACACAATAATATTTATAACACATTTCATACATGAATTAATCATTACAATAGGTCATCCTTAACTTAAAATACCAAAACCTTTTTTAGGCCTTAAGAAGGCCTAATTCAATTAGGCCTTCATTTATACACATTACCCTTTGATCTCCTTGGAAGAATTTTAAAATATATTCATGATAGGAACACTTCATATACCATTTAAATATACTCTTACTAATCCCATCTTAGGTCCATGACACTTTTTATCTCCAACCACTACTTGAAGCACATAATTAGTACAGTTCATAATTAAGCCTATGAACCTATAGAAAGTCCACCAAACAAAACTAAAGAAAGTAAATAATTTAGTCACATAACCATGAAAATAAATCACATGGACAGAAACTTCATGAACTTAAAAACATCACTATGTACTTTAGTATTCACAACTCATGGCACAAGGACTCAAACACTTCTCTGCAAATACCCCCTCAGAACTTCTAGAACACTTCAAAACCCAATCATGAACAAATTGACCTTAACCACTTGAAATATCACTTAACATGACCAATGATACTTTTAAAATATCCTTTGACATATCTATACCACTCTTAAATACAAAAATCATAAGGTATAATGTCAAATATTGGTCTCGTACACCAATATTTTGATCTCACTACACACAGTCAATGCAAAACTAGACAAGCCAAGTCAACACCTTTATGACCACTTACAAAGACTTATTATGAAATTATATTAACCTATTACATATATATACCATATAAAGTATAATAATCATAAGTTATAGTAACAAATATTGGTCTTACAGACCAATTTGTTGACCTCACCACACACAGACCTCACTGAGTCAAACAAGCCATTTTGGCTTCATCATTTTCAACACTATATCTAAATTAAAATATTTATACCAAGAATTAATATGACATATCAATCCCAAAAAACATATCAATTCACTTGGTTTCATCACTCAATCATGATAACCCATTCTTAATCATCTTCTCATTATTGGTTGGGTTTTTCATTATTTTCACTATTAGGCCTATTAGCAACTGGCTAAATTGGATGACCAATTTAGCACACTTGAGGGATATAAATTATACTATAAAAATTTATGGACATGAAATATGAGTCTCAAAATTCATCTTCCATCTATTTTCATACTTTGACTTGGTCAATTTTGACTACTACATTAAATCTTCAAGAAATGTGCTCTTTCATGTAGGGTCTACTCACACATCTAATAATTAAATCATGCATGGAGGTACCTCAAAGATTTTAATACAACCTATAATATCTTTTATATTTATTTGATACCATTATGGGATATTTTGAACAATAATTTTCACATTGGGTCCTTGTTAGGGTTTTAGAGAGGTTTAACATAGGTTTTAGTGTTAACAATTATTCAAAAAGGATTGCCCCTTAAATCTAAAAACAATGCATGTAGTTATTAGTTAGGACCCTTACCCATATATTATTATCATCTTAGGTTCCCATGCATAGGCTACATGTGCCAATGAACACCTAAAATTCCTTGGGTTTGCATGCCTTCATTTTGTGTACTCAAAAGACCTCAGAACCACTTTTCATGCATTTTCTTGCAAATCATAACCTAAAAATTTGTGAACATGCTTCAAACAAAATATATTACCTATGTCCATGTTAACATATACAAACTTGTCTTTAAAACTGATCTTCATTCCTCATTAGGCCAAGTAGGGTCTAGAAGTGGTCTAGATTTAGACTTGATCTGAAGGTCCTACCGTTATAGGCTCACCCTTGAGACTCTCATGAGTGTTCCAATGCCTAAAAAACATGTTCAAGTAAACTAATACAAAATATTATGCCTTTATGCATCTATATCATGAAGTGAACATACACATACCATCTCATAAAAACTTTACATGCCATGACTAATGTGATATTTAGGTCTTATTAAGCACTTGAAACTTGACAACTAACATTAAAACATGTATGAAAGTATTTATACTTTACTTACATGACCACACAATGTTAAAAAACCTCTCAGAAGCTTGTGCTTACTTCACCAAACTTCACTATGTACAAATTCTCATAGAGTCTATACTAGGCTTCTCAAGACACCTTATACTAAAAAACTAGTACTTAAACATTCTTACCTCAATGAAATAAAAAATAAGAACACTCTTTAAATAGAAATCTCACACCACTGCAATAATCTCTTTCTAATCAACATTCTCTCATGTCCTCATGCAGACCTAGAGCCTCATAACCATTCTTTAATGCTCACTTGACCAACATACCTCTTTATGACAACATTGACAACTTAAAGCTATCTTGAACCTTGACATAAACCAACAAAAGAGACATTAGGTTACATTAAAATTATCTCACAACAAAAGAAACATTAGGTTTCCTTCAAATTCTCTCTTAATATAAGAAACATTAGGTTTCCTTCAAATTCTCTCTCATCACATGGCTTACTTGTCACATCAAGCACATAATAACATAGTTTAAAGGCCACTCACCATGCACATTCACCAGATGCACCTTGACATCAATGACATCAACCTTGACATCAATGACATCAACCTTGACATCAATGACAATACTTCTCAGCAAACTCCCCCTTTATCATTGATGGCAAAACATTATTTAATCTCATTAATCTTATCTCCCCCAATCTAGTCAATCTTCTTTCTTAAACTTTCTCCCCCTTTGACATTAATGAAAAAGGGTCATACATACTCTAACTTCTGGAACCACTCATTCTCCCTCTTTGGAAACTTCTCTTAGAAACTCTTCTATGCTTGGAGTTTATGGACAACTTGAATAACTCCCCTTCAAACCAAGCATCCATCATGCTTATGCTAACTGAAGAGTGTTTCTATGAATCCTAATGGAGTCACCCATATCCATAAGGCACTAAAACAACACAAAATCATAATATTACTAGATCTTCATGCTCTCACAAGATTGAATATCCTTCAGGATCCTTTTTAGCTTGATCAGTCTCTTTGTATTTACCTCTTTATCATCTGTGGTTAACAGTCTGAGTTGATAATGAATATTCTTGACTTGATTTCTCATTTGAAGTATGCTCTACCATAGAAAATAGTCCACTTGGCTTATAGAATGATCATGACTCACCTTTACTATCTTTGGTTTTCATACATTTAATTTCCTTCACTCTTGAAATTTAGGGACTTCAAACTTCTTATTTTGACTTGATGGCATTTTAACTCTATTAGGATAAAATCTTGTAATGTGTCTCACATTAAGAAAATTATAGAAAACAACCTTATTCATTATTCTTGACTAATGATTCCTTTCATAATCCCATGCATATTCATTTTTATAGGATCTTCTACACTATCTTTCTCTATGACCAAACTGATTACATGCAAAACAATAACCATTGAATGAACTATCATACCTCATAGCATTAGGATGTCCAATTGGTATTTTCATGTTAACATTATTGTCTTAATTAACCTTCTCCTTTACTTGAGCTACCTCCTTTTGGTCTTCTTTGAAACCAAGACCTATGTTATCACTTTCAGACTTCTTACTCAAGATGTTATCTAAAGCATCATTACTCTTTTCAAACTTCATAAAGGTCTTTAAATTTCTATATTCTTGTTGCAAATCAACTTCCAAGGATTATATTTTAGTTCCATATCTGGTGCATTCTTCCTCTTTATCTTTTAAGCTAGCAGTGACTATTTCCATCTATGCTTCAATATGATTGATGATCTCATCATACTCCTTGGATGTGTTACTTAATCTCTCCTCAAACTAACCAATCTTCTCTTCATAGTCTTTAACTAATGATCTTAGTTTGTGATTCTTCCTTATTTGGAACTTTAAATCCTCTAGAGCACTTATCAATTGTATCTCAAGGTTCACTTTAGCCTCTTCTTCATCTAATTATTCATCATCCATAAGGCCTTTTCCTTTTGAGCAACCCTCATTGTCTATTTCTATATCGATGGATAAGGTTTCATTGTTATCATGTTCATGTTCATTACGATCATCATCACTATCATATGTGTTTTGTGTCACTTACATTAGATGTGTTACTATCTTATTTAGTATAGAAGCCTCTCTTTTTGTTGAATGACCCTTTATTACTTTCATACTTCTTGAAATCTTTCTTATTTTTTTTAGGCTTATATAACTTCTTATCATCTCCATGATGTTCATCATGTTCTTCATCATGCTCATTCTTATCCTTGTTAGGACACTTAGATACAAAGTGACCAATCTTACCATAATTAAAACATTTGAAAGGAAACCTACCCTTTTACTTATCATATTCAAACCTCAATTTCCTAGCAAATATGGCTATTAGTTCATCATCATCAAAATCTGAACATACCTCATGCTTGACCTTCTTGGATTTTAACTTCTTCTCAGAGTTTAATGTTATTTCCTTCTTGGGAGGTATTCCTTCATTTTTTCTCATCTCATAGGAATTCAAGATGCCATGAAGCCCATCCATCTTTAGCTTGTCCAAATCTTACATCTCTTCTACTGTAGACAACTTAGAAACACACTTAGGAGTTAGTGATCTCAACACCTTTTGAACAATTTTAGACTCTTTCACTTCTCATAATCCTCTAATGACATTGACAACTTCATGAACCTTCAATAGGTAATATGTAATGGTTTTATCTTCATTCATCTTCAAACTTCCAAATTGTCTCTGATGGGTCTATAACTTGGCCATATTCACATTGGTGTCTACTTCATAGATAGTCTTCAATTTATCCCATATAACCTTGGTTGAATTGAAATGAATCACCTTCAAAAATGATGCCTCTGATAGGCCATATAGAATGGCATTCATTGCCTTAGAATTACTCTCACCTTCCTTCGTACCTACTACATTAGTTGGTGGTGTAGGAGTTGGAGTGTATTCATTCAAAAATGACTAACATATGTCATGGCCCATTTAAATTAGGAAATTCCTCATTTAAATTCTCCAAAAATCATAAATAGTCCCATTGAATAATAAAGCCTTGTTGGTAGAGATACCACTTTGAGCTTGTTGACTAGCCATTCTTGCTTCTAGGATCTCCTTTAGACTATTAGGCTTACGTAAAAGGACCTAATATGATACCAAATGTTGGAATAAAAATGAATGAAAGTGAGGGTGAATCAGTCTCTTATAAACTTTCTTTCAATTCCTCCTTATCATACATGAACCATCACCTCAACACATAGATCAAGAAATGCATAAGCAATCAACCATATAAGAATGAAACAAGATTATAAAAGATAACACATCATATATGTGGGAAAACCTTAATAGGAAGAAAATACATAGATATTTGAAAATGTACTATAGTCCTATAAGATAAAACCAAGTTTAGTAAATCACCAAATTCACATGGAACACCAACCCCAAATAGCTAAGCACCTACTTGACTAAGCTTTAACAAGTACCCACTTGCAAGGAGGCACTAGTCCCCTAAATGAATCATCACCAACTCATTCCCATAATTTATTTGATCACCTTTAGAAATCCATATTTTTCAACCAATTGATGATGAACAACTCTTTAGCTCTTCATACTCTTATCCCTCTCAAACTTCCTTCTAGGCCTCTTCACTCAATTAGGTCTCTTCTAGATTAATTAGGTCATATGAAATTGATAATCATATAAATAAACACTTTAAAATTTTCATTAAATATCCTCTACACTCATCTAATGGTCTAAAATACCTCATTCTTCTCATAGTATACTTATCTCATTTGCATACACATATGCATACATAAATAAGCATCAAACTACCTTGTATTTATACAAGCCTCTTACTCATGTACGTCTTGGTTGGAAATACACACTTGAATACTTATATTTTTCACATAATAGGATTTATAACATATTTCATATATGAATCGATCATTACAATAGGTCATCCTTAACTTAAAATACCAAAACCTCTTTTAGGCCTTAAAGTGATCTAATTCAATTAGGCCTTCATTTGTACATGTTACCTTTTGATCTCCTTAGAACACTTTTAAAATGTATGAATAGTATAAAAACTTCATATACCATTAAAATAGACTCCTATTAATCTAATCTTATGTCCATGACACTTTCTAGCTCCAACCACTACTTGAATCACACCATTAGTATTGTTCGCAATTAGGCCTATGAACCTACATAATGTTTGCCAAATAAAAATAAAGAAAGTACATAATTTAGTCACATAACCATGAAAATAAATAACATGGGCATAAACTTCATGATCTTAAAAAAATCACCATGTTATTTATACTTCACAACTCAAGGTAAAAGGACTCAAACACTTCTTTGCAATACCCCACTTAGTTTTAGTGTTAATAATTGTTCACAAAGTATTGCCCCTTAAATACAAAACCAACACCCATAGTTATTATATATGACCCTTACCCATATCTCCTTAATATATCAGGTTCCCATGTAGAGGTTACATGTGCCAATGAACACCTAAAATTCCTTCTCAGGTTTACATGCCTTTATTTTGTGTACTCGAAAGACCTCACAACCAATTTTCATGTATTTTATTACAAACCATGACCTCAAAATTTGTGAACATCATTGAAATAAAATATAATACCTATTTCCATTCTTAAATATTAAAATTTGTCTTAAAAATTTATCTTCATGCCTTATTAGGCTAAGTAGGGTTTGGGAGTGGTCTAAATGCAGACTTGGTCTGAAGGTCCTACCCCTGTAGGCTCACCCTAAGAATCTCATGAGTGATCCAGTGACTCACATACATTTTAAATAAACCTCATATAACCTCTTATTCATTTTTTCATCCATCTTACCAATTCACCATACACATACCTTCTCACAAGGACTTTACATGCCATAACTAATGCCATGTTTAGGTCTTCTTAAGAACTTGAAACTTGACAACTGACCTTGAAAAACTTATGAAAGTATATATAATTTAATTACATGACCAAATAATTTCAAACACCCTCTAATAATATTTTGCTTACTTACTTCATCAAACGTCACTATGCACACTTTCTCACAAAGTTTAGATAAGGCTTCTCAAGACACCTTGTATTCAAGAACTAGTACTTAAACATGTTTACCTCAATGAAACAAAAAATAAGAAAAATATTTAGATATAAATCTCAAACCAATATAAAAATCTCTTTGTGATCAACATTCTCTCATGTACTCATACAGACCTAGAGCCTCATAATCATGCTTTAATGCTCAATTGACCAGCATACCTCTTTATGACAACATTGACAACTTCAAGCTATCCTAAACCTTGACATCAAAAAACATAATATAAATTAGGTTGCATTTAAATTTTTTCTTAATGTAAGAAATAGTAGGTTTCCTTCAAATTATCTCTTAATGGAAGAGTCATTAGGTTTCCTTCAAATTTTCTCTTGTCACATGACTTCCTTATCACATCAAGAACATAGATCAAAGACCACTCACCATGCATATTAACCAAGTGCACCTTGAAATAAATGACAAAACTTCTCAACATTTAGTTAAGATTTAGTGCTTGAATTAGCCTAGGGGTGATCTATACATTTTTATATTGATCAAGCAAAAGGTTTTAAGATCTCAAAACTAAGGGAAATTTTATTAGGTGAAAAAACTACCACTATTTATAGGGTGACATTTATGAAACTTCCCCATTGGTGATGTAACATCACCATCATAGTGTGATAAAAATTTCACCACCATATGTTTTTGGTAATAGTTGTGTAACCATCCCATCAATTTTTTAACCACCTATCTATAAATTACAACATTTCTGTCACCATATAGAAACATGAGGATTTAAATGGTTGTAAATGTTATAAATCCTTATAAGTTTTGTTTCAATTATATTTAAAATCTCTAGGATTGATAAGGAATTACTATAAGCTTAAAAATATATAAGACATCAGATAAAGTTAATGGGATGAGATTGAGTCTTTGTTCATAATCTCTCATTATTGTCGGTTCTAAGTGATTGGTTCAGGTGTCTGTGTAAGTATAGAGAGGATGTCATAAGTCCATATCATTTATTATATATGATTTTGGATAGGATGGTATTAAATTTGTTTTATATGAAGGACATAACATGTAATACCTTATATACTTTTTATATTACATAGTGGAAGGGAAGTGCATTCGCTTACCCATTGGATTTTTTCCCACCTTGGGTTTATATAGGATAAACTTATGTGTTTAATTTTTTCTTTACTCATTCCTTTAATTCATGTTATTTTTTAAAAATTTGTACATTTCATTTTATGTACTTTCTCATCTTTTTTTTGGCATGTTTAGTAACATATACAATCATATATTTAATTACTAATAATATGCATAGTTAGCATATGTGTTGATGAATCTGAGAGTGGAATATCCACCTATATTATGAATCAACTCTTGTATATCTCCTATAAGTTTCTCTTTTATTACTAAGATTCCATATACATGGATCTTTATTCATATTAATACACGATATTTCCTAGTCATAGTGCTATGATGTGTTTCTCCCTTAGTCTTAACCACTTTGCCCTTTGGGTGGCATCAATATTCTATATGGTGATGTTAGGTGCATTTCCTTTGGGATGTGACCGTTTTTGGTGTGTTCCTTATGATTGAAATTTTGAGTTCGTTTCCTCTTCTCTTTTACATCTTGATGATATGCAACATTTTCCCTTATTGACTCCATGGATTTGGAACTTAGGGGAAACTGAGACCATGTGCATTTTCTTATTTTTCTCACTTTTTTGTGGGACCCTACTCACTTTTACTATGTTAATCATCTAAATGTCACAAAAAATAATTTTAATGGGGTTTTTCCTATTTTAGATGAGATGGTTTAGTTATTTTTGCCTTTTGGGGCATGTAGGTGCTCTTATCAACTACTTTGACCCTTTAGGGACAAAGTTACACTAATTTTTGTCTTTATTTTGGAGCCATGTAATTTTAAAACTAATGGATTTAATATTATGGAAATTCACCTTAGTTTATATTTGGTATAATATCTTTCACCCCAATGTTGTTTTTCAATCCAATTCTAGGGTTTCATAGTTTGTGAATTTTCAAACTTTGATCTTGTGCTTGTCATATCAATTTTGTATTCCTCGACTACCTTGATCCCTTGTTGAACCCAATCTATATCATGTCCATGATATTTACTCTTTAAAAATATTTATTAATTTCCTTCAATTTTTTTGATGTTGTTTCCCATTTTTCCTATTCTTTTATGAATTTTTTAAAGGCCTATGCATCATTTTTATTCTCCTTTTTATTTCTAATTTACCTCATTATATTTATAAATTAGTGTAGATTTCCTACTATCCCCCATTAGTGAGATATAATTCCAGTATCCTCTTCACTTATCTTGGACCCCCATCATGATTCATCATTTAATGGTAATTCATTGTGATGTTGGAAATCTATGAAAACCAAGACACATGGCCACCACTTGGACTATTATTGACTCATGGGGTCATGGGATTAATGTATCCAATGTCTTTCTAACATATGATATCAATAATGTAGTTGGGTGACATGTAAGTTTTTAAGTATTTACTGATGTCCATAAAATAGGAATGTCCTATTTTAATTTATTCTTTGACTCATTCTTTATCATCTCTCAACTTAATAGGGTTTGAAATGTCCTTAGTAGTGAGCTATTCCCCTTCTTCAAGGTGGTGAAAAAATTGCTTTCTCATTTTGAGGACTTAAATATTTCCCACATCACTTGATTATATAACACTATAGTTGAATATTTGGTTAATTATAACTTGGACAAACCATTTTTATTCGTATGCCTTTTTTTCCCTTATAGATGTTAGAGCAAGATCCTCGAGCTACATTTCCTGGATCACAACCATTGAAACTTTTTATATCATTCTTCATCATTGGTAAGCTAAGGTATGATTTTTATTCTTTTTACACATTTTCCATGGATTTTAGGTACATTTTAACCTTATGTTCTCATGAATATTGACTTCTCATACCTTGAATGCCTATGCAATTCACATTTTAATCAATATTTCCCTATCATTATATTTCAACTTTATATGCCATCTACATTAACTAGTGATAACAAGTATGTATAGGAATGAACCTTAAGCGAGAAATTCATCTAATTATCAAGAAATTTCACCCATATTTGGTGAGTTAATAATATTTTCTAATAACACATGACCTAAATTTGTCCAAGTTTCTATTATTTTAATAAAACTCACATCATGGGCACCATGTTTTATGCATATTCATTGTTTTAACTGTTTGAACCCCAAAATGGGCACAAATGACTTTTTTTTATCTTAATATTATCATGATTACCTTATGATGTGAATTTAATCGCTCTATAACCTTATCTTAGTCATTTTTACATGATTTCACATCCCATTTTCATCTAATACTCTCTTGAACATCCTCAAATCATGTTTGTTTCCATTGCTTCATCATTTGTTTACCCAAAAATTTGATTTATTTTTTAGGCAATTAATTTCAACAAGAAATATATGTAAGTAAAAAAATATGACAATGATATTGATGGAAATGGTGGCAATGGTGAACATGATGGTGATAATAATGACTAAACATTGAGAGCTTTTACATTAAGTTTTCAAATAAACTCTTTCACTGTGAAGATGATGTCAACTCTATATATATTTATAATGATAAAAATGATTATATTAAAATATAAAATTACTATTATATTTGATAATCATTACCTATTCATATAATTTAAATTATTTTTAATATTGTATTAATTTGTTGTTAATTATTTCATTCATAATTATTGACATTTTAATCATATAAATTTGTGAAAAAAATAGATCATGTACAACTTGTTCCCAAAGTCTGTCACTCATTTTTGGGACAACACATGAACTATTTTTGGTCTTAAAAGCCAAAAATTCTCTCTTCCCTTCTCAAAAATTGTTCTGAGCCTTCAAATTTCTCTATTTTTCAAACTTTTTCAGCTAAGAGACTCTGTAGATACATTTCTATGGACTCTGCAGGCTTAAATCTACAGACTCTACAGGCTTGAATCTACGGACTCTACAAGCTTAAATCTATGGACTCTGTAGGCTTGAATCTATGGAATCTACAAGCAAAATTCTACAAACTCAAAACTATGAATTTTGTTGGTTCATTTCTACGGACTTGTAGGAAGAAATCTACAAACTCTGCAGACAAAATTCTACAGACTCTGTAGGTTAGTTTTTGGTTTCTACGAACTAGGTTATACAAACTCTACAAATACATTTCTATAGACTCTGCAGGTTCATTTCTATGAACTCTGCAAGAAAGAAATGTGCTCTTGACACTTAGGCATTTTCAATCAGTCAGTTCAATTTCAAAATCCTGAAGGACAAGTGCCCTTGCGGAGGGCACTTCAAAGCCAAAAGGACCCTTGCAAATTTTTTGAAAGACAACCTTGGAGGTCAAGCAGCCTTTTCAGAGGGTAGGCAAGGATCAAATGGACCATTTCAAAGGCTAAAAGGAACAAAGGAATTCCTTCAGAAGAATTTTCTATGGAAAAAATGCTAAGGCATTCCTTCAGACTTTTGTTTGAAGGAATAAGCCTGATGGAAAGTGGAAGCAAGTGGGAAAGAAACATGAGGGAAAATTTCCTTCAAAAAAAATGTCTGAAGGAATTGGATCCTGAAGGAATTGGAGCCTGAAGGCCACCTAGTGAAACCTAAAGATCACCTGAAGGACCCCGAAGGGTGGGTACCCTTGCGGGGGGCTCTCGCCAAGCAAAATAGGCCCTTTTCAAGACCCTGAAGGGCATGTCCTCTTTAGGAAGGATCAAACAACAAAGCCAAAGGAATTACCAAGGAGAATGATGAGCTCAAAGACATCAAGGTTGAGCATCATGAACTAGCCATTGGGATCCAGACATCTGATAACATCCCTACAGCTGTCAAATTTAGGATAACCAACTAGTTGCTGGCTTTCAAATGATGACAGGCTCAAAGACATCAAATTTGCAGTAATGAAATAGCTATTGATCTTTGAAGGCTTGAGCATGGACCCAAATGCATTTAAAGGCCAAAACTCCAAAGAGAAGAACCACTGAGATAAGGAGCCAAAAGAGCTAGCAAAGCTGAGAATATATCCCTGAGAGCTCAGATTCCAGGAAAAGACAACCAAGAAGAGACAAAGAGGGAAATATCTATGCAGTAGTTATTCTAGTAGCTGGAACAATCTATAAAATAGATTTTCAAGCTTACAAACATTGAAGGTGCACCCTGTTTATCTCCCTTGGAGTAAAGGTGAGGTGGACAACTGCGTATACATCAAGTAATATACCAAATGACTCAGACCCAGGAGGAGACATTTGAGATGACTTAGCAGTTAAGGTAGCTGCCCTATTTTTCAACATGGTCCTTTGACAAAATTGGAGATGCATTCGAAGCATTAAATGCAACATGGGTCGCTCCATGGAAAAAAGAACCAAACCTTCCTTGGTGGCTATACATTATAATCTCTTGTCTTAGGAAAGGGGGAGGATTTTTCATTATAGAAGCAAAACTATGGACTCAAATCTACAGACTCTACAGGTTAGTTTCTGGTTTCTACGGACTGGGTTCTACAGACTCTGCAGATACATTTCTATAGGTTCATTTCTATGAACTCTATAGGAAAAAAATGAGCTCTCGACACTTAGGAATTTTCAATCAATTAGTTAAATTTCAAAAGGTCAAAGGATAAATGCCCTTGCAAAGGGCACTTCGAAGCCAAAAGGACCCTTGCAGCTTTTCTGAAAGACAACCTTGGAGGTCAAACAACCTTTTTAGAGGGTAGGCAAGGATCAAATGGACCATTTCAAAGGCTAAAAGGAGAAAAGGAATTCCTTCAGAAGGATTTTATGTGGAAAAAATGCTAAGGCATTCCTTCAGACTTTTGTCTGAAGGAATAAGCCCAATGGAAAGCCTGATGGAAAGTAGAAGCAAGTGGGAAAGAAATGTGAGGGAAGATGTCCTTCAGAAAAAATGTCTGAAGGAATTCCTTCAGACATTTTGTCTAAAGGAATTAGAGCCTAAAGGAATTAGAGCCTGAAGGCCACCTGGTGAAACTTGAAGATCACCTGAAGGACCCTGAAGGGTGGGTACCCTTGCGGGGGGCTCTCACCAAGAAAAATAGACCCTTTTCAAGACCCCAAAGGGTAGGTCCCCTCTAGGAAGGATCAAAAAACAAAGCCAAAGGAATTGCCAAGGAGGATGATGAGCTTGAAGATGTCAAGGTTGAGCATCACGAACTAGCTGTTGGGATCTAGACGTCTGATAACATCCCCACAAATATTAAATTTAGGATAACCAACTAGCCATTGGCTTTCAAATTATGATGGGCTCGAAGATGTCAAATTCAAGGCAATGAAATAGCTCTTGATCTTTGAAGGCTTGAGCACGGACTTGAATGCATTCAAAGGCCAAAACTCCAAAGAGAAGAACCACTGAGAGAAAGAGCCAAAAGAACTAGCAAAGCTGAGAATATAGCCCTGAGAGCTCAAATTCTAGGAAAAGACAAAACCAAGAAGAGACAAAGAGGGAAATATCTATGCAGTAGTTATTCTAGTAGCTGGAACAGTTTGCAAAGTAGATTTTTGAGATTGTAAACATTAAAGGCACGCCTTGTTTATCTCCCTTCGAGTAAAGGTGAGGTGGATAGATGTGTAGACATTAGGTGATAGACCAAATGGCTCAAACCCAGGAGGAGACATTTGAGATGACTTAGCATGCCACAGTTAAGGTAGCTGCCCTATTTTTTAGCATGGTCCTTTGACAAAATTGGAGGTGCATTCAAAGAATTGAATGCAACATGGGTCGCTCCATGGAAAAAAGTGCCAAACCTTCCTTGGTGGCTATACATTGTAATCTCTTGTCTTAGGAAAGGGGGAGACTTTTTCATTATAGAAGCGAAACTCTGCCAAAATTGAGAAGCAATTACTGAGACTTTGAGCTCAGATTGTTAATCATATTTCTTTATTTGATTGAGAAAGTAGGTTACTTTCAAACTTTGTGTTGTTATAGCTTGTGCCATTTAGGGGATTGTTATTATGCCTATTTCCTAAATGTGTTCTTGTCCATTTTAAAGAAATAAGCAAAACTAGTGGAAGTAATCAAGAAGGTGTCCTAAAGTCAATTATGGAGAGACTTTGTGCCCCTATAATTGTCTTTAGTTTGTTTGCCTATTTTTTATTTCTATGTAAAGGAATTTGGGATGACTTTGTGCCCTCATTATCCTTCATATTTCACTCTTGGGCAGTTGAGGTGGAGACTTTTTGCTACATCTCAGTCTACTGGTTACTACATCCTTTGTTACCATTACTTGTTACCCACCAGAAAGAACTCCAACTATTTGTTGTAAGACCACTTCTGAAAGAAGAGAAGTGCCTTTAGTGTTTCCACCTAGATTTCTCCTTTGTTTGTGAACATCATATCTAAAAAAAGAGAGATGGATGGTGTTGTCCTACCCCTGAGTGTTATTTTCTACATATATATATAGTATATAGCCCCTCATATTTAACAGGGAACCTCCCCTTGATGAAAGGAGAGATTTGTCCCCTTTTGATGTAGTAAACCTGCAAATTTGGCTGACCAATCTCCCTTGTTATGATTGATAAGACCTATTTTTCTCATCAGTTAGATGATTGACAAAATATTCACCCAACAATTTTTGGTGACTCCACTGGGGAAGAGCATGCAGTTTGAAGCCTCAGGCTTTAAGTTGAAGCAAGACCAGTCCCTTCCCATTTTTATCCTAAAATCTGGCAGCTCCATGCTATACCAAAAGCTAGAGAGCCCAAGGTGTTGTTGACCTTATTTTTGAGTTGGTGTTGTAAGGCAATTTTGACTTGTTCCCTCCTCAACTTCAAGCTCAACGATCCAGGAGTGTTCCTCCTACCCATATCATGACACCAACATAAGGTAGAGCTTCCTTTTCTACTATCAGTAGAGCATTGCCTATCCATACACTACCTTGATTTGTTATCCCTCTTTTTCATAATCAAATTATGGTAGTTCAAGGCCCCTAGGGTAACTCATTCAGCCCACTCAATCTTACTCCACCTCTACGTGAGTTTCCATGCAGTTCAAGGAATAATTTCCCTAGATTATTTGGTGATGGGAGAGTTCATCCTGATGAACACATTATAGCTTTCAACATAGCCTATGGCATGATAGGCATGGAATTTGAATACATGGCAGTCATGCTTTTTGTGGAAACATTGCAAGGTGTTGTTGCAAACTGGTTCTACCATCTGCAGGCTAGATTAGTAACTAAATGGGACACACTCAAAGATAAATTTGAAGCCAAGTTCAAACCTATAAAAGATGCACATGCCTTGTTGGCCCAGCTCACATAGATGAAGAAGGAACCTCATGAGTTGATGAGGGATTTCATAGCAAAGTTTGACAAGCTGAGGAATAGAATTCTTGTAATTGCTCAACCAACACCTGAAAACCTCAAATGCTTCTTCATCAACTCATAGCTACCTAAAGTGAGTTTTTTGCTGAGATGCGCTGGCCACATAGAGCTTGAGGCTGCTCAAGACTTGAACACTGAGGTGGAAGATGACCTTATCTTGGTAGGAAAGATAAGGAGAGATCTTAACAGATGTAAATCCTCTTCATCTTCTGAATACTCACCTATACCCACTACTGATCTAATGGTGTAGAAGCTAGAAAATTAATTACTGGCCCTCAAAAAGCAAATGGTGCAAAGAATGTCATCTAATCCTTCATATAGAGATGTACCAAGGAGGACATTTCCCAATCAATCATACCAAGGCAACGCTGTTAGGAATCAAGGTTAGCCAAATAGTCTTCTTCCCCCTCAGAGGAATAACCTTGCCATTAAAGTACCTCCAACCAATTCAACAGTGGGTTATCTTGAAGCAGAATCAGATTTTTCCTTCCAGCCTGAATTGAACCCACAAGATAACGCTAATCTCTTCATAGAAGGAGAAGAAGAATTAGCTGGCGACTTCAACATTGGTTTCCTAATTATCAAGATGAACCCAGAAGTGAAGGTAAAGCTAATGAGGGATCATATGCTATGTTTACTTGGTCCAAGAATCAATTAGACCAGCAAGCTGATAAAGAGAAGATAGAGGAGCAACCTCAACCTACAATCTCAATTTCCAAGTGGGGAACCACTCTGTCTTTCCAGCCAAAGGACCTAGTGATTGCAAAAAAGCTAAGTACATCCAACATCCCTACACCCTCTACTTCAAATTTGTAGACCAGTCCTCCCCCTCTCAAAAATCAAAAGGATGAACTCCCATCCTCTATTCCTAGTTCATTTTAGACATTTGACATAATTGACCATATAAAGAAAACCAAAATTCAAATTTTTGAATTTGAATTCCTACAATCCAACCCTGATTAGTTGGATAAGTTGGTTCAATATATAAAGAACCAAGCCATCCCTATAAGACAAGCAATTCCAAAGGTAATTCATGATCCTCCCAAGAACACATTCACCAAGAATAACTTTGTCATTACTCCTCTTACTACTCTTGAGAGGACTGAACCATTTTATGTCTCCTTGCTGATAAATGGATATCAACTGAACAATTACATCATTGATTCTAGAGCTTCAGACAATGTCATGCCTACCAAAGTGGCAGAATCCCTTAGTCTCACACTGACCAAAACATTTGGGAGATGCTTCTCCATAAAAAACAAGCAAGTACCACTACTAGGGAAAATCAAGGACACCCAATTCACATTTGCAGCATTCCCAGACAAAAGAATCAAGATGACTGTCCTGGTGGCCGATGTCCCAACTTCTTACGACATCCTTCTTGGCTGAAATTTCTGCAAGGATGTTGGTGGCAAGTTGAGCATGGACTAATCTGAGGTGAGAATCTCTATCAAAGGTGTTATGCAAAGACTGCTCCTTGAAAAGGAAGCAAAATATGTGGTCACTCAGACATCAACACCTAAAGCTCAAATTCTATTTGAGTATTCAGGCATGGGTAACTAATTTTTATCCACAAAGGAAGTTCATGAGGTGCCTGTTGAAAATCCTAAATGTGTCAACCTAAAATTTTTTTTGGATGGAATAGTAGAAGAATTGGTGGAGCACAATGTAAGTGTGGAAGAATCTCCACCCCTAAATGAAGAAGAATCCAAAAAAAATTAGTATCAAATGAGGTATGGATTCTTGAATTTGATGGCAGTTGTTCCTCTACTAGCTTAAGAGCTAGGGTTCTGTTAATATCTCCTCAAAGAGATATTTTCCCTTCATCCTATAAATTACAGTTTAGCAATACCAATAATACAGCTGAGTATGAATCTCTATTGCTTGGATTGAGGGCTGCTCAAGACAAAGGCATCAAACTCCTTCATGCTAAAGGAGATGTTGAATTGGTGGTTTGTCAGGTGATAAACATGTATCAAACCTAAAATGAGAGATTGTACCACTACTGCATCTAGTCTGGGACCAAATTGAGAGCTTTGATTCTTTCAACATCTCTGCCATACCCAGGGAATTTAATGACAAAGCTGATGCATTAGCTATTTCAATAACTCTCTTGATTCCTCACCTTGATTTTGAAGGAGATAGGTACACTATTAAACTGGTCTTTCGACCAAGTTTACTTGATAATGTCAATCATCGGCAAGTGTTCAATAGTGACAACCAAATCATTGCCTTCCTAGAGTAAAAAGATAGCTTTGAACGGTTGCATTTCGAAGGCAGTGAGCCTCAGAAGCTTGAACCATCCCTTAAATCAAGTATAGATGCAGGTGAAGAGTTCCTGCAACTAAAAGGGAATAAAATTCCCAAAGGCCTGGTTTCCCTTGAGAAGTTGTTTGTCAAGCATGACAGATTCATCAAACAGTAGCAAATAGATTCAAGCTCCTCTCAGGAGTTCGATCAAGTAAACCTGGGTACCAAAGAAAATCCCAAAATGGTGAACATTGGGAAATGCTACACTCCTAAGGAGAGATTCAAGTTCACTGCTCTACTCCACCAGTACATGGATGTCCTAGCATACTCTTATGATGATCTGAAGTCACTCAAGCCTGAATAAACTCACCATGACATCCCTCTCAAAAGTCATTCAATGCCTTACAAGCAAAAATCTAGACAGTACAATCCAAAGATATCAGGTACTATTTTATCTGAAATATAGAAAATATTGAATGCTAGGATAATTTTCCCAATCCATCATTTCACATGGATTACAAACATAGTACCTATGAGGAAGAAGAATGGAAAAATTTGCCTTTGTATAGATTTCAAGAACTTGAATCAGTCATCCTTAAAGGATAACTATCCTCTGCCCATCATGGATCAAGTTTTTTAGATGGTGACTGGTTCAAAGATGTTATCAATGCTAGACGGCTTCTTAGGATACAATCAAGTTGAAGTTGGTGAAGTAGACTAGCATAAGACTACCTTCACCACACCTTGGGGCACATTTGCATACTGAAGGATACCTTTTGGCTTGATAAATACTGGTGCCACTTTTCAGAGAGAAATGGACCTTGCTTTCAAAGATGAAATGGGTAAGTTCATTTCAGTATACCTGGATGATTTAACAGTGTTTTCCAAGCATCGTCCTAAATATGTGCACCATTTGCAACAAGTGCTGGAATGCTGCCACCAGAATGGAATTTCTTTGAATCCCAAGAAATCTATCTTTGGAGTGATAGAAGGGAAGCTTCTTGAACACATTTTATCTAAAAAAGGCATAAAGATTGACTCAGATAGAGTCAAGTCTATCCGGGAGCTTACTCTACCCACAAGTAAGACTGCAGTTCACTCTTTCTTTAGAAAAGTGATTTTTTTATGAAATTTCATCCCTAAGTTCACTGAGAAGACTCATCATATTGTAAATATGATGAAGGGAAAGGCCACCTTCAGCTGGACTAAAGAAGGCAAATTGGCTTTCTAGGATATTAAGATAGCCATTGCTCATGCCCCAATTCTGGTTTGCCAGACTATACCAAGGATTTCATCATGTATAGTTATGCTTCTGAACACATGCTTTCAGTAATTTTGGTTCAGTAGAATGAAGAAGGTATGGAATGTCCCATATTCTTTATGATTTGTGCTCTCAAAGTTCATGAGCTGAAGTACTCAAACATGGAGAAACATGCTTATGCAGTGGTAAAGGTAGTGAAGCATTTCCACTTTTACATCCTCAATTCACACATTACTACCCTAGTTCTTGATACCACTGTCAAATCCATACTAACTCAACAGGAGTTTGGAACCAAAAGGGGGAATTGGATTGCTAAAATCTAGGAGTTTGATCTAGTTATCAAACTAATGAATCTTGTGAGAGGAAAGGGCCTCTATCAATTGATGGCTGACAACAGACCTGAGGAAGCAGGGCATGAAGAAAAAGAAGTGGAAGACACGCCAACATTTCTCTTTATCTCCACCACAAATGAGTGGTATTTGAATATTGCTCATTTCCTTACATATAGTGAGTGTCCTACTCACCTGTCTCATAAATAAAAGAGGACTGTCAAGTTGAAAGATGCCAATTTTGTCCTCTGGGATAACAGCCTAAACAAGAGGAGCCTTGATGGAGTGTTCCTTCACTGCGTGGATAAAGAGCAAAAAAACCAACTTTTGAGTTCCTTCCATAATATAGCCTATGGAGGACATTTTTTTGTGACTATGACTACCCATATGATTCTATGAGCCAAGTATTATTGGCTTGCTCTATTTCAGGATGCATACAAATGGGTACGAAAGTGTGAACTATGCTAACAGTTCGTGGGAAGGCCCAAGTTAGCTACTCTACCTCTCAAGCCAGTGGTGATAGAAGAGCCATTTTAACAATGGGGAATCTATTTCATTGGTGTTGTAAACCCATCTTCAAGTGCTAGGCATGATTATGTCCTCATAGCCACAGATTACTTCACCAAATGGGTGGAAGCAATTCCAACCAAGCATGTTACTTCAGAAGTAGTATGCAATTTCCTCAAAGAGAACATCATTTCCATGTATGGGGTCCCAACTAAGATTGTCATAGACAATGTTGCCTATTTCTCTTCCCATGAGATCACTCAGTTCTATTTTTACTATGGGATTACCCTCTCCCATTCCTCTGATTATTTTCCATAAGGAAATGGTCAAGCTGAATCAAGCAACAAGAACTTGGTGACCATCATCAGGGAGCTGGTAGATGACAACCAATGAACATGGTATAAAGCATTGGTTGATGCTCTATGGGTAGATAAAATTACAAAAAAAAGGGCAATTGGTATGTCTCCTTTCTAACTTCTTTATGGTCTTAATGCTGAGATACCAATCGCCCTGGAATTTCCAGCATTGAAATTGGCCAAGGCAATTGAGGATCAAACTTATGAAAGATCCATTGATAAGAGGATCATGTGCTTGACTGAGTTGGATGAGCAGTGAACTATGGTGGTGGAACAAATTGCTACCCATCAAAGTCTGGTGAAGAAGCTTTTCTACCAGAAGGCAAAAAAATGTGATTTCCAGATTGGAGATCAAGTCCTGCTGTGGGACAAGAGAAGAGAACCAAAGGGAATGCATGGAAAGTTTGATTCCCTATGGAGGGGCCCTTTTACTATTCATCAGCTCAATGGTGAAAATAATTTTTTATTGAGGTATCAAGATGGCACACCCTTTTCTCTGCCTCATAATGGGCAGCATCTGAAGCACTTCAACTCTTGAAGTATCAGATAATTTCACCTGTACATATGTATATTTGTATAGTCTTTGTTTCTATTGTGTGTTGTTCATTTTCATTTTTGGTGACTTTCTTTTTGGGTAGCATGACTTTATAGCCCAATGGCACACTTCAAAACACTAGAGATTCTAGTTTCTACTTCCCTCAGCTACTTCAAAATTTCAACTGAAGGAAATTCCCCAACTAGAGCTAGTTGTTGTTCCCAAAGTCTGTCACTCATTTTTGGGACAACACATGAACTATTTTTATTCTACAAGCCAAAAATTCTCTCTTCCCTTCTCAAAAATTGTTTTGAGCCTTCAAAATTCTCTATTTTTCAATCTTTTTCAGCTAAGAGACTCTGCAGATACATTTCTACAGACTCTACAGGCTTAAATCTACAGACTCTGCAGGCTTGAATCTACAGACTCTATAGGCTTAAATCTATGGAATCTACAAGCTTGAATCTACAAACTCTGCAGGCAAAATTCTATGGACTCAAAACTATGGAAATTGTAGGTTCATTTTTATGGACTCTACAGGAAGAAATCTATAGACTCTATAGGTAGAATTCTACAGACTCAAATCTATGGACTCTACAGGTTAGTTTCTAGTTTCTACAGACTGGGTTCTACGGACTCTAGAAATACATTTCTACAGACTTTGTAGGTTCATTTCTATGAACTCTGTAGGAAAGGAATGAGCTCTAGACACTTAGGTGTTTTCAATTAGTCAGTTTAATTTCAAAAGCCCGAAGGACAAATGCCCTTGCAGAGGGCACTTCGAAGCCAAAAGGACCCTTGCAACTTTTCCAAAAGACAACCTTGGAGGTCAAATAGCCTTTTCAAAGGGCAGACAAGGATCAAATGGACCATTTCAAAGGCCGAAAGGAGCAAAGGAATTCCTTCAGAAGGATTTTCCATGGCAAAAATGCTAAGGCATTCCTTCATACTTTTATCCAAAGGAATAAGCTCGATGGAAAGCCTGATGGAAAGTGGAAGCAAGTGGGAAAAAATGTGAGGGAAGATTTCCTTCAGACAAAATGTCTGAAAGAATTCCTTCAGACATTTTTTCTAAAGGAATTGGAGCCCGAAGGCCACCCGGTGAAACCCAAAGATCACCTGAAGGACCTTGAAGGGTGGGTACCCTTGTGGGGGGCTCTCGCCAAGAAAAATAGACCCTTTTCAAGACCCCAAAGGGCAGGTCCCCTCTAGGAAGGATCAAATAACAAAGCCAAAGGAATTGCCAAGGAGGATGATGAGCTCGAAGACATTAAGGTTGAGCATCGTGAACTAGCCATTGGGATCTAGACGTCTGATAACGTCCCTACAACTGTCAAATTCAGGACAACCAACTAGCCGTTGGCTTTCAAATGATGATGGGCTCAAAGATGTCAAATTTGTAGCAATGAAATAGCTATTGATCTTTGAAGGCTTGAGTGTGGACCCAAATTTATTTAAATGCCAAAAATCCAAAGAGAAGAACTACTGAGAGAAGGAGCCAAAAGAGCCAACAAAGCTGAGAATATAGGCCTGAGAGCTTAGATTCTAGGAAAAGACAAAACCAAGAAGAGACAAAGAGGGAAATATCTATGCAGTAGTTATTCTAGTAGCTGGAATAGTCTGTAAAGTGGATTTTTGAGCTTGCAAACATTGAAGGTATACCCTATTTGTCTCCCTTGGAGTAAAGGTGAGGTGGATAGCTGCGTAGACATCAGGTGATAGACCAAATGACTCAGACCCAGGAGGTGACATTTGAGATGACTTAGCATGCCACAGTTAAGGTAGTTGCCCTATTTTTCAGGATGGTCCTTTGACAAAATTAGAGATGCATTCAAAGCATTGAATGCAACATGGGTCACTCCATGGAAAAAAGCACCAAACCTTCCTTGGTGGCTATACATTGTAATCTCTTGTCTTAGGAAAGGGGGAGACTTTTCCATTATAGAAGTGAAACTCTGCCAAAATTGAGAGGTGATTACTAAGACTTTGAGCTCAGATTGTTCATCATATTTCTTTATTTGAATGAGAAAGCAGGTTACTTTTAGACTTTGTGCTGTTATAGCTTGTCATTTAGGAGATTGTTCTTATGTCTATTTCTTGAATGTGTTCTTGTCCATTTTTAAAAAATAAGCAGAACTAGTGGAAGTAATCAGGAAGGTGTCCTAAAGCCAACCATGGAGAGACTTTGTGTCCCCATAATTATCTTTAGTGTGTTTGTCTGTTTTCTATTTCTATGTAAAGGACCTTGGGACAACTTTGTGCCCTCATTGTCCTTCGTATTTCACTCTTGGGTAGTCGAGGTGGAGACTTTATGCTACATCTCAGTCTACTGGTTACTATGCCCTTTGTTACCAGTTACTTGTTACCCACCAGAAATAACTCCAGCTATTTGCTATAAGACCACTTCTGAAAGAAGAGAAGTGCCTTTAGTGTTTCCACCTAGATTTCTCCTTTGTTTGTGAACATCATCTCTAAAAAAAGAGAGATGGATGGTGTTGTCCTACCCCTGAGTGTTATTTTCTACACACACACACACACACACACACACACACACACACACACACACACACACACACACACACACACACACACACACACACATATAGCCCCTTATATTTAACAGGGAATCTCCCCTTGATGAGAGGAGAGATTTGTCCCCTTTTGATGTAATAAACCTGCACATTTGGCTGACCAATCTCCCTTGCTGTGGTTGATAAGACCTATTTTTCTCATCAGTTAGTTGATTGACAAAATATTCACCCAACACAACTAATAAAAATATTTAACTAAAAATATAAATATTTAATTCATAAATAAAAATATAGAATTTTAAAAAAATTGAGTTATTTATGAAATTAAAAAACTAACGTGAAATACATAGTTGTTGATGCTAATACTGATGCACACTTTCTTCCACACGATAAAAATCTAAATAAATTTTAAAGATAAATATTTATGATTTTAGTGACTAGTGAATTATAATTCAATTATTTATGCTCAAAAAATCCTTTTTATTAAAATTTTCCCTACACTCTTTCTGATGCACTCCTTGATATATGAATTGGTGATGCATGTTGCATCAATGAATGCTTCATCAAGTCCATTGGTGCTAGAATTCATTTTATGTCATCACTATTTATGTAAATTATATCAATATAATGTTTGTCTAAAACCATAAAAAAACAAATTTATAGGCAAAACATTACATTATTTTCACAATACGACTTATGTTAAAACATGAAAATATGCTAGAGAGTGTACATAGAATATGGGCTATAATTTTAAAATTTAGGAAAAAGTGAAATATATATAATCAAACTTATTCTCCAAATTTCTAATCCAAATAAACCATGAATTATTTAAAATAATTCAATGACTCAAAGGATCTAAGAAAAATACTTAATTTAGGATATACCTTTTTATGTAAATAATGGATATTTAGGAGCACTTAATTATGAAAATGTCATCAAGGAACCACAAATAATTTTCATGTTGAATTTAATAATTTAAAAAATAATCATTATCAAGAGATTGAAAATATTATAATGAGTGTAAAAATAAAAAGGAATTGAAAGTTATATATATTTAACTAATTGATCATACCACACTTTATTAGATGCCATCTCTTGTTCTATTTATAATGATGAGATTAAAATAAAATATTTTCCAAATAATGTGGATTTTCTTATGTATTGGGTAAATTAACTATTATGGGGATCCAAAAAGGTGAAATATTATTAAAATTCATTAAAAATATTGAACATGTATGTACAATTCATTAAAGTGTGTGTTTAGTCATGATTGTTACAAAGAATACATGTGTACACACTATAACATAATTATATTTTAGTGTGTACTCATGGCATGTGTGAGGAAAACAATTAGGCTCAATATTTATTAAGTGGTATGGGATACAAGACATGTATATGTATAAAATAAATATTTCAATTTGAGAATATTCTTATACAAATTAATATTATTAATATACTTTCAAAAATAGTGAGTTTTTTTTCGTATGACTATGACTTAAAATTATAATAATGATTTTTGGAGGACCCCTTTAAATTCAAAATTATCAAAATTATAATATATTAGTAATTCTTGGTAACATTATGCTCATGTGTTTATAAGTGTGAAATATAAGGCATGTTAAGGGAGATTGAATCATTTGACTGCATGTCATGGTTACTATAATAAATCCCAACCCACTCCCATCCTATGTCAATGATGGAAGATGTAGTTGGAAATTCCATTGAAATAATTTTTCCATCAATTGACTTATAATTGAAACTAATCATGTTAATTATATGTTTTATTTATGACAAAATCTAACAATATTGTACTAAAAATTGAATATTACAACAAAAAATGAACAATTGAGGATAATAAAAGGTCTACAAATATCCAAATCAATCAATGTTTACACTAATAATGGATAATTTCAAAATTAATGGTTAGTTAACATTTGATTATCCTAAAATACATCATATTTTCTACTAAAAATACTTATTTTAAATAATAAAGAAAAAATAATGTTGATTAAGGGTGATATTCACCCAAATTGACTAATGTTTATTCTGACCAATATGGACCAATCATGGTAAATTAGGTACAATTAGACCCAAATAATTTTTGTTTTAATTCAATCGGGTAAATAACTTGGTTTTAAAGATATCCAAGTACCATAAAAGTATTACACAAAAAGAGTTATAGGCCAAACAATGGTTGAACAGAAAAAATAGAAAAAACTAACTATATATTACCAAAAGTATAGAAATATAACATAAAATAAGATCAAAAGGGGGGCCTTCTAGTGTTTCCTTCTCCTCCTTAGATGTCTTATATGTAATTCCTCACTTTATCTTAGAGACCTTTTACTTCATACAATTTCTAAGACCTTCTGCACCATCACATGGGAGAATCATGCGTGGCCTTTTTCTGGCCTTGAATCTGTACGGTTGTCTTCCTAATAAGGGTCAAATTAGGGGAACTAGGTGGGGGGGTTTCATAACCTTAATAAATTGCTTAATAGGGGTTTGTTTTATCTAAGTGGAGTGGACAAAGTATTGAATAGTTAATTTTGCCTACGTGTGTAGGGTATTCCACTCTTGTATAAGGCTAGTTAGGGTCAGATCAACCTTTTACACCTTATTATTAAAGTTGTAAAGTTATTCCTTATTGTTTTTGAACTCATTAGATATAAGTAATTTACCCTTCCTAGTGGCCTCTTTTAAATATCCATCATCTAGGAAGATCAACTTACGTTTGGGAAAAAAATTAAGTGGAAGGTCTTTGGCAGAGGTTTTAGATAGACTAGTTTGGGAAGTGCTAACAGATAAGCAGTAGGACCTCAAGGTGGGGTCTTCCTTTGGGGAGTACTAATGATATTCCTCCTCAATAGAGGATCCCCTTGAGAACCTCCCTCCCTTGTAGAGTTTGACCATGCTTAACAAGTAGAAGAATACACCCCTGATGTAGAATGGGGTTGGACTCATTGACTTGGTGGGCCAAGGTAGTGCATTCCAGTGACTTTAGTAGGTAGAATGACAAGATGATATCATAACACAAATTTTTTTTAATAACGAAAAATAATGACAAAATATTAGGGCATACTTACCCTCTAAAATCATGAATCTCATTTCTTAGAGGCATATCTCTAGCAAATGGTGTGAAAGGTCCACTTGGTAGAAACCCTTCTCATCAGTTTTCACAAATTAATTCATGAAAATAAAGCACTGAAGAAGCTCCTTCTTCTTATTTTGATCCTTGAATTCCTTTGTCCTTTCATAGGACATGCCAGTGGCCTCCCCTATAAATTCCTCTATGATTATGATCTTTCTGCCCTATATCACCACTGTGCACTTGTTCCATGCAGTGATAAACTCTCAGGCCATGTTAGAATCATGCTCAATAATTTTCACCGTTATCTCTATGAGACCCCCCACCTTAGTTTTTTCCATATCTTCTTCTATCCCTGCACCTCAAAATATGAGATAGGCTCTAGTTGCTCTCTATCTCCCCCCATTGGCATAATGATAGTAGAGCTAAGATAAATAGATAAATGGTTTTGGAGAGGATAGGATTGAATTATATGAATTAGGCTTGGGATACCCCTTGTCTTCATCCTATGATAATTAAACCACCTCATTTATTCATAATGGTAGATCATCATTTTTAAATTCCATTTTTTGATAGGAAGATTTTGTACATGTGATGGCATGATAACCCATTTAACCTATTATAATTTCATCTCGTGTGGCCATTAAGACATTATTGGGAACATGTCCTCCATGCCAAAGGGTTAAAATGTGGAGTTTTACTTTGATGTTGGCAAGCAAATCCACCACCCCGTTGCCTTCACGATATATGTGCACAATTTGGATTTGTGTCATGCCCCTCAAAATTAGCTTGGAATCATCCATGATGTCTTTTATAGTGTGAGAAGGGATTATTTTTACATCCATGGCATTTAAAATTTTTAAACAATCACCCTCTATGATGATTCTTTCTAACTTGAGTTTGGAAGCTATTTGGATACCCTAAAGGTCTATCTTGGCTTCAGCAAGGTGGTTTGTTTAGTTTCTCAATGGTCTTGTTTAAGCATCAATAAGATCTCCTTTTGAGTTCTTTATGACTCCTCCCCCACCTACAAGTCTAGGGTTACCTTTAGATTCACCATCAAAGTTCATTACATCCCATCCTTCTGGTGTATCCTTCCATTTTTATGTTTACGGATAAGCAATTTTGAGGGGGAGATTAATTGATGAACTATGTCCCAGTTGTTGAATATCTACAGTGTTAAAGGAGGTCCATGTTTTTTATCTTTGGGAGGAAAACATTTCCTTTTTAGTGATAGTCTGGTAGAGTCAGAGGAAGGGCCCTTTAGCTTGGTTCCTTTTATTTGAAAAGAAGCTATCATTATGGGCTTTCTAAACACATCAAAACCAATGTGGAAGAGCTAAGTACCATAAGAACTCTAGGGATAGGAGATTATAGGGTGGTTTCTATTGCATTATGAGATCAAACACATTATTTGGTTTAACCCAAACTAGGTTGAATGTATTCAACATCTAGTTAAATAATGTTGATTCAAAGGGGAAATATAGAAATAGATGATGGACTGAGTCTTCCACATTCTAGAATAAAGGGCATATATTGGGGACTATAAATCCTCTTTTATCTAGGTTATCCACAGTCAAGATTTTGTCTTGTGTTGTTAGCTAAAAGAAAAATTTGACTTTGGGTGTCAGATGCTTAACCCAAAGATTTTTTTAGAAATTCCTTTCACTTTCTAAATTAAGGTTTTTGGTGTGTTCTGAGGCCACCGAATACAATCAACTATCTTTATTATCCCATATAAAGTGGTCTTCCTTCTGGGATGTAGGAGTATGGATTTGACTGATCAAAGAGTTGAGGGTTTGTATTGCCTGAGCCTCTTCTATAGAGAGCCCTTCAAAAAGGAGCATTTTCCACCTTTTTAAACCTTTGTTCACCACCCAGTAATCTTTGATTTTTTATCCCCATATTTACTTGAGGTCCTTATACTAGTTATCCCAAGTCTTTTGTGAGTACAGGGGGGTGGAAGACAACTAGGGATCTTCCCAAAAGTTAATTTTCTCTCCATTACCAATTTTATATGTGATGCCTTTCTTTAAAAGGTCCTTGTAGTTAGTGGTGGCCTTCCAAAAAGTGAATCCATCCATAGGACCTTATTCCCATAGGAAGTTGCTTACATCCACTCCTTCTAAATATTTAGCTTTAATAATTCTTGCCCATTCACTATCTTCCATCATAAGCCTCCAGTCTATTTTTTCCAATAGGGCCCTATTCATAGATTTTATGCTTTGAAGGCCCAGGCCATTTTCTTCGGGAAGACAAGTATTTTCCCATGTGATGAGTTTATACCTAAATCTTTCTTCAATGCCCCTCTATAATAAGTTTTTTTGGATTTGTTCAATTTTAGTGACCACCTTGGAGGGCATTCTGAAAATAGATATTTGGTAAATAGGAATGCTCTAGATTGAGGCTTTGAGCAGTTGATACTTCCATGCTTATGTGAAAAGGTGACCCTTCTACCCTACCAAATTTCATTTTATTTTATAAATGAGAGGGTTCCAAAGATAATAATCCATTTTTCCTTCAAAATACGAGATGCCCAAATGACTTGCTAGAAGTTTGCCCACCTTACAATCCAAAATTTTGGTAATTCTTTTCTGCTAAAAGAGAGGAGTGACAATGAAAAATTGAGAACTCTTTTGAAATTTGATGCACTAATTTGAAACATATTCATAAATTTTTATGATCAATTTCAGATGTTTTGATTCCTCCATAGATGCTTCACCTAGGATGATGGTGTCATATTTATAAATGATAGGTTTTGTATTTAGAGTAATTGAAATTCCTTTTATCAATCCTTAAGAACATGATTTCAATAGACTCTTATAGTGTATATGATAAAATGATGAAGAGGTAAAGATAGAGAGGGTCACCTTGCCATAGTCCTCTATAATTAGGGAAGAATCCTTTTGGTATACCATTTATGATAATAGAAAATTTAGGAGTGGCAATGCAGTTTCAAATGATCTTTCTAGTGTCTTGATTAAATCCCAACCTCTTCTGGATCAGCATGAGGAAGTACCAGGAGACTTTATCATAGGATTTAGATATATCCAACTTAATAAACATTCCCTACCTCAAGGATCTAGATTTATAATGAATGGATTCATGAACTAGGATAATACCATCTATTATTTGTCTGCTAGCCACAAAATCCCCCTACTGCTCCCCTATGACTTTATATAATATATGTTGCATTCACTTTACTAAGATTAAGGAGCATATTTTGTACATGGTATTGCAAAGGCTAATGGGGTGGAAGTCCTAAAAGTTAGTATCACCCTAATTTTTAGGGATTAAAACTAAGAAAGTGTTATTGATTTCCCTTAGGCTCATTTTAGAATGTAAAAATTCTCTAATAACTGCCTCGGCCTCCTTATGGACAATGTCCCAAAATTGAGGGAACCCATTAGGTCTTGGGGCTTTGGATCCTTCCATTGAAAATACTACACTTTTTATCTCCTCTTAAGAAGTAACATTAGTAAGTGAGAAATTATCAGTGCTTGAGAAGACTTTATCAAAGTTATTTAGCATGGTGGCTACTAGGTGATCATCTGTGAGTCTTTATTTTGAGAGGATATTTTTTTAAAAGTTGGTTATATGGTGGGATATCTCATCTTCATCTCTTATAATATACCCATTTTCCATTTTTAATTGAGATATTCTATTAATGTTCCTATGTCTAGTTGATGAATGATGTAAGAACTTGGTATTCTTGTCTCCCTTCCTCAGCCATGTGCACCTAGACTTTTGTCTCTAATAGGCTTCATCTCTTGCTCGAACATTATGAAATTGGAAAAGTTATTTTTACCTAAAATTCATGTGATCATTTTTACCTATCCTAGCACAAAGATCTTCAATAACTGAAAGTTCTACCTCTAGAGCCTTCTTTTGTAGGAAAATGTCACCGACGACTTATTTATTCCAAATCTTCAACTTCATTTGAGGAAGATAATTTTTTTAGTTAGAATAAACATGGTAGAGCCTGAGAAAGGTTCTCTCCACCAAACCCTTAGGGATTCCATAATATTAGGTTGATGAATCCATATGCTTTTAAATTTAAAGGAACAACATTTGAGTTTTGAGATTTTATCTCATTCAAAAATCAAAGGGTTATGATCGGACCTAATTTTGGGGAGGAAAGAGAGCCTGCTAAAGAAATGGATATCCTAGTTTAAGAAATTAAGACTCTATCAATTTGGACCTAGATCAAATTTTTATCCATTCTCCTGTTGGACCACATAAAAGGGTTACCATTTAGGTCCACATCCATTAATCTTGCATTTGTAATGAAATCATTAAATTATATCATGCTATCAGTGAAGTCTATATGTCCACCTTTTTATTCCAAAGAATGAGGGGGGTATTGAATTCCCCAAAAATAATCCAATTCCAATTTTTGCAAGTCCTTTGAAAGGACAATAGGTTTTCCCAAAGAATGTTTTTGGCATATTTAACATTTGGAGCATAAAAATTGGATAAGATCCATCTATTATTTTAATCTAAATCCATGAACAAGATAGAAATTTGGTTGTTTGTATTCCATAAAATATATCCTCTTAGGTTATTTGGGTTCCCAAAACTACCAAGCCTCCTGAGGCACCTTTGGAGTTCAAGGATAAAACATGAACATTTCTCTAGATTTTCATAGCACAAGATTTGACAATAAAATAATATATTTTGGTTTCCTAGATGATAAGAATAGAAGGGTCAACCCTTTTAATGAGATTATAGATGGTCCTCTATTTCTTGAGGTTATTTGAACCCTTGCCATTCTAAGAAAATATTTTCATTTCTTATCCCATTGAATTTTAAGAGTTTGTTGGGAATCCTTAGCAATCTCTTTAGCCATTTCTAAGTTCCTTGTAACCATCTTGGGAGACCTTCCCATAGGTTTTGGGGCAAATCCAATGTTGTATTTTTTCCTCCCTCTTTTTCTTTTGGAGTTTGTGGTAAACCCTTCAATTGAGAAAAGATCCTGAGGGGGAGAAAGAGTCTTAGAAAATTTACCACATTATTTAAAGTGTGCTAGAGACTTCAAAAGGGGGAGAGAGGGGTATACCTAGGAGGGAAAGGATTGGAATAGTCCAAGATATCAAATAGGGGGGTTTTCTACACCAAATTTTGAGCTGACTTGGAAATCAAGGTAGGTAGATGAATACCCAAAGAATAAGAGGGAAGAGGATGGGGCGGGAGAAGGGACCACAAGGGAGAAAAGGGAGGAGGGGGAACCTGAGATGAAAATTGGGGGGGAAGAAGGGGTTGAGTTAGGTTTGGGAGGGGAGGGGAGAGTCACAAGGCTAAGGGTGGGGGCCGGTCCACTTAGGGGAGGGGTGACAAGTGCCCAATGAGAGGATGGGGGGGGGAGGAGAGGAGAAAGAGGATGAGAGAAGGGAGGAAGGAAGAAAGGGACCTAGGGGAAATCCAAGGGAAAGGGAGGTGGGGGGGAAGGGGTGGGGGTGCCAAGATAAATCACCCTAAGGGGCCTTCTCATGTAGGGACATTGAGTCAGCAAATGAATCTAGAGGAGAGAAAGGGTTATTACAAGGAATATCTTTTAAGTTGCCAGATAGTGGAACACTTGGAGAGGCTCTAGGGAAGCTAATTTTGAGAGGTTTCTCTATCTATATATCCTTATTTGGTGCCTCCTTCCTAGCCCACTTCTATGTGGAGGTGGTACCTCCTTAAACAACAAAATTATTAATAAGAATTAAATTCTACTAATTAAAACTTGTCTAAATAATTTGGGTGAAATTATCACTAAATAATCAAAATATTATACTAATAAGGGTTTATTATAACCAATAATGCATAAACACTTAATTTTGGTTCAATCATTGTTATTAAAATGTTTTTATAACTACATTGTATATATGGGTGACCACCTTGAATTAAAAGATAATTTATACATGTTTTCATCTCTCTTTTATGCAATCACATGGTCCTCTTTTCTTTTGTTTATTTTTTTCTTTGTCATTTTTACCCATGGAGTTTTTTTCTTTATTATATCTCTATATGTGCATGTTTATTCTATTGGGATAGAAACATTGATCATGTTGATTATATCATAGGAAAAAACAATGGGCCTATTATTTTTGTCCATTTTCTATTAATAGGATTTCATTACCATGATTATATCTTTTCTATGTTTGGGTCCATTCTCACTTTTTTTTGTCTTTTTCTCTACGTGTTTTGTGCACCAATAGGTATTTTGAATTAAATGTGAGAAGCATATATATTCAAATAATCTATTCTAATTTTAATAAGAGGTTTTAATAAATATCCATGATTGAGGTTCCAAATAAATTTGCAATTTAATTCTAGTCATCCATTCTCATGTTTAGGCAAATCAACATTGATTTATCACTAATCAAGGACTTTCATCACATTTTGTAAAAAATAAGGCATAGGAAAATTTTCATGTAGTTTCATCTCACACATATGGAAGAGGATGTTGAATCCTTTACGTGATTGATTCATTCACTTTTTACATTAACTATTCAAGGTCTAGTTTTGGCATGCAAGATACGTAGCTACAACACCTTTATGGATTCCAAACCCAACTCATTCTTCCATTCTCATTTTAAATTATATTTTTATCCTAGAAATATAAGTCAATAACTTTATAAATAAAAATCTAACAATTTTGTTGATCAATTCTAAAAAGCACAAATACATAAAATAATGGCATCTAGTTGCAAAGTAGTACAAAAAGTTACAAAATCCAAAAAGATAGTACATAATTGGTACCAAAGAACATGTATGGAAATAAAATATAGTTATCCTTGGTCCTACTATTTACAAAATGGTGCATCCATAGTTCCTTTTTATTTGGAATCTAAACTTTAAATTTTGTACACTGTCAAATATAGGCTTGCATAGTCCATATCTACATTCATAAATTATAAATTCATAATAAGTATGAATTTTCATTTTTATTTTTCATATATTTTAAGTTTTGTTGACAATTTAGTATTTTCTTTTTGCAATTTTACTATTTTATCCACTAAGATAAATCTATAATTACTTTTTTACATTGATAATAAGTAGATCTCCCTAGTTCAAATATTATACAATACTTTTAATTTTAATTCATCTAACATAAAAATACAGTGAAATTTATTGGTGAATCTAACATTATTGCATTCAAACTAGTAATTTATATCCTCTTTCTCCTTAGGGACTATTATTTTTCATTCATAGATCATATTCTAAATGTATTATTTTATCCCCTCTTCCACCCTTAGGGTTTCATTTTCTTTTTATGATGCTTTTCATGATATTAGTCATGATTTATACTTGTGGAATGGAGAGAATTATTTTTTATATTTTTAATGCTAAATTTTAAAATTTTAATGTTTCAAATGATAAAATAATCAATAAATGTATTTTTAAAACTTTGATAGATTATTTTTTTGGAAACCCTAGTCTTGTTGATAAAATGATGGATGGTTAAAGAAGGAAAATTATGCAAATATGTCTCAAATGGGTACCACATACTTTTGTTCCTACATATAATATGCTTTGTGAATATTTTTTGACACCTACAACCATAAGAAATAGTATTTATATGGTTATTATTCATTGTAAGACTAAACCAATGAATGCACTTTTCAAGTATACCACCATTCTTACACATGAGATAGAGGATATAACACATGTTATATGTAATTTTTAAATAAAATGTGAAATTTAAATGCTAGGCTATGCATAATATTGTATACTCCTAGGTAAAATCATGTTAATAGGTTACATATTTTGGCAATCAAAATTCAAGAAAAAATAATAAATTGTAAATTGTAAATAAAACAATATTTATAAAATATATAATAGATTATATTAAAAAATTAAAACATAATTGTGCACTATATAACCATCTCTATTTTAATCTTCAAAAATTTAAAATATATTTTGACATGTTTAAGTCCACCTTAATATGTGCATAATAAAATATATACATTTTAATGACATAATTTAAGTAAAAAAATTTTTAAATAAAATATATATGGAAAAATATACAAAATAATTACTAGGTGCTAGAATTACTAATGCAGAATAAATATGCAAACCCGTACAAACTATTATATTCACATATTTAAGTTGTGTAACTTTTCCACTATTTATAAAATTACTAAATAATCATGAAAATTCCTTGTCAAAATTGAATGAAACTATATAAATATTTATTTTTAAAACTATTATCATGTAGAATTATCTGTTTATAATATACTATTACTTTACACCATAACCTCATTAAAAATGGAATATAAATTTTCTATATCTTTCCTAAATTTATAGATTTATTCACCAAAATCATAGTAAAAGTGTAACCCCTTAGCTTTTTTTCATCCCCATTCTACCCCAAAGGATTTTTTTCTTGGCATGGCTCTTCTTAATGAATAATTTATTCTTAATTTTTAATTATTTTACGGTGATGGGGAGACTAAATCACACATTTATTCAATATTCCTATTTGTAAGAAGCTATGAGAATAATTGTTTAATTTTACTTTAGTTTTTTCTTAGCACATTTATTCATGATGCCTTCTCTATGGTATTTAATTTATTGAGTGGCTCATTAAATTCATTCCAATTATTAAAAGAGGTATTATTATATTAATAATTTATCAATAATAGACTTAGAACCACATATGATAGCATATAACATCATAAATGAGGTAAAAATAAATATATGCATGATTACATATTTAGATTTTGTTATCATATGCACTCTTTGATTTATCAACCATGTGATCTTGAAATGAAATATATATTTATAAATGTTATCATAACATTTATATGAGATATAATATACTTGGCATAGTTTTCAAATAATTTACTTATCTTACTCATATTAACCTTGTTGAAAAGGGATTAATTTGGCCTAAGGTCCATACCTCACCCGTTATGGATGGAAACATTAGTAATGAACATGTGCCTACCATGAGAACATATACCACATGGGTTAATAAAGTAACAACATATACAATGATACCTTTATTAAATTAACCCAAAAAAATTAAGAATTAATACATAATAGTGAAGAGCTTATTGGACAAAAAATTGATTGAACTGGCTCCCATTCATGAAAACAATCTTAAGTATAGGATAAAATATTACAATAAAAATTTATTTTAATCTTACATACTATTAGAAGTCATAATAAAATTGATTCATTTATTTAATGGATAAAATTAAAGAGATTTTTTATCAAGAAAAAAACACGTTTGACTACCAAACTCCACTAGGAAGGGGTATTATATAAAAATAAAATAAACCTCCAAAGATATTTTAGAATAAAAATAAAATTAAGAAAAAATGTCAATATTAATTGAATCAATACTTAGAACATGAAAATAATGATCTATTACTTGATGATACATACTTGGGGTGTCCTCACAAACCCCAACATATGGATTAACATCTCACATAAAATAACATTGGATACAATTTATATGTATTTTAGAAATTTTATTTTTATGAAACCTTTACATATTTTGTTTAGTTAACATGTTATTTATTTCATATCATGATCCTTTTTTTTCTGACTAAGTTTGTGACTCCTTATAATTGTAATGCAATATGGAATTTTAAATTTCTAAGATAGAAACTATGAAATTGAACTCAAAGTTCCTAATATACGTCAAATTATCAAACCTTAGATTAGAGATAAAGGAACAAGTAATCAAAATATAAAATAAATAAATCATAAACAACAATATTATACATCAAATTTATATGTGCATGTGTCCTTCTTGATGTGTGGATGTGCTGTAAAAGATTGAATGATGAATTTTTGATGTAACATGTTGATTTCTCTTGTTTGGCTCAATAATTGGGTAGAATTTAGGATATGTATGTCTTAAAAGGTTGATGATGGTTGATTTATAGCTTGGATACAAGGATGCAATGATGAAAAAGATTCAAGATTCAAGGATTAAAAGTTTAAAATATAGTTTTCATGGGATTCTAGTTAAAATCATAGGAGTTTATGAGGAATTGAGACTTATATTTATGCCAAAGATAATGGAGATAAATGGATAGGAATTCATGTGAAGATCTGGTAGTTGGGTTTAGTACTTAAAAATTCCTAGAGGATTATGGAAAAAGATAATGTGGAGCTTAATGTAGATTAGTAGGTTCTATATGTGGTTAGTATAATTGATGAGGATTTAGGTGGGGATTAGGGATGTAATGTTTTAGGAATATTAGTGGGGAAAGTTGAGAGTAGGTGACAAGGAATATAAATTCCTTGATATTTTGAAATATTTATTAATGGTTAAATAGAGTGATAACAAGGATGATTAATTGATCCAAATGATGATGTGTTGTGATGTAAGGTTGGTATTATGAAAGAGGATGTTAATAAAATGATAGTAATATAATTAGGTATGATGATAATTAGTGATAAATAATAATAAAATTAGTAACTATGGAGTGCATAATTTTAGATGTCAACATTTTGCACTTTTTTAAAATGACATTGTGATTAAAATAAGTAATGGTTTATCAAGGAAGTGAAAGGATGTGTGGGTTAGTAAGTTAGTAATAGGTGATGCCCCCTCGAGGGGTGATATGGGGGGAATGAGATAGATGGTTGTTTGAAATAAAATTATTGGTGGGATGTGTGGATAGAATAAATAGGGATTGGTATGGATATAACATATATGAAAGATGTGTTGGCTATGATTAATGTAATGGATGCATCATATATGATTGATATGATTAACATGAATGATATGATACAACGTTGTCAATTGATGATCTAAAATTTGATTGATATTTGAATTGATTTATGGTCCCCATATAAATGATATATTCATGTGAATGAGATGATAAATTTATGACTCTAGATATGCCCTAGCCAGTGACATGAAAAGGGAAGCTATAAATTTTGGATATATTTATTATAAAAGCTATGAGATTTGGACATATCCTAAAAAAAACATATGTTGGGAAGAACTTTGACATTTGATCAGATTTATTGTTTAAATTACTAATTAGTTGATTGATTTATTAGTTAATTAACTCATTGAATTTCTTTATTTGACTTAGATGGAATAAAATATAGATGTCATGATTTGTTGGTTCCAAATCGACATGTGTAGGAGATAGAATGGAAATATCAGTGAAATGATTAAGTGGATGGTGGTTGATTTTGAATTAATCTCATATCTATATTTAATTTTATAATGATTTGGATTTAGATTGACTAATTAGTTGCATTCTTGATTTTACCCAAATGATGATGTATGCATGGGAATGGAGGAAGCAAGCTTGGATATAGGAGTGATGTCTCCTAGGAGATTGAGATGAACTGATTGATTGTAGTTCAATGATTCCACTAATTGTATGGATTAATGATGATGGATCATGTTGATGGAGATTAGACAGAGAATTTTTATTTAGAATAAAAGAATGAATTATTGTAAATTATTATGAATGATTATGATGTTGTAGCTAAGTTAAACTTAAACACCTCGTATGACTTAGTGTTTCCTACATATTCCATATGGACCTCATGTCAATGTATTTCTCCCTATAAGGAAGTTATGTCAAAGTATACAAATAGCATATATCAAAATTCACCATTGCTATAAAGAACCAAGATGACATGTTTACTTGAAACTATTTCAAAAACAAAAAAAGAAGAGAAAATATATACAAATATTTTCACAAAATGCTTAATCAAAGACACTTAAATGAATAGATAACAAGAATTATATAAACATATATGAATAGATAAATGTATATACATGATGAAATATGTTCAAACAAGTCAAACATCATCAAAGATTTTTAAAAAATGAACACATAAATATTTACATGAAAATTATGGGATGCATTTATTTTTATGCGATCAATGTCTTGTCATTTGTCTTGATGCAAATCATTGAGATGGTTGAACGAATCATGATTCAATTTATCTTGTTTGACTTTTTTCCTAGGTAATGATATATGTCATGATGTTAGATTTGATAAAATATTATATTAAAGGATATTCCTAATGATTTGTTGGATAAGGGATATGTATTTTGGAAAGGGATATTGATTTTGATAAGGATAAGGATTTGGCTAAGGATATGGATTCTGGATAAGAATATATATTATGGATCAATTTTGCATAGGATGTAGGATAACATGACTAGGATGTCTTAGGGTTTTTAGATTTTTATATTTTTTGGGACTTTATGATTTTATGTATGTGAAAGATGGGGATCACTAGCAAAGGTAAAACTCAAGCCTAGAAACCATGATGAGAAATAGTGGTAGATGAAACAATGAAAGGATTTGGGTGGTGCACATAGGGGGTAATGGATAATGAGGAATGGACTAAATATTTAAAAGTATCATATCACATGGAATCTATATGTCCATTCATCAAAGTGTCTCTATGAGGATATGCCAGTATGATTTTAGAACATGTCTTAATACTTATTCTAATTCCTTATTAAGGTCAATATGGGAATAAATTATAGGTATGATAGGATGGCACATGGTGTTTATAATGGATATGGATTGTTGTAAGATGATTATTTTGATTTATATGTGGATTCCACCTAGTGTTGAGGTACTTTTATATAATAAATTATTACATGTGACATTGGAAACTAGTTTTGATCATGGTCCTTGCCTAACGCTCCTTAAAACTAGTTTTCACCATTGGACAAATGTTTTTTTAATTTATTAATAGCATCTCAAATTATTATAGGCATTCAAGATGCATGATGCTGATAAATTTTATATTTATTTGATACTATTTATGGATATGTTTAATTCTAAGATCATGTTATTGATGAGGAATCCACTAATGTCATTTTTGTGAACTTCATTGATTGTTGATTCAACTTCCTTTAGACATCTCAAGTAGGATAAAGCATGATATGGATTAGATTAAGGATATGATTTTATATAGTATATATGATTTATATGGATTATATTATCTTTATGTGAGGTATAATTATCATGAGATAATAAATTGGGACTCACAATTACATGTCCTATTTTTTTATTCTAAATATTCCAATTATGCTTTATGCCACTTGATTCTAGATATTATAAATAATTTTAAAAATTATCTCAAGAGGGCCCCAAGACTCTTATAATCCTTAATATTTATATTAGTTATTATTTTAATTATTTTTAGATTATCATCCATTCTATTATCAATTTTGACGACATCTTGATCAAGTGATACAAAGCTAGATTGTTTATCTATTGGTGCCTTGAAGAGGTTGTCACCAACAATCTCTTATTTATTTATTGGATTTATTTTATTTTTATTTACAAATAGTTCCTCAAAGTTTTTTCATTAAGGGGCTTTTATTTTTTATTTAACTATTTTTTTATTTCCCTCTAGTGCCTCAATGAGGTTTTCACAAGGTGACGTTAATTTTTTATTTGGCCAATTATTTTATTTTATTTGATGCAGGGATTATTATTATTACTAAAAAAGATATGTTGTTGGATTGGATATTATTTTAGTCCATTTATACTATTTTATAACTAGATACCCTCTTGTATACCCATGGATTTTTCAACTAATGTGTCACTATATAGGAAGTTTGATGGTGTGTGATTCTATTGGTCCCAATCGATGATTGTGGGAGATTAAATGTCAGGATAATGGAAATTATTTGTGATGAAAAAATGATGGGGGATGTCAATTAAAGGATGAGAAATGCTTATGAAAGGATTTTGAGTATCACAATACCTATAGAGGCTACTAAGAGTACTTATTTTGATGTTGATGAAAGATTCATCAAGAACCATGGAAGAATCACTATAGTTATTATATTGATATAGAAGAAGTGTGTAGTCAAATCTGCGTGCTCTTGACTCTAATGTGGATGATGTTAATGATTATTTTGATGTTTTTTAATTATAATAGAAGATGTTTCAATTATGTTCATAATGAGGTCCTATTGGATTGCTTTATCCATAAGTACAATCTTTACTTTTTGCTTGGTGATGGAGGCTTTGGGACAAAGGGATTCTAAAAAATAGGTGATTTTTAAGGATGGGTAAGGGATAGATTGGTGGTTAATAATGTGCTATTTTAATATGGTTTCAAGAAAGAGGGGTTTGACAAAGACACGTGGATTAAAGATAGGTTCATCCAAGATGGGATCTTTCAGAGTAGGTGAATGATAGTAGAGAGGAAAATCAAAGTGAGGCTTATCAAATATGGGTTAGTTGTCTTGATATTTATTTGGAAATGGAAAATTTTGATCATGCTATGGAAATTAATCATAGAATATCCATTCTTGCTCACTCTTACAGATAGATTCATTTAATTCGATTTCAATTTCAATGTCATCATGGCCAATTATATCTTAGATGTAATTATTTTAAATTTGGAGCATATATTAATGTAATTCCCTTGGATTTTTTGATACTGACTATATTCACCTTTTTATATACCAATAGGGATTATGATCAGTTGGATCAAAATGCTCTGTATATAGATAAATGATCATATTTATTGTGGCTAGTTGATAAAATATGACTTCCAAGGATTTATTGAGAGGAGTGTATTATCTTCATTCACAACTTTGTTTGGATGAGGAAGCGCTTTATTCTAGATCAGATGGTTGTCCTTACCCTAATGATGATAGTACATAGCTAGATGATTATACTTTTTATGTCTCATGGGTCAAATTTTTATTTGATAGGGTTTATAAGACAGATTTCCATTTCTTGGTGTGATGGGGGATGTCACAGTCAAGGATATAACTAGTGGATGGAAATATTGATTGTGACTAGCTAGTGTAGGGGCTATGATTATTTTGATTTTTATGTGGATGTCTTTGAAAATTATTTATTATGATGGATCCTAGGTTTAGTGGATCAAAATAAACTAAAATTTAAGCATGCATTTAGATGATCAATAAAAGGACAATGTCCTTATTTTCAAACATGTATTTTTCAAACTAGGCTATATACAAATATATTTTGGGTGTCATGGATAGAGATGGGATAAATGATGGATGTTGTGATTTTTCAGTCCCAATCAATAAGTGCAGTATAAAGAATGGACATATTAGTAAATTGTTTTTGTATGTTAATATGGGGGTGATTCATAATTATATTTTAGATTGTTTGATGCTCAATGCTCAAAATTTTGATGTGAGCTTCTTTATATTGATTCAAGTTTGAGTTAATGGATTTGATGGACTTGTATGTGAGACTATTGATATTGATGGATGATGAACTTGAGTACATTAATTGATTTTGAATGTAAGGTATATTGATTTAGATTGTTTAGGGTACTATGGTTGATGTTTGAAAATTGATGAATGATAAGCTTGGAATTTTTTTAAGATTGATATTTGACTAATCATTCAGGGTTGTTTGGATGTAACCGTAGGAGTTGGTATTATTGGATTAATGTTGTTGACTAGGTTTTGATTAACTTGAATGATTAAATTATTGATAGGTTTGGATTAATTGATTATGGTTCAAGTGACCCTTGATGTTGGATTGATTTGACTAATTTTGGTAAGCTATCTTGAGTGATTGATGATATTACGTAATGATTGAATGAATTTTGTGTTGAATTTTGGATGATATTAAGGGGATTTTGAATTGTATAAGTTATATTATATTTAAGTAAATGTTAAGTTGGATTTAGATGATTGCCAATTTGGTTGATGGGGTGTTTCAAACTTAATTAGGCTTTTAGGATTATAGTAAACTTAGGGTAGATTAAAGAAAGCTTATGATGTGGATTAATGAAAGCTTATGATTGGATTTTAGATTTTATATGATTAGGGGTGAATAGTTTAATAAGTGTGTATTTGAACTAATTTAGGCTATAATTTGGGTTATTTTTCTAGCTTGATAGGATGATAATCAGATTGGACTATGTTTAAGAATTTTGAGATGTTGAAATTTGATTAAAGATTTTTATCGATCTTTGGATAATGGGATGCTGATGTTTTTTTGGACTAAGGTGTGGTTAAGGATGATTAGTTAATGAATATGTGAGAAAGCTTAGGATTTTGATTATAGTTTTTGGACAAATTTGATAAGGTAATTATGATATTAGACTTTATTTAGGATGTTATCTTGTTGGGGTTGGATTAAGAATATTGGTCAATATGTTTGGATAAATTGATGTTGATGTGGTTGGATTTTTGGATTAATGATGTAGGATCACTAGGAGAATATTAATTCAATATGTAAATAAGGTCATTTACGATGTAATAGTGTTCTAATAAGTCTTAATTAGTTCTTGAAGGTTAATAGAAATCTTTGAATGCTTTAATTGTATTAGCACAGGACTACTTATCTATAGTTAGAGTTTCTCTCTAAAATGAATAATCTGAATATTGTAAAGGGATTTTGACTATCTCTAAAGGATATGTATTTTATGGAGTAGTGATACAAGACCTAAGATTCATATTAACCTATGTAAATCCTTAGATGAGTCTAGAAAGCTTTGACTACATTTGGAAAAAGGATAACGATGGAATAGTCGTTGGGATAAAGACTAGTTGATAGAATTTTGGGATTGTAAAGATAAGTTCTATGTCATTTAGTTAGAAGCCAAATAAGGCAAATGAACACAAATAAATGGTGATAATTCAATGGACATATAATAGAGTAGAGTAAGTGGTAAAGGAAATAAAGAAGGCCTTTTGTCCTATATTATGGTCGTAAGTATATAAAAAGATTTATTGATTGAAGAATTTTATTTAGATACTTAAGTGGATATTTTATGTACTCCTTACATAAAGATGTTAGAATAAAAGAGAAGAGAGAGAGAGTAAGATGTTTGAGGAGATCATGAAGGTCCATCAAGAAGTAAACTAAGGTCTACAAGAAGTAAATATAAATTTGAATATATAATTTAGCATATAAATAAATAAATAAATGTAATATTTATTTGAAGATCTCGTGGTATCTCATACCTTTGACACATAAGTTCATGATCCTTGAGTTATTGTTTGGATTCTCCTCTTGCTTTTGAATATCTTATTTATAGATTAAAGCAAGAAACCAAAAATATTTTTGTATACTTACATTTTGGCAGAGATGATGTGTATTTCATGTATTTTATGAGTATAATGATAAGTGAATATTCATTTTAGAGGTGAATTATAATAATACCTTCTTCTATCTGAGCAATGGGCTACATAAACCTAGAAATAATTTGGCATGAATGCACCCCACTATAATAAAAAAATCATCAATGAATTGACCAATTAGTCATGTAATATAATAGTCAATAAAGTTATTTTTAGAATTAATGTACTGTATAAAACAAAACTAGTTTTATTGGGTGAATGTATACATAGAATGAAATGGTAAGTCCAAACAAATATAGAGGAAGAGAATAATATATTATTGGTTTAATGGTTGGGTTAAATCATAGATTTGGTCAAGAATAAGGATGTTAACACTTATATCAACATTAAGACATGGTACAATCTGATAATTCTCCATCGATTTGGTTATCCATTGGCCGATGGTAATGATTTATGATGCTTTTTTCTTTGAATTGGTCTTGTAAAAGACCAATAATAGATCAAATTTGAATTGAAATGACTAGAATCATAATGGTTATATTATTCTAGTGAGAATAAAATCTGAGGTAAAATATTATTGTATAGCCATTTTACATGTAATGTTTATGCAAATATCTACCAGAGTTATATGTTATCTATAGGATGGGAAATAAATAACATAAGGAGGAGTTAAAAAATGGAAATACATTTCTATTTTTTAAGGAATAATCAATTGGTTGATACCTCTTTCCCACTAATGATGAAGATAGGAAACTGACATTGCTTTATAGTATGGTGAGTGATTGTGGTGATGAACATTTAAACATCAAATTGATTATTCTAAAATAATTATAAGTCAAGGAAGAATAATATTTTCATCAATGTTTGGTATATTGCTATCAATTTTTGGTATCAAATCACAACTCTTGAAATAATAACAATATTTTAAATAGCAGATTATGTCAAATTGATGGTTGGGTGGTGAGTTATTGAATACAAGTTGTTTGTAGGAAGGATGATAGACTAAGTGGTGGTAAAAGGAGCCCTAAATCTATAAAGGTTTAGCAAAAATAATTCCTAAAATCTCAAGGTAATATCAAGAAAGAGCTTAGGAGAAGAAAATTCCAAGTGAAAGACTGACTAAGTTACCAATAGACTAGGGTGCAAAAGACCTAGGTGAGGTATTGAGGATACAAAGTAGCACAATCTCGCTAAGAAAAAAGGTCTATTGAGGCCTAAGAGAAGATGAGGAATGAAAATAATGAAGAGATGAATGGATCAAAGAAGGTAAATAACCATAGATAAATTACTGAAGTAGAGATACAGAAAGAGATTGTTGAGATGAAAGTGATCTTGGAAATGATGGAAGAATTTTTGAAGGAATCAAGGTAGAGTTTCTTGGTGAAGATCAGAAGAATGATCAAGTGGCTTCTCAGATAAATCTTGGAAAAGAGAAAAATAAAAATACAAAGATTGCTAGCAAGGAAATCTGAGAAAATGAAAGAGGTAAATAAACCTTAGAATTTTCAATCTGACATTTTCTTGTCATGTGTGAATATAAGTATAAAATCAAAAGAAGGTGAAGCCCACTTTGAGGGCATAAAATTTGAAAAGCATGAGCAGCATGCTTGTGAAGAAATTGATTGGGCAACAAAGTATGAAGATGTAGAGATATATTTTCTTGAAAAATGGGAGATGTTGGATGGAGATGAAATGTTTGAAGAGGCTTCATGGCCTAAAAATTTTCCTTGTAATGTTGTATTTGATTATGAAAATGTAAATTTTTAGGAAGATAAATTGTATGAACAAACAATAAAATTTTTATATGAATTTATGGGAAATGAATGTAAATCACACATTGAAGTGCTTGAAAAATCTGAAACAAAGAAAGAAAAATTTGAAGAAGATAAACCAAACAAGTCAATTTTAAATCAAGAACTAGTAGAATAGAATGAAGAGTATAGTGAAGAAGAAATGATTTTGAAACAAATCATTTTAGAGTTACAATATTTAATCCTGATAGGAAATACAAGGGCTATCAGAGAAGTTGAAATAGAGATAATGAATCTCTTAAGTGGAAAAGATGTTGGATAAGGGGCAATAGTGCCTCAAGTTTTTAAATCTAATTATGTTTTATATTTGTATGTGCAGGTTTTGAAGGAGAAAATATGGAGTTATATATAGTGGACATTCTTAAGGAGGATGAAAATAAAATTGAGTGATTCAGGCTCATAAGGTATGAAAGAAAACAAGAGAATGGAAGAGATAAATATACCATCAAATATGAATATGAAGGTAAGGTACCAAAATATTGGAAGAAGAGGAAGAAAAAGGAACAATCTTCATTTGAGAAGGAGCTCAAATATTTTTTCTTCCAGGGGATTCTGATGTAGGAGCATCAAGAGAATATTAATGCAATATGTAAATAAGGTCATTTGTGATGTAATAGTGTTCTAAGAAGTCTTAAGGAGTTATTGAAGGTTAATAAGAAGCTCTAAATGCTAAAATTGTATTAGTATAGGAATAATTAGATATAGTTGGAGTTTCCCTCTAAAATGAATATTTGAATGTTGTAAAGGGATTTTGACTATCTCCAAATGATATTTATTTTATGAAGTGGTCCTGCAAGACCTAAAATTCATATTAACCTATGTAAATCCTTAGATGAGTTTAGAAAGCTTGGGCTACATTTGGAAAAAGGTTAGAGAGGGAATATTCAATGGGATAAAGACTAGTTGAGAGAATTTTGGGATTATAAAGATGAGTTCTATTCCATTTAGTTAGGATCCAAATAAGGATTATGGTTGTAAGTATATGAAAATATTTATTAATTGAAGAAGCTTATTTTGATACTTAAGTGGATATTTTACGTACTCCTTGCATAAATATGTTAGTATAAAAGAGAGGAGAGATAGTAAGGTGTCTAAGGAGACCATGAAGGTCTTTCAAGAAGTACATAGAGGTTTACAAGAAGTAAATACAAATCTGAATATATAATTTGATAGATAAATAATAAAGGTAAGATTTATTTGAATATCTCATGGTATCTCAGACCTTTGACATGTAAGTTCATGATCCTTGAGTTATTGTTTGGATTCTCCTCTTGGTTTTGAAGATCTTATTTATATATTAGAGCAAGAAACCAAAAATATTTTTGTATACTCATAGTTTGGTAGAGATGATGCATATTTCATGTATTTTATGAGTATGATGACAAGTAAATATTCATTTCAGAGGTGAAGTATAATAGTACCTTCTTCTATCTTAGTAATGGGATGCGTAAATCTAGAAATAATCTGGTATGAATAGACCACATAATAATCATAAATTTATCAATGAATTGACCAGTTAGTCATGTAATCTAATAGTCAATAAAGTTGTTTTTAGAATCAATGTATTGTATAAAACAAAATTGGTTTTATTGTGTGAATATCTACATAGAATGAAATGGTAAGTCTGACCAGATATAGAGGAAGAGAATAATATATTATTGGTTTACTAGTTAGGTTAAATCATAGATTTGGTTTGGAAGAATGATGTTAGCACTTGTATTAACGTTAAGTTATGACATAATATGGTAATTTTCCTTTGATTTGGTTATCCATTGGCTGATGGTAATGATTTGTGATGTTTGTTTCTTTGAATTTGTCTTGTAAAAGACTAATACTAGATCAAACATGAATTGAAATGACTAAAATCATAATGGCTATATTATTCTAGTAAGAACAAAATACAAGGTCAAATATTATTATACAACTATTTTATGTGTAATGTTTATGAAAATATTTGCCAAAGTTTTGTGTTATCTATAGGCCATGAAATAAGGAACATAAGAAGGAGTTTACAAATATAAATACATTTTTATTTGTTAAGGAACAATCAAGTGGTCAACACCTCTTTCTCACTAATGATGAAGATAAGAAATTGTGATTGCTTCACAGTATGGTGAGTGATTATGGTGAACATTTAAATGTCAGATTGATTATTCTAAAATAATTATTAGTCAAGGAATAATAATATTGTCATCAATGTTTGGCATATTACTATCAATTAAGGATGTAGATGTTTTGGTTGATTTATGGATGACCGATGTTTGTTTGGATATATGGTGTTTCAATTCATTGGATTAAGGGATATGTCTTTTTTATCTTGATTGGTGTAGGATTTTATGTTTTCAAATAGTAGGGGTCTCGAAAATAATAAAAAAAAATCAAGTAAGCTATAAGCCTATGATAGTAGATGAGGATATGTGACATAGATAATAACCCACCATTATACTCATATAAATTAGTGACTAGATTCATCCCACAACCCAATATCTATGTTTGTATATGGCGAGTTATCTTCAAGGATGTTGTTTCCCTTAAACTAATAGTTATTTATAACCAAAGGTATTAATTTATGATGTATGAGGCTCTCTACATTCATCCCATATATACTTAGTGGCACAGTGAGTCCCAAGTCCATGTAATGATCACATGTGATGCCTCGGTATTGAAGTGTGACCTCTTTACTTCATGGAACCATTTATGGGGAATCTTGTATAACTTTATGACAACTCTGCTTGATATTTATATTCCACTATAACACATAGTGTGATTTAGTGCATGGTGTATGCAATCAAAAATTCATCATGTCCATAAATCAATCCTAGATCAAATGGGATAGAGAACACCCACACTTCCAATTAGGGGGAATATAATTATTAAGTAGGACCATAACCAATGTGAGGATCTGTTAGACTTGATTAGGTGATCACTTGTCACAATACACCATGTGAGATAGGGTTCTAAAGCCTATAGTCTAACACAATCACATAACAACCCTAAAAGAGTCCTATGATTTAATATTTCACTAATATAATAAAAATAAAAAGTAAATATAATCTATTGCTCACCAAATCTTGTGGCAAAAAGTGGGGATTAGAAACAAAACAAATAAGTAACTAAACTAAACATGTATAGAAGACAGATACTCATGTCAATGTATATAGATTCCTAATACATAGAAGAGAAGAATACAAATGCTCTATCTATCTACTCTTACAAAGGGGGAATAAAGTTAGGAATACTTACCTTTGAATATAAACCCACCGAGCCTCAATCTCTCCCTTGGCCAAGGTGCTTTGCAAAATATTTTCATGGTATGTAAGGATAACTATGATAAATCAGCTCTAGGCTACACAACCTATCCAAGAATCAAAAGCACTTATCAAAAGATGAGATCAGAGCTCCAAATAAAGTATTAAACCTTAAAGATTTATTCCCCAAGTAGAATGGTCAATAGGCAGATGTCTATTTTCACTTCTTCACTTAATTCTTCACTCTTATCAAATGGTGGTAAATGACCTTGTATATATAGTAGTATCTTACCCTAAAAACATTCAAGAATGTCAATTGTGCTAGGTTGACCTAGCTGAACTCAAAAAATTTTGGGGATAACTCTCTAGTTATGTGCTAGGTCAACCAAGAGGCCAACAAACCAAAAGAGATAAAAAGTCCCTAAACTATACTAGGTCAACTTGGTCGACCTAAAACAATCAATAGGTCGAAAGGGTGAGAAAGAAATAAATGAAGGATAAAACATATAAAATGATGGGAATAGGTATAAATAAGAATAATAATCTTAAGTTCAATGGTTTTAGGATTCTATAGTGTGGATGGAAAGTGGCTAAAGTAATGACAATCTTATGAAGCACCAATGGTCTACCCACCCCTTTCTTGGAGCACCCCTTAAGGCAAACACTCAAAGAGATTGAGACTCAATAGGTTATTAAAAGATAAAAAGTGTCATTAATCAATAAAAGTTTGAAAATATTATTTGTATACATAAATCCCATTTGAAGCTCATCACATGTCACGTAAGTGCAACATGGGATGGTGCTTTGAAAATAAAACATGATAACACACAACATTGATGCTAAATATGGTGCAGTAAGTAGCAAATAATATGAATGAAAGGATAGAATTGAAACAAACATAAATTTCCCTACCTTAGTTCTAAAAATAAATAAGTATACTACAAGAGATGTGAAGGTGTCCAATGTGAAGAACACTAGGTAAACCTACAGAAGTTAGTGCAAAAATATAGCCAAAATTTGATTTAAAAAAAAAATAGGCATATAGTATTTTTTGGAGACAAATATTTAGTAAAATTGGAAAATGAGGATTGGTAAGGAAAGGTTTATAATATTTAAGGAAAAAGGATGACAAGTAAATGACAAAAAGGATGGCAAATGAATGACAAATGATAATAAATAAATGACAAATGATTATAAATAAATGATAAATAATATGAAATAAATGATAAGTAAAATATAAATGGCAAAAAGGAATGTAGAACATACTAAATTAAATTGAGAAACATGTAAGCATGAATGACAAATGAAATATCTTTGCAAGAAAACTTGAACAAATATATGTAAGAAGGTAAAACGTAATCTCATGTAAAAGAGGCATGTAAAATCAAATAGAAAGAAAAATATGAAAGAATGTTGAATGAAATGTAAGTCAAGATGTAAGACAAACTCGAAGAAGGAATACATAAAGAAAAACATGTAATAATGGTAAAAGGGTGTGGACTCAATTTTTCACAATAGAAGGGTAGTACAATAATGACAAATGAAATAAAAAAGTGATCCATAGTTACTCAAACATGTTGTTTTGCATCTAAAGATAGATAAAATTGAAATAAAGTAGTGCTAGTGTGTTTTTAAGAGATGAAGAAGAAGGATTTAGAGAAGAGGGAAAACATATTTTGAATCAAAATTTACTTATCAAGGGGGGAAATGAGTGAGAAACCAAGGTAAAGGAACTCTTTATCGAAGTCAAGACACTCAAATTAAGTTTGTCAAAATAAGAGGACTTTTAACCTTAAGGAATCTAAAGAACTAATATTAGTGACACAAGTATTAGGTTAATAAATTAAGTATATATATCATCCCATTAAGTCTATATGCATGAAAATTAAAATGGACCTACCTCCCCATGACGTGTTCCCTATTCTTAAAGACCCCTTACATAGCCGTCAATCTACTATAAAGATTGGGTACTTGCATGAGAAAGTATGTAATACCATAGAGTTTTTTGAATTCACCTATTCCAATAAATTGGCCTACTTCACCCCAAAGTAATTTGGCTCTATGTGAAGCCAACTATGGAGTTTTAGATTCGATTGGAAATAGGATATGTGCTTGGAAATCACATCTTTTGGTGTGATGTTAACTTTTGAGATTTATACGTTGCCTTTTAGATATCATTGCCTTTTGTTTGAAATGATTTGGATTTTAACTATCTTGATGGATTCTTTTTATGTTTCTCCTTCAAATGGATTTGGAAGACCAAATAAGGGTGTTAAATGATGACTTTCATTTTGGACAAGGTTGTTAAGAGAGAGAACTTCAAAGAGAATGGGGTCTAAGAGTCTCATAAATCGAGGTGAAATAAAAATGCTATCTTGCCTTTGACCTTGTTTTATCTAATGAGGAGATGAAAAGAAAGGGGAAATCAAGAGGAAATGACACATAGAACAATTTGAATTACTTCAAATCACAAAAATGTGATAAAAGGGCAAAAAGGGATACAATGAAAACAAAGGTGTGATTCCTTATTCTAAGAATGAGGGAAATGGAGGAAAACATGCTAACATAGGTTGTTATGCAAATTCCATCTACCAAAATAAGTAAAATCTAAAGTCTAAGAACAAGGATCACAAAGAACATGAAAAGATGGCAATTTTATGAGGAGGGTCAGGCCTTATCCATAGTCTTACAAATCAACTCATAAAAGAGAAACCTACAAGGGTACTAACAATCAAGTGGAAGATAAAGTGAGGGGGACTTCTTAAAAAGTAAATCACCAAAATAAAAACCCAAAGGATGCTAAAACAATATTGGCAAGCAGTAAAAGAATGAGAAAAATAAGTAAAAGATGGTAATTTTGTGAGGGGTGTCAGGTCCTATCCGCAGTCTTACGAAGCAACTCAACAAGTAAAAACCCATGAGGGTGACAAAAGAGAAACTTCAAAATATAAAGAAAACTACAGTACATCAAGAATTAAATCCTAAATAAAGGATTAAAATTGATCATAAAGCTACTAAGGTAAATAATTACATAAAATGACAAAAAAGATATATATGAGGATAAAAATGAAATCAAATACCAAATTTGATATGTAAGAAAGCCAAAAAACATAAATGAAAAATATGATGCTTAAGAAAGTGAAACTAAAAGAAGAAATATGCATAAAAACAAAGAAACCATAGATAAAAAGAACAAGTAAAATCTATTCTAACCTCTATATCAAAAGATGAGCATGTGAAATTCAAGTCTATAAGTCTCAGAATGTTTCTTGAAGGTGAATGTGTTTGTTATTATGCATTATAAAATAAGAGTGGGCATTTCAAGATGCCCAAATGGGTAAGTGGATGTAGGGATGGGAATTACAAGATACCCCAAAGTTTGAATGGTCATGTGGATGGGCATCACAAGATGCCTCAACATGTGAGGTGGATTGAGGTGAAATTGAACCACTAGAATGATTTACATTGGGTTGGTAGGTGCATTTGGAGATAGGTAAATTTATTGGTTTGTTATATTTTAAGGATGTTGAATGTGACATATGTTGTGTAAGAGAGGTATGAGGAGGTAAAAGAGGTAAAGGAAGACCATGTATGATATGCTTTAGAGTAGGCATTTGAACTATTACTCTTTTGGTTCATGGGAACTAAGAGGTTGAGTTGCAATGGATGCCACAGTATGTTTAAATTTGTTCATGTTATTTATCTTTTCTTATTGGTGTATGAAGAAAGATCAATTATTTTTTGAACAAAATTGGTAGATGAGATTTGTTCATTAGGTAGATGATGTTGATATGATTCTAGTTCTTGAGATTGATTTTGAGAAGCTTGAAGATAATATTGATGATGTTATTTAGTGAGAGTATCAAGATTAAAATGTGGACCAAGCAAGGAAGAAATAAGAAATTGGTGAAGATCACAACAAGACTCATGATAATGACCTATAGTAGCATGCCACCAACAAAATTTTATCAGAATTGTACCATTTAAGAGGAGGTTTGGAAGGATCAAAGCTCATGGGTTTAGAGGGTGGAAATTTCATCATAAGTTATTCTAGACTTAAGGGAGGGCATGTTGGGTTAAAAATGGTTGAATTGGATGCTTCATTTTGATGTTGGGGAAGCTTGGATGAATTAATGGTATGGAAAGAAGATTGGAAAGTTGCTTTAGTAATTGTTTGAGATGGTTCAAATTAATTCATATGAAATTCTTACATTTTTGCTTGGTCTAAGGCTTCATCTAAAGTTTGGGGTGAAAATATTCAAACTTTGTATTGAAGGGGAGGTTTAAGAGCAATGATAAATATTTTTAAAAGAGTATCATCATTCATGTTATAGTCCACTTTATGAGCAAGATACTTCCATCACTTGATGAAAGTATGACCATATTGATTAGGAAGTTTCTTGGCATTGATGAAATAGCTAAGATAATTTTCAAGAAGGTCATCATGTTGAAATTTATTCACTAGAGAATTGACTAAATCTTCTAGTTGTGAGACATAATGTCTAGGAAGTTGGTTGTACCGTTCAAGTGCATCACCAACAAAAGTTTTGGATAAGATATTGGTGGTATCAAAGGTTATTACAAGGAATATCTTTTAAGCTACCAGATAGTGGAACACTTGGAGAGGCTTTATGGGAGCCATTTTTGAGAGGTTTCTTTGTCTATATATCCTTCTTTGGCGCCTCCTTCCTAGCCCACTTCTATGTGGTGGTGGTACCTCCTTCAATAAAAAAATTATTAATAAGAATTAAATTCTACTAATTAAAACTTGTCTAAATAATTTGGGTGAAATTATCACTAAATAATCAAAATATTATACTAATAAGGGTTTATTATAACCAATAATGCATAAACACTTAATTTTGGTTCAATCATTGTTATTAAAATGTTTTTATAATTACATTGTATATATGGGTGACCACCTTGAATTAAAAGATAATTTATACATGTTTTCATCTCTCTTTTATGCAATCACATGGTCCTCTTTTCTTTTGTTTATTTTTTTCTTTGTCATTTTTACCCATGGAGTTTTTTTCTTTATTATATCTCTATATGTGCATGTTTATTCTATTGGGATAGAAACATTGATCATGTTGATTATATCATAGGAAAAAACAATGGGCCTATTATTTTTGTCCATTTTCTATTAATAGGATTTCATTACCATGATTATATCTTTTCTATGTTTGGGTCCATTCTCACTTTTTTTTGTCTTTTTCTCTACGTGTTTTGTGCACCAATAGGTATTTTGAATTAAATGTGAGAAGCATATATATTCAAATAATCTATTCTAATTTTAATAAGAGGTTTTAATAAATATCCATGATTGAGGTTCCAAATAAATTTGCAATTTAATTCTAGTCATCCATTCTCATGTTTAGGCAAATCAACATTGATTTATCACTAATCAAGGACTTTCATCACATTTTGTAAAAAATAAGGCATAGGAAAATTTTCATGTAGTTTCATCTCACACATATGGAAGAGGATGTTGAATCCTTTACGTGATTGATTCATTCACTTTTTACATTAACTATTCAAGGTCTAGTTTTGGCATGCAAGATACGTAGCTACAACACCTTTATGGATTCCAAACCCAACTCATTCTTCCATTCTCATTTTAAATTATATTTTTATCCTGGAAAGATAAGTCAATAACTTTATAAATAAAAATCTAACAATTTTGTTGATCAATTCTAAAAAGCACAAATACATAAAATAATGGCATCTAGTTGGAAAGTAGTACAAAAAGTTACAAAATCCAAAAAGTTAGTACATAATTGGTTCCAAAGAACATGTATGGCAATTAAATTTAGTTATCTTCGGTCTTACCATTTACAAAAATGGTGCATCCATAGTTCCTTTTTATTTGGAATCTTAACTTTAAATTTTGTACACTGTCAATTATAGTCTTGCATAGTCCATATCTACATTCATAAATTATAAATTCATATTAAGTATGAATGTTCATTTTTATTTTTCATAAATTGTAAGTTTTGTTGACAATTTAGTATTTTCTTTTTGCAATTTTACTATTTTATCCACTAAGATAAATCTATGATTCTTTTTTACATTGATAATAAGTAGATCTCCCTAGATCAAATATTATACAATATTTTTAATTTCAATTCATCTAAAATAAAAATACAGTGAAATTTATTGGTGAATCTAACATTCTTGCTTTCAAACTAGTAATTTATATAATATTTCTCCTTAGGGACTATTATTTTTCATTCATAGATCATATTCTAAGTGTATTGTTTTATCCCCTACTCCACCCTTAGGGTTTCATTTTCTTTTTAGGATGATTTTCATCATATTAATCATGATTTATACTTGTGGAATGAAGAGAATTATTTTTTATATTTTTAATGCTAAATTTTAAAATTTTAATGTTTCAAATGATAAAATAATCAATAAATGTATTTTTAAAACTTTGATAGATTATTTTTTTGGAAACCCTAGTCTTGTTGATAAAATGATGTATGGTTAAAGAAGGAAAATTATGCAAATATGTCTCAAATGGGTACCACATACTTTTGTTCCTACATATAATATGCTTTGTGAATATTTTTTGACACCTACAACCATAAGAAATAGTATTTATATGGTTATTATTCATTGTAAGACTAAACCAATGAATGAACTTTTCAAGTATACCACCATTCTTACACATGAGATAGAGGATATAACACATGTTATATGTAATTTTTAAATAAAATGTGAAATTTAAATGCTAGGCTATGCATAATATTGTATACTCCTAGGTAAAATCATGTTAATAGGTTACATATTTTGGCAATCAAAATTCAAGAAAAAATAATAAATTGTAAATTGTAAATAAAATAATATTTATAAAATATATAATAGATTATATTAAAAAATTAAAACATAATTGTGCACTATATAACCATCTCTATTTTAATCTTCAAAAATTTAAAATATATTTTGACATGTTTAAGTCCACCTTAATATGTGCATAATAAAATATATACATTTTAATGACATAATTTAAGTAAATAAAATATATATGGAAAAATATACAAAATAATTACTAGGTTTTAGAATTTCTAATTTAGAATAAATATACAAACCCGTACAAACTATTATATTCACATATTTAAGTTGTGTAACTTTTCCACTATTTATAAAATTACTAAATAATCATGAAAATTCCTTGTCAAAATTGAATGAAACTATATAAATATTTATTTTTAAAACTATTATCATGTTGAATTATCTATTTATAATATACTATTAGCTTACACCATAACCTCATTAAAAATGGAATATAAATTTTCTATATCTTTCCTAAATTTATAGATTTATTCACTAAAATCATAGTAAAAGTGTAACCCCTTAGCTTTCTTTCATCCCCATTCTACCCCAAAGGATTTTTTTCTTGGCATGACTCTTATTAATGAATAATTTATTCTAAATTTTTAATTATTTTACGGTGATGGGGAGACTAAATCACACCTTTATTCAATATTCCTCTTTGTAAGAAGCTATGAGAATAATTATTTAATTTTACTTTGGTTTTTTCTTAGCACATTTATTCATGATGCCTTAGCTATGGTATTTAATTTACTGAGTGGGTCATTACATTCATTCCAATTATTAAAAGAGGCAATATTATATTAATAATTTATCAATAATAGACTTATAACTACATATGATAACATATAACATCATAAACGAGGTAAAAATAAATATATGCATGATTATGTATTTAGATATTGTTATCATATGCACTCTTTGATTTATCAACCATGTGATCTTGAAATGAAATATATATTTATAAATGTTATCATAACATTTATATGAGATATAATATACTTGGCATAGTTTTCAAATAATTTACTTATCTTACTCATATTAACCTTGTTGAAAAGGGATTAATTTGGCCTAAGGTCCATACCTCACCCGTTATGGATGGAAACATTAGTAATAAACATGTGCCTACCATGAGAACATATAACACATGGGTTAATAAAGTAACAACATATAAAATGATACCTTTATTAAATTAACCCAAAAAAATTAAGAATTAATACATAATAGTGAAGAGCTTATTGGACAAAAAATTGATTGAGCTGGCTCCCATTCATGAAAACAATCTAAAGTATAGGATAAAATATTACAATTAAAAAAAAAATTACTCTTACCATACTATTAGAGGTCATAATAAAATTGATTCACTTATTTAATGGATAAAATTAAAGAGATTATTGATCAAGAAAAAAACATGTTTGTCTACCAAACTTCACTAGGAAGCGGTATTATTTAAAAATAAAATAAACCTCCAAAGATATTTTAGAATAAAAATAAAATTAAGAAAAAATGTCAATATCAATTGAATCAATACTTAGATCATGAAAATAATGATCTATTACTTGATGATGCATACTTTGGGTGTCCTCACAAACCCCAACATATGGATTAGCATCTCACATAAAATAACATTGGATACAATTTATATGTATTTTAAAAATTATATTTTTATGAAACCTTTACATATTTTGTTTAGTTAACATGTTATTTATTTGATATCATGACCCTTTTTTTTCTAAATAAATTTGTGACTCCTTATAGTTATAATGCAATATGGAATTTTAGATTTCTAAGATAGAAACTATGAAATTGAACTCAAAGCTCCTACTATACATCAAATTATCAAACCTTAGATTAGAGATAAAGGAACAAGTAATCAAAATATAAAATAAATAAATCATAAACAATAATATTATACATCAACATTATATGTGTATGTCTCCTTCTTGATGTGTGGATGTGCTCAAAAAGATTGAATGATGAATGTTTGATGTAACATGTTGATTTCTCTTGTTTGGCTCAATAATTGGATAGAATTTAGGATATGTATGTCTTGATAAGTTGATGATGGTTAATTGATAGCTTGGATACAAGGATGCAATGATGAAAAAGATTCAAGACTCAAGGATTAAAAGTTTAAAATACGATTTTCATGGGATTGTACTTAAAAATTCCTGTGAAGATTTGGTAGTTGGGTTTAGTACTTAAAAATTCATAGAGGATTATGGAAAAAGATAATGTGGAGCTCAATGTAGATTAGTAGGTTCTAGATGTGGTTAGTATAATTGATGAGGATTTAGGTGGGGATTAGGGATGTTATTTTTTAGGAATATTAGTGGGGGAAGTTGAGAGTAGGTGACAAGGAATAAAAATTATTTGATATTTTGAAATATTTATTAATGGTTAAATAGAGTGATAACAAGGATGATTAATTGATCCAAAGGATGATGTGTTGTGATGTAAGGTTGGTATTATGAAAGATGATGTTAATAAAATGATAGTAATATAATTAGGTATGATGATAATTAGTGATAAATAATAATAAAATTAGTAACTATGGAGTGGATAATTTTAGATGTCAACATTTTGCTCTTTTTTAAAAGGGCATTGTGATTAAAATAAGTAATGGTTTATCAAGGAAGTGAAAGGATGTGTGAGTTAGTAAGTTAGTAATAGGTGATGCCCCCTCAAGGGATGATGTGGGGAGGAATGAGATAGATGGTTGTTTGAAATAAAATTATGGGTGGGATGTGTGGATATAATAAATAGGGATTGGTATGGATATAAAATATATGATATATGTTTTGGATATGATTAATGCAATGGATGCATCATCTATGATTGATATTATTAACATGAATGATATGATGTAATGTTGTCAATTAATGAGGTAAAATTTGATTGATATTTGAATTGATTGATGGTCCCCATATAAATGATATATTCATGTGAGTGAGATGATAAATTTATGACTCTGGATAAGCCCTAGCCAGTGACATGAAAAGGGAAGCTATAAATTTTGGATATATTTTTTATAAAAGCTATGAGATTTAGACATATCCTAAAAAAAACATATGTTGGGAAGAACTTTGACATTTGATCAGATTTATTGTTTAAATTACTAACTAGGTGATTAATTTATTAGTTAATTAACTCATTGAATTTCTTTATTTGACTTAGATGGAATAAAATATAGATGTCATGATTTGTTGGTTCCCAATCGACACGTGCAGGAGATAGAATGGAAATATCAGGGAAATGATTAAGTGGATGGTGGTTGATTTTGAATTAATCTCATATTTAGATTTAATTTTATAATGATTTGGATTTATATTGACTAATTAGTTGCATTCTTTATTTTACCCAAATGATGATGTATGCATGGGAATGGAGGAAGCAAGCTTGGATATAAGAACTATGTCTCCCAGGAGATTGAGATGAATTGATTGATTGTAGTTCAATGATTCCACTAATTGTATGGATTAATGATGATGGATCATGTTGATGGAAATTAGATAGATAATTTGTAGTTAGAATAAAAGGATGAATTATTGTAAATTATTATAAATGATTATGATGTTGTAGCTGAGTTAACCTTAGACACCTCGTATGACTTAGTGTTTCCTACATATTCCATATGGACCTCATGTCAATGTATTTCTCCCTATAATAAAGTTATGTCACTATAGATTATAGGATATATTATATGATGATAATGTATGAAGGATGACCCAAGGCGACTGATTAGGACTAATGAGGATAAACTATGTTAGTGTAATGTTAGTTTAGTGATGATTTTGACTATTAAATATGACTAGAAGAAGGATAGATGGTTGGATTGAAAAATTATTTGATTTTTTATATGATTGGATTTTAAATTTTATTAGATTATATGATTATATACACGATTGATTTAGATAGATAACATGATTTATTTTTTATGTGATTGCTTGGATGACTAGATTTGGATGTTGGGTAGAGGTTTTTAGATGATTATATATATATGATTTGATGTATGGTTTGGATGTTTGGATTTTTTTAAGTGATTATTTTTGAGGGTTTTGTGTTTCCATGGTATTGAACCATATGTATAATCAATCATGTTTAATGTAGCACTAGATAGTATGTACTATGATATGTGTAACCATGATGAATTATTTCTATAATTCATGTTGGATTGGTGATATATATATATATATATATATATATATATATATATATATATATATATATATATATATATATATATATATATATATATATTAAAAACAAAGTATACAAATAACATGTATCATAATTCTCCATTGGTATAAGGAACCAAGATGACATGTTTACTTGACACTATTTCAAAAACCAAAAAAGAAAAGAAAAGATATACAAGTATTTTCACAAAATGCTTAATCAAAGACACTTAAATGAATAGACAACAAGAATTATATCAAAATATATGAATTGATAAATGTATATACATGATGAAATATGTTCAAACAAGTCAAACATCATCAAAGATTTTAAAAAAATGAACACATAAATATTTACATGAAAATTATGGGATGCATTTATTTTTATGCGATAAATGTCTTGTCATTTATCTTGATGCAAATCATTGAGATGGTTGAACAAATCATGTTTCGATTTATCTTGTTTGACTTTTTCCCTAGGTAATGATATATGTCATGAGGTGAGATTTGATAAAATATTATATTAAAGGATATTCGTAATGATTTGTTGGATAAGGGATATGCATTTTGGAAAGGGATATTGATTTTGATAAGGATAAGGATTTGGCTAAGGATATGGATTCTGGATAAGAATATATATTATGGATAAATTTTACATAGGATGTAGGATAACATGACTAGGATGTCTTAGGTTTTTTAGATTTTTATGATTTTTATATTTTTTGGGACTTTATGATTTTATGTATGTGAAAGATGGGGATCACTAGCAAAGGTAAAACTCAAGCCTAGAAACCATGATGAGAAATAGTGGTAGATGAAACAATGAAAGGATTTGGGTGGTGCACATAGGGGGTAATGGATAATGAGGAATGGACTAAATATTTCAAATTATCATATCACATGGAATCTATATGTCCATTCATCAAAGTGTCTCTATGAGGATATGCCAATATGATTTTAGAACATTTCTTAATACTTATTCTAATTCCTTATTAAGGTCAATATGGGAATAAATTATAGGTATGATAGGATGGCACATGGTGTTTATAATGGATATGGATGGTTGTAAGATGATTATTTTGATTTATATGTGGATTCCCCCTAGTGTTGAGGTAATTTTATATAATAAATTATTACATGTGACATTGGAAACTAGTTTTGATCATGGTCCTTGCCTAACGCTCCTTAAAACTAGTTTTCACCATTGGAAAAATGTTTTTTAAATTTATTAATAGCATCTCAATTTATTATAGGCATTCAAGATGCATGACACTAATAAATTTGATATTTAGTTGATACTATTTATGGATAAGTTTAGTTCTAGGATCATGTTATTGATGTGGAATCCACTAATGTCATTTTTGTGAACTTCACTGATTGTTGATTCAACTTCCTTTAGACATCTCAAGTAGGTGTATTTTTAGCACTTAGGAAATCTGATGTTGTTAAGGAAGATAAAGCATGATATGGGTTCGATTAAGGATATGATTTTATGAGGTATATATGATTTATATGGATTATATTATCTTTACGGGAGGTATAAATATCATGAGATAAGAAATTGGGACTCACAATTACATGTCCTATTTTTTTATTCTAAATATTCCAATTGAGCTTTATGCCACTTGATTCTAGATATTGTAAAGAATTTTAAAAATTATCTCAAGAGGACCCTGAGACTCTTATAATCCTTAATATTTATATTAGTTATTATGTGAATGGTTTTTAGATTATCATCCATTCTAATATTAATTTTGAGGACATCTTGATCAAGTGATACAAAGCTAGATTGTTTATCTATTGGTGCCTTGAAGAGGTTGTCACCAACAAACTCTTATTTATTTGTGTGATTTATTTTATTTTTATTTATAAATAGTTCCTTAAAGTTTTTTCATTAAGGGAATTTAATTTTTTATTTAACTATTTTCTTATTTCCCTCTAGTGCCTCAATGAGATTTTCACAAGGTAACGTTGATTTTTTATTTGGCCAATTATTTTATTTTATTTGATGGAGGGATTATTATTATTATTAAAAAAGATATGTTGTTGGATTGTAGCTTATTTTAGTCCATTTATACTATTTTTTAATTGGATACCCTCTTATATACCCATGTATTTTTAAACTACTGTGTCACTATATAGGAAGTTTGATGGTGTGTGATTCTATCGGTCCCAATCGATGATTGTGGGAGATTAAATGTCAGGATAATGGAAATTATTTGTGATGAAAAAATGATGGGGGATGTCAATTAAAGGATGATAAATGCTTATGAAAGGATTTAGAGTATAATAATACCTATAGAGGCTACTAAGAGTACTTATTTTGATGTTGATGAAAGATTCATCAAGAATCATAAAAGAATCACTATAGTTATTATATTGATATAGAAGAAGTGTGTAGTCAATTCTGCATGCTCTTGACTCTAATTTGGATGATGTTAATACTTATTTTGATGGTTTTTTTATTATAATAGAGGATGTTTGGATTGTGTTCATAAGGAGGTCCTATTGGATTGCATTATCCATAAGTACAATCTTTACTTTTTGCTTGGTGATGGAGGCTTTGGGACAAAGGGATTCTAAAAAATAGGTGATTTTTTAGGATGGGTAAGGGATAGATTGATGGCTAATAATGGGTTATTTTAATATGGGCTTAATAAAGAGGGGTCTGACAAAGACACATGGATTAAAGATAGGTTCATCCAAGATGGGATCTTTCAGAGTAGGTGAATGATAGTAGAGAGGAAAATCAAAGTGAGGCTTATCAAATATGGGTTAGTTGTCTTGATATTTATTTGGAAATGGAAAATTTTTATCATGATATGGAAATTAATCATAGAATATCCATTCTTGCTCACTCTTACAAATAGATTCATTTGATTCGACTTCAATTTCAATGTCATCATGGTCAATTATATCTTAGATGTAATTTTTTTAAATTTGGAGCATATATTAATGTAATTCCCTTGGATTTTTTGATACTGACTATATTCACCTTTTTATATACCAATAGGGATTATGATTAGTTGGATCAAAATGCTCTGTATATAGATAAATGATCATATTTATTGTGGCGAGTTGATAAAATATGGCTTCCAAGGATTCATTGAGAGGAGTGTATTATCTTCATTCACAACTTTGTTTGGATGAGGAAGCACTTTATTCTAGATCCGATGGTTGTCTTTACCCTAATGATGATAGTACATAGCTAGATGATTATACTTTTTATGTCTCATGGGTCAACTTTTTATTTGATAGGGTTTATAGGATAGGTTTCCATTTGTTGGTGTGATGGGGGATGCCACAGTCAAGGATATAACTAGTGGATGGAAATATTGATTGTGACTAGCTAGTGTAACGGCTATGATTATTTTGATTTTGATGTGGATGTGTTTGACAATTGTTTATTATGATAGATCCTAGGTTTAGGGGATCAAAATTATCTAAAATTTAAGCATACATTTAGATGATCAATAAAATGACAATTACCTATTTTCAAACATGTATTTTTCAAACTAGGCTATATTGAAATATATTTTGGGTGTCATGGATAGAGATGGGATAAATGATGGATGTTGTGATTTTTTATTCCCAATCAATAAGTGGATTATAAAGAATGGATATATTAGTAAATTGTTTTTGTATGTTAATATGGGGTGTGATTCATAATTATATTTTAGATTTTTTGATGCTCAATTCTCAAAATTTTGATGTGAGCTTATTTATATTGATTCAACTTTGAGTTAATGGATTTGATGGACTTGTATGTGAGACTATTGATATTGATAGATGATGAACTTGAGTACGTTGATTGATTTTGAATGTAAGTTATATTGATTTATATTGTTTAGGGTACTATGGTTGATGTTTAAAAATTGATGAATGATAAGCTTGGATTTTTTTTAAGATTGATATTTGACTAATCATTCAGGGTTGTTTGGATGTAACCCTAGGTACCAAAAGATTGGAAGAAGAGGAAGAAAAAGGAATAATCTTCATTTGAGAAGGAGCTCAAATATTTTTCCTTCCAGGGAATTCTGATGTAGGAGCATCAAGAGAATATTAATGCGATATGTAAATAAGGTCATTTATGATGTAATAGTGTTCTAAGAAGTCCAAAGGAGTTCTTGAAGGTTAATTAGAAGCTCTAAATGCTACAATTGTATTAGTATAGGACTCATTAGATATAGTTGGAGTTTCCCTCTAAAATGAATATTTGAATGTTGTAAAGTGATTTTCACTATCTCCAAATGATATGTATTTTATGAAGTGGTACTACAAGACCTAAAATTCATATTAACCTATGTAAATCCTTAGATGTGTTTAGAAAGCTTTGGCTACATTTGGAAAAAGGTTAGAGAGGGAATATTCATTGGGATAAAGACTAGTTGAGAGAATTTTGGGATTGTAAAGATAAGTTCTATGCCATTTTGTTAGGTTCCAAATAAGGAAAATGAATAAGAATAAATGGTGATAAGTCAATGGCCATAGAGTATACTAGAGTAAGCACTGGAGGAAAGAGAGAAGGCATTTTGGCCTATATTATGGCTGTAAGTCTATGAAAAGATTTATTAATTGAAGAAGCTTATTTTGATACTTAAGTGGATATTTTACGTACTCCTTGCATAAATATGTTAGTATAAAAGAGAGGAGAGATAGTAAGGTGTCTGAGGAGACCATGAAGGTCTATCAAGAAGTACGTAGAGGTTTACAAGAAGTAAATACAAATCTGAATATATAATTTGATAGATAAATAATAAAGTTAAGATTTATTTGAATATCTCATGGTATCTTAGACCTTTGACATGTAAGTTCATGATCCTTGAGTTATTGTTTGGATTCTCCTCTTGGTTTTGAAGATCTTATTTATATATTAGAGCAAGAAACCAAAAATATTTTTTTATACTTATAGATTGGTAGAGATGATGCATATTTCATGTATTTTATGAGTATGATGACAAGTAAATATTCATTTCAGAGGTGAAGTCTAATAGTACCTTCTTCTAATTTAGTAATGGGATGTGTAAATCTAGAAATAATCTGGTATGAATAGACCCCATAATAATCATAAATTTATCAATGAATTGACCAGTTAGTCATGCAATATAATAGTCAATAAAGTTGTTTTTAGAATCAATGTATTGTACAAAACAAAATTGGTTTTATTGTGTGAATATCTACATAGAATTAAATGGTAAGTCTAACCAGATATAGAGGAAGAGAATAATATATTATTGGTTTACTGGTTAGGTTAAATCATAGATTTGGTTTGGAAGAATGATGTTAGCACTTGTATTAACATTAAGTTATGACAGAATATGTTAATTTTCCTTTGATTTGGCTATCTATTGGCTGATGGTAATGATTTGTGATGTTTGTTTCTTTGAATTGGTCTTGTAGAAGACTAATACTAGATGAAACATGAATTGAAATGACTAAAATCATAATGGCTATATTATTCTAGTAAGAACAAAATACAAGGTTAAATATTATTATAAAACCATTTTATGTGTAATGTTTATGAAAACATTTGCCAATGTTTTGTGTTATCTGTAGGCTATGAAATAAGGAACATAAGAAGGAGTTTACAAATATAAATACATTTTTATTTGTTAAGGAACAATCAAGTGGTCAACACCTCTTTCTCACTAATGATGAATATAAGAAATTGTGATTGCTTCATAGTATGGTGCGTGATTATGGTGAACATTTAAATGTTAGATTGATTATTCTAAAATAATTATTAGTCAAGGAATAATAATATTGTCATCAATGTTTGGTATATTGCTATCAATTAAGGATGTAGATGTTTTAGTTGATTTATGGATGACCGATGTTTGTTTAATTATATATGGTGTTTCAATTTATTGGATTAAGGGATATGTCTTTTTTATCTTGATTGGTGTAGGATTTTATGTTTTCAAATAGTAGGGGTCTCGAAAATACTCCAACAAAATCAAGTAAGCTATAACCCTATGATAGTAGATGAGGGTATGGGACATAGATAATAACCCACCATTATACTCATATAAATTAGTGACTAGATTCATCTCCCAACCCAAAATATATTTTTGTATATGGTGAGTTATCTTCAAGGATGTTGTTTCCCTTAAACTAATAGTTATTTATAACCAAAATTATTAATATATGATGTATGAGGCTCTCTACATTCATCCCATATATACCTAGTGGCACAGTGAGGTTCAATTCCTTGTAATGATCATATGTGATGCCTCAGTATTTAAGGGCGACCTCTTTACTTCATGGAACCCTTTATGGGGAATCCTGTATAACTTTATGACAACTCTTCTTGATATTTATATTCCACTATAACACAGTGTGTGATTTAGTGCATGGTGTATGCAATCAAAAATTCATCATGTCTATAAATCAATCCTAGATCAGATGGGATAGAGAACACCCACACTTCCAATTATGGGGAATATAATTATTAAGTAGGAGCATAGCCAATGTGAGGATCTGTTAGACTTGATTAGGTGATCACTTGTCAAAACACACCATGTGAGATAGGGTTCTAAAGCCTATAGTCTAACACAATCACATAACAACCCTGAAAGAGTCCTATGATTTAATATTTCACTAATAAAATAAAAATAAAAGTAAATCTAATCTAGTGTTCACCAAATCTTGTGGAAAAAAGTGGGGATTAGAAACAAAACAAATAAATAACTAAACTAAACATGTATAGAAGACAGATACTCATGTAAATGTATATAGATTCCTAATACATAGAAGAGAAGAATAAAAATGATCTATCTATCTACTATTACAAAGGAGGAATAAAGTTAGGAACACTTACCTTTGAATATAAACCCACTGAGCCTCAATCTCTCCCTTGGCCAAGGTGCTTTGCAAAATATTTTCATGGTATGTAAGGATAATATGATAAATCAACTCTAGGCTACACAACCTATCCAAGAATCAAAAAGACTTATCCACAAGATGAGATCAAAGCTCCAAATAAAGTATTAAACCTTAAATATTTATTCCCCAAGTAGAATGGTCAATAGGCAGATGTCTATTTTCACTTCTTCACTTAATTCTTCACTCTTATCAAATGGTGGTAAATGACCTTGTATATATAGTGGTATCTTACCCTAAAAATTTTCAAGAATGTCAGTTGTGCTAGGTTGACCTGGTTGAACTAACAAATTTTTGGGGCTAACTCTCTAGTTATGTGTTAGGTCAACCAAGAGGCCAAAAAACCAAAAGAGATAAAAAGTCCCAAAACTATACTAGGTCAACTTGGTCAACCTAAAACAATCGATAGGTCAAAAGGGTGAGAAAGAAATAAATGAAGGATAAAACATAGAAAATGATGGGAATAGGTATAAATAAGAATAATAAGCTTAGGTTCAATGGTTTTAGGATTATAGAGTGTGGATGGAAAGTGGCTAAAGGAATGACAATATTATGAAGCACCCCTTTCTTGGTGCACCCCTTAAGGCAATCACTCAAAGAGATTGAGACTCAATATGTTATTAAAAGATAAAAAGTGTCATTAATCAATAAAAGTTTGAAACTATTATTTGTATACATATTTCCGAGTTGAAGCTCATCACATGTCACGCAAGTGCAACATGGGATGGTGCTTTGAAAATAAAACATGATAACACACAACGTTGATGCTAAGTATGGTGCAGTAAGTAGAAAATAATATAAATGAAAGGATAAAATTTAAAAACACATAAATTTACTTTCCTTAGTGCTAAAAATAAATAAGTAGACTGCAAGAGATTTGAAGGTGTCTAATGTGAAGAACACTAGGTAAACCTATAGAAGTTAGTGCAAAAATATAGCCAAAATTTGATTTTTTTAAAAAATAGGCATATAGTATTTTTTGGAGACAAATATTTAGTAAAATTGGAAAATGAGGATTGGTAAGGAAAGGTTTATAATATTTAAGGCAAAATGATGACAAATAAATGACAAAAAGGATGGCAAATGAATGACAAATGATAAGAAATAAATGACAAATGATTAGAAATAAATGATAAATTATATGAAATAAATGATAAGTAAAATATAAATGGCAAAAAGGAATGTAGAACATACTAAATTAAATTGAGAACCATGTAATCATGAATGACAAATGAAATATCTATGCAAGAAAACTTGAACAAAGATATGTAAGAAGGTAAAACGTAATCTCATGTAAAAGGGGCATGTAAAATCAAATAGAAAGAAAAATATGAAAGAATGTTGAATGAAATATAAGTCAAGATGTAAGAAAAACTCGAATAAGGAATACATAAAGAAAAACATGTAATAATGGTGAAAGGGTGTGGACTCAATTGTTCGCAATAGAAGGATAGTACAATAATGACAAATGAAATAAAAAAGATTTAGATAGTTACTCAAACATTTTGTTTTGTATCTAAAGATAGATAAAATTGAAATAAAGTAGTGCTAGTGTGTTTTTAAGAGATGAAGAAGAAGGAATCACAGAAGAGGGAAAACATATTTGGAATCACAATTTACTTATCAAGGGGGGAAATGAAATGGGTGGAGGGGAGAATGAACAAGGTAAAGGAACTCTTTATCAAAGTCAAGACACTCAAATTAGGTTTGTCAAAATAAGAGTACTTTTTACCTTAGGGACTCTAAAGAACTTATATTAGTGACACAAGTATTAGGTTAATAAATTAAGTATATATATCATCCCATTAAGTCTATATGCATGAAAATTAAAATGGACCTACCTCCCCATGACGTCTTCCCTACTCTTAAATGCCCCTTACAGATCCATCAATCTACTATGAAGATTGGGTACTTGCATGAGAAAGTACGTAATACCATAGAGTTTTTTGAATTCCCCTATTCAAATCTATTGGCCTATTGCACCCCAAAGGACTTGGGCTCTATTTGAAGCCAACTGTGGAGTTTGAGATTCAATTGGAAATAGGATATGTGCTTGGAAATCACATCTTTTGGTGTGATGTTAACTTTTGAGATTTGTATGTTACCTTTTAGATATCATTGCCTTTTGTTTTAAATGATTTAGATTTTAACTATCTTGATGGATTTTTTTTTATATTTCTCTTTCATATGGATTTGGAAGACCAAATAAGGGTGTTAAATGATGACTTTCATTTAAAAACTTTGGACAAGGTTTTTAAAAGAGAGAACTTCAAAGAGAATGGGGTCTAAGAGTCTCGTAAATCGAGGTGAAATAAAAATTCTATCTTGCCTTTGACCTTGTTTTATATAATGAGGAGATGAAAAGAAAGGGGAAATCAAGAGGAAATGACACATAAAACAATTTGAATTACTTCAAATCACAAAAAATATGATAAAAGGGCAAAAAGGCATTCAATGAAAATAAAGGTGTGATTCCTTATTCTAAGAATGAGGGAAATGGAGGAAAACATGTTAACATAGGTTGCTATGCAAATTCCATCTACCAAAATAAGTAAAAGCTAAAGTCTAAGAACAAGGATCACAAAGAACATGAAAAGATGGCAATTTTATGAGGAGGGTCAGGCCTTATCCAAAGTCTTACAAAGCAACTCATAAAAGAGAAACCTACAAGGGTACTAACAATCAAGTGAAAGATAAAGTGAGGGAGCCTTCTTAAAAAGTAAATCACCAAAATAAAAACCCAAAGGATGCTAAAAAAACATTGGCAAGTAGTAAAATATTGAGAAAAATAAGTAAAAGATGGTAATTTTGTGAGGGGTGTCAGGTCCTATCCATGGTCTTACAAAGCAACTCAAAAAATAAAAACCCATGAGGGTGCCAAAAGAGAAACGTTTAAAGATAAAGAAGACTACAGTACATCAAGAATTAAATGCTAAATAAAGGAGCAAAATTGATCATAAAGCTACTAAGGTAAATAATTACATAAAATGACAAAAAAGATATATATGAGAATAAAAATGAAATCAAATAATAAATTTGATGTGTAAGAAAGCGAAAAAACATAAATAAAAAATATGATGCTTAAGAAAGTGAAACTAAAAGAAGAAATATGCATAAAAACAAAGAAACCATAGATAAAAAGAATAAGTAGAATCTATGCTAACCTCTATATCAAAAGATGAGCATGTGAAATTCAAGTCTATAAGTCTCAGAATGTTTCTTGAAGGTGAATGTGTTTGTTATTATGCATTATAAAAGAAGAGTGGCCATTTCAAGATGCCCCAATGGGTAAGTGGATGTAGGGATGGGAATTAAAAGATACCCCAAAGTCTGAATGGTCATGTGGATGGGCATCACAAGATGCCTCAACATGTGAGGTAGATTGAGGTGACATTGAACCACTAAAATTATTTACATTGGGTTGGTAGGTGCATTTGGAGATAGGTAAATTTATTGGTTTGTTATATTTTAATGATGTTAAATGTGACATATGCTATGTAAGAGAGATATGAAGAGGTAATAGAGGTAAATGAAGACCATGTATGATATGCTTTGGAGTAGGCATTTGAACTATTGCTCTTTTGGTTCATGGGACCTAAGAGGTTGAGTTGCAATGGATGCCACAGTATGCTTAAATTTGTTCATGTTATCTATTCTTTCCTTATTGGTGTATGAAGAAGGATCAATTATTTTTTAAACAAAATTTGTAGATGAGATTTGTTCATTAGGTAGATGATGTTGATGTGATTCTAGTTCTTGAGATTGATTTTGAGAAGCTTGAAGATAATCTTGATGACGTTATTTAGAGAGAGTATCAAGATTAAAATGTGGACCAAGTAAGGAAGAAATAATAAATTGGTGAAGATCACAACAAGACTCATGAGAATGACCTATGGTAGCATGCTACCAACAAAGTTTTATCAAGATTGTACCATTTAGGAGGAGGTTTGGAAGGATCAAAGCTCATGGGTTTATAGGGTGGAAATTTCATCATAAGCTATTCTAGACTTAAGGGAGGGTGTGTTGGGTTAAAAATGGTTGAATTAGATGCTTCATTTTGAGGTTGGGGAAGCTTGGATGAATTAATGGTATGGGAAGAAGATTGGAAAGCTGCTTTAGTAGTTGTTTGAGATGGTTCAAATTAAGTCATAAGAAATTATTACATTTTTGCTTGGTCTAAGGCTTCATCTAAATTTAGAGGTGAAAAGATTCAAACTTTGTATTGAAAGGGAGGTTTAAGAGCAGTGATAAATAGTTATAAAAGAGTATCATCATTCATGTTATGGTCCACTTTATGAGCAAGATACTTCCATCGCTTGATGAAAGTATGAGCATATTCATTATGAAGTTGCTTGGCGTTGATGAAATAGCTAAGGTAATTTTCAAGAAGGTCATCATGTTGAAATTTCTTCACTAGAGAATTGACTAAATCTTCTATTTGTGAGATGGAATGTCTAGGAAGTTGGTTGTACCATTCAAGTCCATCACCAACAAAGGTTTTGGCTAAGATATTGGTGGTATCAAAGGTTATTACAAGGAATATCTTTTAAGCTGTCAGATAGTGGAACACTTGGAGAGGCTCTAGGGGAGCCAATTTTGAGAGGTTTCTTTGTCTATAGAACCTTCTTTGGTGCCTCCTTCCTAGCCCACTTCTATGTGGTGGTGGTACCTCCTTCAACAAAAAAATTATTAATAAGAATTAAATTCTACTAATTAATATTTGTCTAAATAATTTGGGTGAAATTATCACTAAATAATCAAAATATTATACTAATAAGGGTTTATTATAACCAATAATGGATAAACACTTAATTTTGGTTCAATCATTGTTATTAAAATGTTTTTATAATTACATTGTATATATGGGTGACCACCTTTAATTAAAAGATAATTTATACATGTTTACATGTTTTCATCTCTCTCTTTTATGCAATCACATGGTCCTCTTTTCTTTAATTTATTTTTGTCTTTTTCATTTTTACCCATGGAGTTTGTTTCTTTATTATGTCTCTATATGTGCATGTTTATTCTACTGGGATAGAAACATTGATCATGTTGATTATATCATATGAACAAACAATGGGCCTATTATTTTTGTCCATTTTCTATTAATAGGATTTCATTACCATGATTATATCTTTTCTATGTTTGGGTCCATTCTCATTTTTTTTTTCTTTTTCTCTACGTATTTTGTGCACCAATAGGTATTTTGAATTAAATGTGAGAAGCATATATATTCAAATAATCTATTCTAATTTTAATAAGAGGTTTTAATAAATATCCATCATTGAGGTTCCAAATAAATTTCCAATTTAATTATAGTAATCCATTCTCATGTTTAGGCAAATCAACATTGATTTATCACTAATCAAGGACTTTCATCACATTTTTTTAAAAAATAAGGCATAGGAAAATTTTCATGTAGTTTCATCTCACACATATGGAAGAGGATGTTGAATCCTTTACGTGATTGATTCATTCACTTTTTACATTAACTATTCAAGGTCTAGTTTTGGCATGCAAGATACGTAGCTACAACACCTTTATGGATTCCAAACCCAACTCATTCTTCCATTCTCATTTTAAATTATATTTTTATCCTGGAAAGCTAAGTCAATAACATTACAAATAAAAATCTAACAATTTTGTTGATTAATTCTAGAAAGCACAAATACATAAAATAATGGCATCTAATTGCAAAGTAGTACAAAAAGTTACAAAATCCAAAAATTTTAATACATAATTGGTTCCAAAAAACATGTATGGCAATTAAATTTAGTTATCTTCGGTCCTACCATTTAAAAAAATGGTTCATCCATAGTTATTTTTTATTTGGAATCTAAACTTTAAATTTTGTACACTCTCAATTATAGGCTTGCATAGTCCATATCTACATTCATAAATTATAAATTCATATTAAGTATGAATGTTCATTTTTATTTTTCATAAATTGTAAGTTTTGTTGACAATTTAGTATTTTCTTTTTGCAATTTTACTATTTTATCCACTAAGATAAATCTATGATTACTTTTTTCATTGATAATAAGTAGATCTCCCTAGTTCAAATATTATACAATATTTTTAATTTTAATTCATCTAAAATAAAAATACAGTGAAATTTATTGGTGAATCTAACATTATTGCATTCAAACTAGTAATTTATATCCTCTTTCTCCTTAGGGACTATTATTTTTCATTCATAGATCATATTCTAAGTGTATTGTTTTATCCCCTATTCCACCCTTAGGGTTTCATTTTCTTTTTATGATGCTTTTCATGATATTAATCATGATTTATACTTGTGGAATGGAGAGAATTATTTTTTATATTTTTAATGATAAATTTTAAAATTTGAATGTTTCAAATGATAAAATAATCAATAAATGTATTTTGAAAACTTTGATAGATTTTTTTTTTGCAAAACCTAGTCTTGTTGATAAAATTATGCATTGTTAAAGAAGGAAAAGAATGCAAATGTGTCTCACATGGGTACCACATACTTTTTTTCCTACATATAATATGCTTTGTGGTTTTTTTGACACCTACAACCATAAGAAATAGTATTTATATGGTTATTATTCATTTTAAGACTAAACCAATGAATGAACTTTTCAAGTATACCACCATTCTTACACATGAGATAGAGGATATAACACATGTTATATGTAATTTTAAATAAAATGTGAAATTAAAATGCTAGGCTATGCATAATATTGTATACTCCTAGGTAAAATCATGCTAATAGGTTACATATTTTGGCAATCAAAATTCAAGAAAAAATAATAAATAATAAATTGTAAATAAAATAATATTTATAAAATATATAATTGATTATATTTAAAAATTAAAACATAATTGTGCACTATATAACCATCTCTATTTTAATCTTCAAAAATTTAAAATATATTTTGACATGTTTAAGCCCACCTTAATATGTGCATAATAAAATATATATACATTTTAATGACATAATTTAAGTAAATAAAATATATATGGAAAAATATACAAAATAATTACTAGGTGTTAGAATTACTAATGTATAATAAATATGCAAACCCCTACAAACTATTATATTCACATATTTAAGTTGTGTAACTTTTCCACTATTTATAAAAGTACTAAATAATCATGAAAATTCCTTGTCAAAATTGAATGAAACTATATAAATATTTATTTTAAAAACTATTATCATGTATAATTATCTATTTATAATATACTATTAGTTTACACCATAACCTCATTAAAAATGGAATATAAATTTTCTATATCTTTCCTAAATTTATAGATTTATTCACCAAAATCATAGTAAAAGTGTAACCCCTTAGCTTTCTTTCATCCCCATTCTACCCCAAAGGATTTTTTTATTGGCATGGCTCTTCTTAATGAATAATTTATTATAAATTTTTAATTATTTTACGGTGATGGGGAGACTAAATCATAGCTTTATTCAATATTCCTTTTTGTAAGAAGCTATGAGAATAATTTTTTAATTTTACTTTAGTTTTTTCTTAGCACATTTATTCATGATGCCTTAGCTATGGTATTTAATTTATTGAGTGGGTCATTACATTCATTCCAATTATTAAAAGAGTCATTATTATATTAATAATTTATCAATAATAGACTTAAAACTACATATGATAGCGTATAACATCATAAATGAGGTAAAAATAAATATAGTTGTATTGCAATATGGAATTTTAGATTTCTAAGATAGAAACTATGAAATTGAACTCAAAGCTCCTACTATACATAAAATTATCAAACCTTAGATTAGAGATAAAGGAACACGTATTCAAAATATAAAATAAATAAATCATAAACAACAATATTATACATCAAATATATATGTGTATGTGTCCTCCTTGATGTGTGGATGTGCTCCAAAAGATTGAATGATGAATGTTTGATGTAACATGTTGATTTCTCTTGTTTGACTCAATAATTGGATAGAATTTAGGATATGTATGTCTTGATAAGTTGATGATGGTTGATTGATAGCTTCGATACAAGGATGAAATGATGAAAAAGATTCAAGAGTCAAGGATTAAAAGTTTAAAATACGGTTTTTCATGGGATTGTAGTTAAAATCATAGGAGTTTATGAGGAATTGAGATTTATATTTATGCCAAAGATAATGGAGATAAATGGATAGGAATTAGTGTGAAGATTTGGTAGTTGGGTTTAGTACTAAAAAATTCTTACAGGATTAATGGAAAAATATAATGTGGAGCTCAATGTAGATTAGTAGGTTCTAGATGTGGTTAGTATAATTGATGAGGATTTAGGTGGGGATGAGGGATGTTATTTTTTAGGAATATTAGGGGGCGAAGTTGAGAGTAGGTGACAAGGATTAAAAATTCCTTGATATTTTGAAATATTTATTAATGGTTAAATAGAGTGATAACAAGGATGATTAATTGATCCAAAGGATGATGTGTTGTAATGTAAGGTTGGTATTATGAAAGAGGATGTTAATAAAATGATAGTAATATAATTAGGTATGATGATAATTAGTGATAAATAATAATAAAATTAGTAACTATGGAGTGGATAATTTTAGATGTCAACATTTTGCTCTTTTTTAAAAGGGCATTGTTATTAAAATAAGTAATGGTTTATGAAGTGAAAAGATGTGTGAGTTAGTAAGTTAGTAATAGGTGATGCCCCCTCGAGGGGTGATGTGGGGAGGAATGAGATAGATGGTTGTTTGAAATAAAATTATGGGTGGGATGTGTGGATATAATAAATAGGGATTGGTATGGATATAACATATATGACAGATGTGTTGGATATGATTAATGCAATGGATGCATCATATGTGATTGATATGATTTACATGAATGATATGATGGAATATTGTCAATTGATGAGCTAAAATTTGATTGATATTTGAATTGATTGATGGTCCCCATATAAATGATATATTCATGTGAGTGAGATGATAAATTTATGAATTTGGATATGCCCTAGCCAGTGACATGAAAAGGGAAGCTATAAATTTTGGATATATTTATTATAAAAGCTATGAGATTTGGACATATCCTTAAAAAAACATATGTTGGGAAGAACTTTGACATTTGATCAGATCTATTGTTTAAATTACTGACTAGATGATTGATTTATTAGTTAATTAGCTCATTGAATTTCTTTATTTGACTTAGATGGAATAAAATATAGATGTCATGATTTGTTGGTTCCCAATTGACATGTGCAGGAGATAGAATGGAAATATCAGGGAAATGATTAAGTGGATGGTGGTTTATTTTGAATTAATCTCATATCTAGATTTAATTTTATAATGACTTGGATTTAGATTGACTAATTAGTTTCATTCTTTATTTTACCCAAATGATGATGTATGCATCGGAATGGAGGAAGCAAGCTTGGATATAGGAGGGATGTCTCCCAGGAGATTGAGATGAACTGATTAATTGTAGTTTAATGATTCCACTAATTGTATGGATTAATGATGATGGATCATGTTGATGGAGATTAGATAGAGAATTTGTAGTTAGAATAAAAGGATTAATTATTGTAAATTATTATGAATAATTATGATGTTGTAGCTGATTTAACCTTAGACACCTCGTATGACTTAGTGTTTCCTACATATTCCATATGGACCTCATTTCAATGTATTTCTACCTATAAGGAAGTTATGTCACTATATATTATAGGATATATTATATGATGATATTGTATGAAGGATGACCCAAGGAGACTGATTAGGACTAATGAGGATAAACTATGTTAGTGTAATGTTAGTTTAGTGATGATTTTGACTATTAAATATGACTAGAAGAAGGATAGATGATTGGATTGAAAAATTATTTGATTTTGTATATGATTGGATTTTAAATTTTATTAGATTATATGATTATATACATGATTGATTTAGATAGATAACATGATTTATTTTTTATGTGATTGCTTGGATGACTAGATTTGGATGTTAGGTAGAGGTTTTTAGATGATTATTTATATATATATGATTTGATGTATGGTTTGGATGTTTTAAGTGATTATTTTTGAGGATTTTGTGTTTCCATGGTCTTGAACCATATGTATAATCAATCATGTTTAATGTAGCACTAGATAGTATGTACTATGATATGTGTAACCATGATGAATTATTTCTATAATTCATGTTGGATTGGTGATCTACATATATATATATATATATATATATATATATATATATATATATATATATATATATATATATATATATATATATATATATATATATATATATATATATATATATATATATATATATATATAACAAAGTATACAAATAGCTTGTATCATAATTCACCATTGATATAAGGAACCAAGATGACATGTTTACTTGACACTATTTCAAAAACAAAAAAATAAGAGAAAAGATATACAAATATTTTCACAAAATGCTTAATCAAAGACACTTAAATGAATAGATAACAAGAATTATATAAACATATATGAATAGATAAATGTATATACATGATGAAATATGTTCAAACAAGTCAAACATCATCAAATATTTTTAAAAAATGAACACATAAATATTTACATGAAAATTAATGGATGCATTTATTTTTATACGATCAATGTCTTGTCATTTGTCTCGATGCAAATCATTGAGATGGTTGAATGAATCATGATTCAATTTATCTTGTTTGACTTTTTCCCTAGGCAATGATATATGTCATGAAGTTAGATTTGAGAAAATATTATATTAAAGGATATTCATAATTATTTGTTGGATAAGGGATATGTATTTTGGAAAGGGATATTAATTTTGATAAGGATAAGGATTTGGCTAAGGATATGGATTCTGGATAAGAATATATCTTTTGGATCAATTTTGCATAGGATGTAGAATAACATGACTAATATGTCTTAGGTTTTTTAGATTTTTTGGGACATTATGATTTTATGTATGTGAAAGATGGGGATCACTAGAAAAGGTAAAACTCAAGCCTAGAAACCATGATGAGAAATAGTGGTAGATGAAACAATAGGATTTGGGTGGTGCACATAGGGGGTAATGGATAAAGAGGAATGGACTAAATATTTTAAAGTATCATATCACATGGAATCTATATGTCCATTCATCAAAGTGTCTCTAGGAGGATATGCCAATATGATTTTAAAAATTATCTCAAGAGGATCCCAATACTCTTATAATCCTTAATATTTATATTAGTTATTATTTGAATGGTTTTTAGATTATCATCCATTCTAATATTAATTTTGATGACATCTTGATCAAGTGATACAAAGCTAGATTGTTTATCTATTGGTGCCTTGAAGAGGTTGTCACCAACAAACTCTTATTTATTTGTTGGATTTATTTTATTTTTATTTACAAATAGTTCCATAAATTTTTTTCATTAAGGGACTTTGATTTTTTATTTAACTATTTTTTTATTTCCCTCTAGTGCCTCAATGAGGTTTTCACAAGGTAACGTTGATTTTTTATTCGGCCAATTATTTTATTTTATTTGATGGAGGGATTATTATTATTATTAAAAAAGATATGTTGTTGGATTGGAGCTTATTTTAGTCCATTTATACTATTTTTTAACTGGATACCCTCTTGTATACCCATGGATTTTTCAACTAATGTGTCACTATATGAGAATTTTGATGGTGTGTGATTCTATCAGTCCCAATCGATGATTGAGGGAGATTAAATGTCAGGATAATGGAAATTATTTGTGATGAAAAAATGATGGGGGATGTCAATTAAAGGATGATAAATGCTTATGAAAGGATTTAGAGTATCATAGTACTTATAGAGGCTACTAAGAGTATCAATTTTGCGTGCTGTTGACTCTAATGTGGATGATGTTAATGGTTATTTTGATGGTTTTTTATTCTAATAGAGGATGTTTGGATTGTGTTCATAAGGAGGTCCTATTGGATTTCATTATCCATAAGTATAATCTTTAATTTTTGCTTGGTGATGGAGGCTTTGGGACAAAGGGATTCTAAAAAATAGGGGATTTTTTAGGATGGGTAAGGGATAGATTGATGGTTAATAATGGGTTATTTTAGTATGGGCTCAAGAAAGAGGGGTTTGGCAAAGACACGTGGATTAAAGATAGGTTCATCCAAGATGGGATCTTTAAGAGTAGGTGAATGATACTAGAGAGGAAAATCAAAGTGAGGCTTATCAAATATGGGCTAGTTGTCTTGATATTTATTTGGAAATGGAAAATTTTGATCATGATATGGAAATTTTTCATAGAATATCCATTCTTGCTCACTCTTACACAGATTCATTTGATTCAATTTCAATTTCAATGTCATCATGGTCAATTATATCTTAGATGTAATTATTTTAAATTTGGAGCATATATTAATGTAATTCCCTTGGATTTTTTGATACTGACTATATTCACCTTTTTATATACCAATAGGGATTATGATCAGTTGGATAAAAATGCTCCGTATATAGATAAATTATCATATTTATTGTGGCTAGTTGATAAAATATGGCTTCTAAGGATTCATTGAGAGGAGTGTATTATCTTCATTCACAACTTTGTTTGGATGAGGAAGCGCTTTATTCTAGATCGGATGGTTGTCCTTACCCTAATGATGATAGTACATAGCTAGATGATTATACTTTTTATGTCTCATGGGTCAAATTTTTATTTGATAGGGTTTATAGGATAGGTTTCCATTTGTTGGTGTGATGGGGGATGCCACAGTCTAGGATATAACTAGTGGATGGAAATATTGATTGTGACTAGCTAGTGTAGGGGCTATGATTATTTTGAGTTTTATGTGGATGTGTTTGACAATTATTTATAGGATGGATCCTAGGTTTAGGGAATCAAAATTAGCTAAAATTTAAGCATGCATTTATATGATCAATAAAAGGACAATGTCCTTATTTTAAAACATGTATTTTTAAAACTAGGCTATATACAAATATATTTTGGGTGTCACGGATAGAGATGGGATAAATGATGGATGTTGTGATTTTTCAGTCTCAATAAATAAGTGTAGTATAAATAATGGACATATTGGTAAATTGTTTTTGTATGTTAATATGGGGGGTAATTCATAATTATATTTTAGATTGTTTGATGCTCAATGCTCAAAAAATTTATGTGAGCTTCTTTATACTGATTCAAGTTTGAGTTAATGGATTTGATGGACTTGTATGTGAGACTATTGATATTGATGGATGATGAACTTGAGTACGTTGATTGATTTTGAATGTAAGTTATATTGATTTATATTGTTTAGGGTACTATGGTTGATGTTTGAAAATTTATGAATGATAATCTCGGATTTTTTTTAAGATTGATATTTGACTAATCATTCAAGGTTGTTTGGATGTAACCTTAGGAGTTGGTCTTATTGGATTAATGTTGTTGGCTAGGTTATGATTAGCTTGAATGATTTAATTATTGATATGTTTGGATTAATTGATTATGGTTCAAGTGACCCTTGATGTTGGATTGATTTGAATAATTTTGGTAAGCTATCTTGAGTGATTGATGATATTACGTAATGATTGAATGAATTTTGTGTTGAATTTTGGATGATATTAAGGGGATGTTCGATTGTACAAGTTATATTATATTTAATTAAATGTTTAGTTGGATTTAGATGATTGCCAATTTGGTTGATGGGGTGTTTCAAACTTAATTAGGATTTTAGGATTATAGTAAACTTAGGGTAGATTAAAGAAAGCTTATGATGTGGATTAATGAAAGCTTATGATTGGATTTTAGATTTTATATGATTAGGGGTGAATAGTTTAAGAAGTGTGTATTTAAACTAATTTAGGCTATAATTTGGGTTATTTTTCTAGCTTGATAGGATGATAATCAGACTGGACTATGTTTAAGAATTTTGAGATGTTGAAATTTGATTAAAGATTTTTATCGATCTTTGGATAATGGGATGCTGATGTTTTTTTGGACTAAGGTGTGGTTAAGGATGATTAGATAATGAATATGTGAGAAAGCTTAGGATTTTGATTAGATTTTTTGGACTAATTTGATAAGGTAATTATGATATTGGACTTTATTTAGGATGTTATCTTGTTGGGGTTGGATTAAGAATATTGGTCAATATGTTTGGATAAATTGATGTTGATGTGGTTGGATTTTTGGATTAATGATGTAGGATCACTAGAATAATATTAATGAAATATGTAAATAAGGTCATTTATGATGTAATAGTGTTCTAATAAGTCTTAATTAGTTCTTGAAGGTTAATAAAAAGCTTTGAATGCTTCAATTGTATTAGCATAGGACTACTTATCTATAGTTGGAGTTTCTCTCTAAAATGAATAATATGAATGTTGTTAAGGGATTTTGACTATCTCCAAAGGATATGTATATTATGGAGTAGTGCTACAAGACCTAAAATTCATATTAACCTATGTAAATCCTTAGACGAGTGTAGAAAGCTTTGGCTACATTTGGAAAAAGGATAATGATGGAATAGTCCTTGGGATAAAGACTAGTTGACAGAATTTTGGGATTGTAAAGATAAGTTCTATGTCATTTAGTTAGAAGCAAAATAAGGCAAATGAACATGAATAAATGGTGATAATTCAATGGACATAGAATAGAGTAGAGTAAGTGGTAGAGGAAATAAAGAAGGCCTTTTGTCCTATATTATGGTCGTAAGTATATGAAAAGATTTATTAATTGAAGAATTTTATTATAGGTACTTAAGTGGTTTACGTACTCCTTACATAAAGATGTTAGAATAAAAGAGAAGAGAGATAGTAAGGTGTCTGAGGAGATCATGAAGGTCCATCAAGAAGTAAACAAAGGTCTACAAGAAGTAAATATAAATCTGAATATATAATTTAGCATATAAATAAATAAATAAATGTAATATTTATTTGAAGATCTCGTGGTATCTCATACCTTTGACACATAAGTTCATGATCCTTGAGTTATTTTTTGGATTCTCCTCTTGGTTTTGAATATCTTATTTATAGATTAAAGTAAGAAACCAAAAATATTTTTGTATACTTACATTTTGGTAGAGATGATGTGTATTTCATGTGTTTTATGAGTATAATGATAAGTGAATATTCATTTCAGAGGTGAAGTATAATAATACCTTCTTCTATTTGAGCAATGGGCTACATAAATCTAGAAATAATTTGGTTTGAATGCACCCCACTATAATAAAAAATTCATCAATGAATTGACTAGTTAGTCATGTAATATAATAGTCAATAAAGTTATTTTTAGAATTAATGTGTTGTATAAAACAAAACTAGTTTTACTGGGTGAATGTCTAAATAGAATGAAATGGTAAGTCCAAAAAAATATAGAGGAAGAGAATAATATTTTATTGGTTTAATGGTTGGGTTAAATCATAGATTTGGTGTAGAATAAGGATGTTAACACTTATATCAACATTAAGACATGGTACAATATGATAATTCCCCATCGATTTGGTTATCCATTGGCCGATGGTAATGATTTATGATGTTTTTTTATTTGAATTGGTCTTGTAAAAGACCAACAATAGATCAAATTTTAATTAAAATGACTAAAATCATAATGGCTACATTATTCTAGTGAGAACAAAATGTGAGGTCAAATATTATTGTACAGCCATTTCACATGTAATGTTTATGCAAATATCTGCCAGAGTTCTATGTTATCTATAGGATGGGAAATAAATAACATAAGGAGGAGTTGAAAAATGGAAGTACATTTCTATTTTTTAAGGAATAATCAATTGGTCGACACCTCTTTCCCACTAATGATGAAGATAGGAAACTGACATTGCTTTGTAGGATGGTGAGTGATTGTAGTGATGAACATTTAAACATCAAATTGATTATTCTAAAATAATTATAAGTCAAGGAAGAATAATATTTTCATCAATGTTTGGTATATTGCTATCAATTTTTGGTATCAAATCACAACTCTTGAAATAATAGCAATATTTTAAATAGCAGATTATGCCAAATTGATGGTTGGGTGGTGAGTTATTGAATACAAATTGTTTGTAGGAAGGATGATAGACTGAGTGGTGGTAAAAGGAGCCCTAAAGCCATAAAGGTTTAGCAAACATAATTATTAAAATCTCAAGGTAATATCAAGAAAGAGCGTAGGAGAAGAAAATTCCAAGTGAAAGACTGACTAAGTTTCCAATAAACTAGGGTGCAAAAGACCTAGGTGAGGTATTGAAGATACAAAGTAGCACAATCTCGCTAAGAAAAAATGTCTATTGAGGCCTAAGAGAAGATAACGAATGAAAAGAATGAAGAGATGAATGGATCAAAGAAGATAAATTACCATAGATAAATTACTAAAGTAGAGATACAGAAAGAGATTGTTGAGATGAAAGTGATCTTGAAAATGATGGAAGATTTTTTGAAGGAATCAAGGTAGAGATTATTGGTGAAGATCAAAAAAATGATCAAGTAGCTTCTCAAATAAATCTTGGAAAAGAGAAATATAAAAATACAAAGATTTCTAGCAAGGAAATCTTAAAAAATGAAAGAGGTAAATAAACCTCAGAATTTTCAATCTGACATTTTCTTGTCCTGTGTGAATATAGGTATAAAAGCAAATGAAGGTGAAGCCCACTTTGAGGGCATAGAATTTGAAAAGCATGAGCAACATGCTTATGAAGAAATTGATTGGGTAACAGAGTATGAATATGTAGAGATATATTTTCTTGAAAAATGGGATATGTTGGATGGAGATGAAATGTTTGAAGAGGCTTCATGGCCTAAAACTTTTCCTTGTAATGTTGTGTTTGATTATGAAAATGTAAATTTTTAAGAAGATAAATTGTATGAACAAACAATAAAAAATTTATATGAATTTATGGGAAATGAATGTAAATCACACATTGAAGTGCTTGAAGAATCTAAAACACAACAATATAAAGTTGAAGAAGATAAACCAAACAAGTCAATTTTAAATCAAGAACTAGTAGAATAGAATGAAGAGTATAGTGAAGAAGAAATGATTTTGAAACAAATCATTTTAGAGATAGAATATTTAAGCCTGATAGGAAATGCAAGAGCTATCAGAGAAGTTGAAATAGAGATAATGAATCTCTTAAGTGGAAAAGATGTTGGATAAGGGGCAATAGTGCCTCAAGTTTTTAAATCTAATTATGTTTTAGACTTGTATGTGTAGGTTTTGAAGGAGAAAAGATGGAGTTATATATAGTGGACTTCCTTAAGGAGGATGAAAATAAAGTTGAGTGATTTAGGCTCATAATGTATGAAAGAAAACAAGAGAATGGAAGAGATAAATGTACCATCAAACATGAATATGAAGGTAAGGTACCAAAAGATTGGAAGAAGAGGAAGAAAAAAGAATAATCTTCATTTGAGAAGGAGCTCAAATATTTTTCCTTCCAAGGGATTTTGATGTAGGAGCATCAGGAGAATATTAATGCAATATGTAAATAAGGTCATTTGTGATGTAATAGTGTTCTAAGAATTCTTAATGAGTTCTTGAAGGTTAATTAGAAGCTCTAAATGCTACAATTGTATTAGTATAGGACTAATTAGATATAGTTGGAGTTTCCCTCTAAAATGAATATTTGAATGTTGTAAAGGGATTTTGACTATCTCCAAATGATATGTATTTTATGAAGTGGTCCTACAAGACCTAAAATTCATATTAAACTATGTAAATCCTTAGATGAGTTTTGAAAGCTTTGGCTACATTTGGAAAAAGGTTAGAGAGGGAATATTCATTGGGATAAAGACTAGTTGAGAGAATTTTGGGATTGTAAAGATAAGTTCTATGCCATTTTGTTAGGTTCCAAATAAGGAAAATGAATAAGAATAAATGGTGATAAGTCAATGGACATAGAGTATAGTAGAGTAAGCACTGGAGGAAAGAGAGAAGGCATTTTGGCCTATATTATGGCTGTAAGTCTATGAAAATATTTATTAATTGAAGAAGCTTATTTTGATACTTAAGTGGATATTTTACGTACTCCTTGCATAAATATGTTAGTATAAAAGAGAGGAGAGATAGTAAGGTGTCTGAGGAGACCATGAAGGTCTATCAAGAAGTACGTAGAGGTTTAAAAGAAGTAAATACAAATATGAATATATAATTTGATAGATAAATAATAAAGGTAAGATTTATTTGAATATCTCATAGTATCTCAGACCTTTGACATGTAAGTTCATGATCCTTGAGTTATTGTTTAGATTCTCCTCTTGGTTTTGAAGATCTTATTTATATATTAGAGCAAGAAACCAAAAATATTTTTGTATACTAATAGTGTGGTAGAGATGATGCATATTTCATGTATTTTATGAGTATGATGACAAGTAAATATTCATTTCAGAGGTGACGTATGATAGTACCTTCTTCTATCTTAGTAATGGGATGCGTAAATCTAGAAATAATCTGGTATGAATAGACCCCATAATAATCATAAATTTATCAATGAATTGACCAGTTAGTTATGCAATATAATAGTCAATAAAGTTGATTTTAGAATCAATGTATTGTATAAAACAAAATTGGTTTTATTATGTGAATATCTACATAGAATGAAATGGTAAGTCTGACAAAGTACAGAGGAAGAGAATAATTAATTATTGGTTTACTGGTTAGGTTAAATCATAGATTCGGTTTGGAATAATGGTATTAGCACTTGTATTAATGTTAAGTTATGACATAATATGTTAATTTTCCTTTGATTTGGCTATCTATTGGCTGATGGTAATGATTTGTGATGTTTGTTTCTTTGAATTGGTCTTGTAAAATACTAATACTAGATCAAACATGAATTGAAATGACTAATATCATAGTGGCTATATTATTCTAGTAAGAACAAAATACAAGGTCAAATATTATTATACAACCATTTTATGTGCAATGTTTATGAAAATATTTGCCAAAGTTTTGTGTTATCTGTAGGCTATGAAATAAGGAACATAAGAAGGATTTTACAAATATAAATACATTTTTATTTTTTAAGGAACAATCAAGTGGTCAACTCCTCTTTCTCACTAATGATGAAGATACCAAATTGTGATTGCTTCATAGTATGGTGAGTGATTATGGTGAACATTTAAATGTTAGATTGATTATTCTAAAATAATTATTAGTCAAGGAATAATAATATTGTCATCAATCTTTGGTATATTTCTATCAATTAAGGATGTAGATGTTTTGGTTGATTTATGGATGACTGATGTTTGTTTAGATATATGGTGTTTCAATTCATTGGATTAAGGGATATGTCTTTTTTATCTTTTTTAGATATATATACCTAGTGGCACAGTGAGGCCCAAACCCATGTAATGATCATATGTGATGCCTCAGTATTGAAGTGTGACCTCTTTACTTCATGGAACCCTTTATGAGGAATCTTGTATAACTTTATGACAACTCTGCTTGGCATTTATATTCCACTATAAGACATAGTGTGATTTAGTGCATGGTGTATGCAATCAAAAATTCATCATGTCCATAAATAAATCCTAAATCAGATGGGATAGAGAACACCCACACTTCCAATTAGGGGGAATATAATTATTAAGTAGGAGCATAACCAATGTGAGGATCTGTTAGACTTGATTAGGTGATCACTTGTCACAACACACCATGTGAGATAGGGTTCTAAAGCCTATCATCTAACACAATCACATAACAACCCTAAAAGAGTCCTATGATTTAATATTTCACTAATATAATAAAAAGAAAAGTAAATATAATCTAGCGCTCACCAAATATTGTGCCAAAAAGTGGGGATTAGAAACAAAACAAGTAAATAACTAAACTAAACATGTATAGAAGATAGATACTCATGTCAATGTATATAGATTCCTAATACATAGAAGAGAAGAATATAAATGCTCTATCTACCTACTCTTACAAAGGAGGAATAAAGTTAGGAATACTTACCTTTGAATATAAACCCACCGAGCCTCAATCTCTCCCTTGGCCAAGGTGCTTTGCAAAACATTTTCATGGTATATAAGGACAACTATGATAAATCAACTCTAGGCTACACAACCTATCCAAGAATTGAAAAGACTTATCCACAAGATGAGATCAAAGCTCCAAATAAAGTATTAAACCTTAAAGATTTATCCCCCAAGTAGAATGGTCAATAGGTAGATGTCTATTTTTACTTCTCCACTTAATTCTTCACTCTTATCAAATGGTGTTAAATGACCTTGTATATATAGTAATATCTTACCCTAAAAACTTTCAAGAATGTCAGTTGTGCTAGGTTGACCTGCTTGAACTCACAAATTTTTTGGGCTAACTCTCTAGTTATGTGCTAGGTCAACCAAAAGGCCAACAAACCAAAATAGATAAAAAGTCCCTAAGCTATACTAGGTCAACTTGGTTGACCTAAAACAATCGAAAGGTCAAAAGGGTGAGAAAGAAATAAATGAAGGATAAAACATAGAAAATGATGGGAATAGGTATAAATAAGAATAATAAGCTTAGGTTTAATGGTTTTAGGATTCTAGCGTGTGGATGGAAAGTGGCTAAAGGAATGACAATCTTATGAAGCACCAATGGTCTACCCATCCCTTTCTTGGTGCACCCCCTAAGGCAAGCACTCAAAGAGATTGAGACTCAATAGGTTCCTAAAAGATAAAAAGTGTCATTAATCAATAAAAGGTTGAAAATATTATTTGTATACATATTTCCCAGTTGAATCTCATCACATGTCACGTAAGTGCAACATGGGATGGTGCTTTGAAAATTAAACATGATAACACACAACGTTGATGCTAAGTATGGTGCAATAAGTAGCAAATAATATAAATGAAAGGATAGAATTTAAAAAGACATAAATTTACTTACCTTAGTGATATAAATAAATAAGTAGACTGCAAGAGATGTGAAGGTTTCTAATGTGAAGAACACTAGATAAACCTATAGAAGTTAGTGCAAAAATATAGCCAAATTTTGATTTTAAAAAAAAATAGGCATATAGTATTTTTTGGAGACAAATATTTAGTAAAATTGGAAAATGAGGATTGGTAAGGAAAGGTTTATAATATTTAAGGAAAAAGGATAACAAATAAATGACAAAAAGGATGGCAAATGAATGACAAATGATAAGAAATAAATGACAAATGATTAGAAATAAATGATAAATAATATGAAATAAATGATGAGTAAAATATAAAAGGCGAAAAGGAATGTAGAACATACTAAATTAAATTGAGAACCATGTAAGCATGAATGAATGAAATATCTATGCAAGAAAACTTGAACAAAGATATGTAAGAAGGTAAAACATAATCTCATGTAAAAGAGGAATGTAAGATCAAATGGAAAGAAAAATATGAAAGAATGTTGAATGAAATGTAAGTCAAGATGTAAGACAAGATCGAAGAAGGAATACATAAATAAAAGAATGTAATAATGTTAAAAGGGTGTGGACTCAATTGTTCACAATAGAAGGGTAGTACAATAATGACAAATGAAATAAAAAAGTGATCCATAGTTACTCAAATATGTTGTTTTGCATCTAAAGATAGATAAAATTGAAATAAAGTAGTGCTAGTGTGTTTTTAAGAGATGAAGAAGAAGGAATTAGAGAAGAGGGAAAACATATTTGGAATCACAATTTACTTATCAAGGGGGGAAATGAAATGGGTGGAGGGGATAATGAATGAAAAACCAAGGTAAAGGAACTCTTTATCGAAGTCAAGACACTCAAATTAGGTTTGTCAAAATAAGAGGACTTTTAACCTTAGGGACTCTAAAGAACTTATATTATTGACACAAGTATTAGGTTAATAAATTAAGTATATATATCATCCCATTAAGTCTATATTCATGAAAATTAAAATGGACCTACCTCCCCATCACGTGTTCCCTATTCTTAAAGACCCCTTACAGAGCCATCAATCTACTATGAAGATTGGGTACTTGCATGAGAAAGTAGGTAATACCATAGAGTTTTTTGAATTCCCCTATTCCAATCTATTGTCCTAATGCACCCCAAAGGACTTTAGCTCTATGTGAAGCCAACTGTGGAGTTTGAGATTCGATTGGAAATAGGATATGTGCTTAGAAATCACATATTTTGGTGTGATGTTAACTTTGAGATTTGTACGTTGCCTTTTATATATCATTGCCTTTTGTTTTAAATGATTTGGATTTTAACTATCTTGATGGATTTTTTTTTAGATTTCTCTTTCATATGGATTTGGAATACCAAATAAGGGTGTTAAATGATGACTTTCATTTGAAAACTTTGGACAAGGTTGTTAAGAGAGAGAACTTCAAAGAGAATGGGGTCTAATAGTCTCGTAAATTGAGTTGAAATAAAAATTCTATCTTGCTTTTGACCTTGTTTTATCTAATGAGGAGATGAAAGGAATTGGGAAATCAAGAGGAAATGACACATAGAACAATTTGAATTACTTAAAATCACAAAAAAAGTGATAAAATGGAAAAAAGGGATATAATGAAAACAAAGGTGTGGTTCCTTATTGTAAGAATGAGGGAAATGGAGGAAAACATGCCAACATAGTTTTTTATGCAAATTCCATCTACCAAAATAAGTAAAATCTAAAGTCTAAGAACAAGGATCACAAAGAACATGAAAAGATGGAAATTTTATGAGGGTCAGGACTTATCCACAGTCTTACAAAGCAACTCATAAAAGAGAAACCTTCAAGGGTACTAATAATAAAGTGAAAGATAAAGTGAGGGAGCCTTCTTAAAAATTAAATCACCAAAATAAAAACCCAAAGGATGCAAAAACAATATTGGTAAGCAGTAAAAGAATGAGAAAAACAAGTAAAAGATGGTAATTTTCTGAGGGGTGTCAGGTCCTATCCACGGTCTTACGAAGCAACTCAAAAAATTAAAACCCATGAGGGTGCCAAAAGAGAAACATCAAAAGATAAAGAAGACTACAATACATCAAGAATTAAATGCTAAATAAAGGATCAAAATTGATCATAAAGCTACTAAGGTAAATAATTACATAAAATGACAAAAAAGATATATATGAGGATAAAAATGAAATCAAATACCAAATTTGATGTGTAAGAAAGCCAAAAAACATAAATGAAAAAGATGATACTTAAGAAAGTGAAACTAAAAGAAGAAATATGCATAAAAACAAAGAAACCATAGATAAAAAGAACAAGTAAAATCTATGCTAACCTCTATATCAAAAGATGATAATGTGAAATTCAAGTCTATAAGTCTCAGAATGTTTCTTGAATTGAATGTGTTTGTAATTAAGCATTATAAAATAAGAGTGGCCATTTCAAGATGCCCCAATGGGTAAGTGGATGTAGGGATGGGAATTACAAGATACCCCAAAGTCTGAATGGTCATGTGGATGGGCATCACAAGATGCCTCAACATGTGAGGTAGATTGAGGTGACATTGAACCACTAAAATTATTTACATTGGGTTGGTAGGTGAATTTGGAGATAGGTAAATGTATTGGTTTGTTATATTTTAAGGATGTTGAATGTGACATATGTTGTGTAAGAGATTTATGAAGAGGTAAAAGAGGTAAATGAAGACCATGTATGATATGCTTTGGAGTAGGCATTTGAACTATTACTCTTTTGGTTCATGGAACCTAAGAGGTTGAGTTGAAATTTATGCCACAGTATGTTTAAATTTGTTCATGTTATCTATCCTTTCCTTATTGGTGTATGAAGAAGGATCAATTATTTTTTGAACAAAATTTGTAGATGAGATTTGTTCATTAGGTAGATGATGTTGATGTGATTCTAGTTCTTGAGATTGATTTTGAGAAGCTTGAAGATAATCTTGATGACATTATTTAGTGAGAGTATCAAGATTAAAATGTGGACCAAGTAAGGAAGAAATAAGAAATTGGTGAAGATCACAACAAGACTCATGAGAATGACCTATAGTAGCATGCTACCAACAAAATTTTATCAAGATTGTACCATTTAGGAGGAGGTTTGGAAGGATCAAAGCTCATGGGTTTAGAGGGTGGAAATTTCATCATAAGTTATTCTAGACTTAAGGGAGGGTGTGTTGGGTTAAAAATGGTTGAATTAGATGCTTCATTTTGAGGTTGGGGAAGCTTGGATGAATCAATGGTATGGGAAGAAGATTGGAAAGATTCTTTAGTAGTTGTTTGAGATGGATGAAATTAAGTCATAATAAATTCTTACATTTTTGCTTAGTCTAAGGCTTCATCTAAAGTTTGAGGTGAAAAGATTCAATCTTTGTATTGAAGGGGAGGTTTTAGAGTAGTGATAAATAGTTTTAAAAGAGTATCATCATTCATGTTATGGTCCACTTTATGAGCAAGATACTTCCATCACTTGATGAAATTATGAGCATATTCATTAGTAAGTTGCTTGGCATTGATGAAATAACTAAGGTAATTTTCAAGAAGGTCATCATGTTGAAATTTCTTCACTAGAGAATTGACTAAATCTTCTAGTTGTGAGATGGAATGTCTAGGAATTTGGTTGTACCATTCAGGTGCATCACCAACAAAGATTTTGGATAAGATATTGGTGGTATAAAAGGTGTTATTTTGGACCCATTCCTTATAGAGATTAGTAAAATACTTAAGAAAGATAGTAGGATCCTTAGTCCCGTTATATGTGATAGTTGGAGAAATGTTTCCAATATCTATGGATGCAATAAATAGGGATAAAGGTTCATTTTTAAAATATTTTAGGAGGGAAAATTTTTGGATTTGGTTGAGACATGATTAATTGATATGGTTGACTAATCATGTTACATAATTTTTTTTGCATGCTCATCATTTGAGATTGATTGGAAGTTTCCATTATGTTTATTTATTGGATGACTTGGGTAAGAAGTTGAGTTGTATCAATAGGTGGGTTTGAAGGTGGGATATTAGTATTGATAAAAAGATAATTTTTAGTGTTGGTGTAAGGAATATTCCCAAAATTAGTGTTAATTGTCTTAAGTGTGGTTTAAGAAGGAAGCTTAGTCAAGCCACCATTCTTGTGAGGAGTATAGATAATGTTATCATCAAGATTATTGAATATTTGGGAACCATATAGATTATAAATTTGATTGGTATGGTTTGGTGAAGGATTCCCAACATTGGTATTGGGAAGAGGATTATTATGAATAATCTCAAATACATTGCATTGTGTAGTGAGTGGTTTAGGCTTAGAATAAGGAGAAGGAAGAAATTGGATAGTTTCATCAAAAGTAATGAAATAAGTGAGGTTGCTATCCAAGTCCTTAATAATACAATGTTATTGAATAATGTAAGGCTAAAAATATGTAATCATGATGAAACAAGACTAGATAACCACACAAAGAGAACAAAAAGTGATAAAAAATAGTACAGGGTTGATCGGGTCAACCTAGGACAAAAATATGGATTACAAAGCTATACAGGGTCAACGAGGTCGATTTAGTAAAGTGAACAAAGGTTAGTAGAAAACATAAAAGGGATTAAGATAGTAAAATTTTGACCAATTTGACCTAGTATAGTGGGAAGACGCTGAAAAAGATACTAAGTCGATAGGGTCGACCTAGTACAACAGACACATTCCTTGTTTTGTTTATATCTTTAGTTCTACTCATCCATTTTGAAATCCATAAAATGCATTGGATTAGTGATGATGTAGGGAAGATGAGAAAGTTGATATAAATTTTTGAATTATAAAAAGATAATTTTAAAGTAATTAAAAGTAATAAGTTATGAAAAAATCAAACAGTCAATTGAATTGATGATGGCCAATCCAATTGATGCACACAAGAAAAATCTTGCACTAACATTGGATAATGCATATTTTTGCACACATAATTAATCAAAGATAAATCAAACAACTTGAAATTAAATTTAGCTAATTGGTCAACCTAAAATGTTGATTAGATAATTCAGAATGATTTTAAATGTGAAAGGCAGATTAGATATAAGCAAGGTACTAGATAGCAATCTATGGATAGTTTTAGGTAAGTTTAGGATGAAAGGGAATATAATGGAAATGATACATTCTTGGTATTAGGGCCTACTCCATTACTTCACATACTACAATAATAAGGGTAATGGGTGCTTAGCCAAAATATATCATTAACCATGCTTTATACTTGACCAGAGCATCAAGTTGACTCCCCCTTTTGTGGTGAAATACAAATAGGTAGAATTGGGTAGTAAAATATTTAAATTCTTGTTGATTTTATGTGGTTTGGCCATGTGTGTAAAATAATATAAATAGTGCAACTAAGTGATTGATTGAAAATCTCCTAATTAGACTATGTGAACTATTCTAAGCATGTAAGCAACTTAAAATAAAGATGTGATTAACATATATGTTCCATTCCAACTTTGAAACAAGGTATAGTTGAGAAACTATATATATAATCATACAAAATAGGGTCAATATGTTTGAACTTATACTATGGAAGCAGGGTCTAAAAATGAACTATGTCAGCTAGGTTAACCTAGTTATTTAGAAAACACAGAACTAGTTCCACAGGGTCGACCTAGTTGACTGTGCAGGGGCGGTTTAAAAACTACAAATTATGGAAAGAAATAAATAAAAGGAAAGATATATAAAAATAAAAATTGACCTTGGTGGATCAAAGATGAAAATTAATAAGATTGATTTATCAAGAACCTTGGAGAAGACTGGCAAAAACCTACAAATTGGGTCAAGATGGTCCATCAAGTTATATAGGAACCTACTGAAGTATTGACAATGCACTAGGTCGACTTGGTCGACCTAGTTTACTGAATAGGAAGTCTAAAAATTGGCAAAAACTACACTGGGTCAAGCTAGTTGGTCCAATTATCTGAACAAAATTTTACAAATTCTAAATCCTATACTAAGTCGAGTTGGTCAAGCCCATTACCTATTCCTAAAAACATATGCACAGAGATAAATAAATTGGGTCGATAGGGTCAATCCAACATAGTAAAGATATGATAAAAATAATGATGAATAGAAATGAAATAAGTGAAATAAATCTTACAAGAGTTTGATTCACATCAGGTTCACCAGAATGTATGCAATTGGAAATGCATCATGTCCATAAATCAATCCTAAATTAGATGGGATAGAGCACACCTACACTTCTGATTGGGGGGCATACAACTATTAAGTGGGAGCATGACCAATGTATGGATCTAATAAAACTAATTAAGGGATCACTTATCAAAACACACCATGTGAGATAGGGTTCCAAAGCCTATAGTCTAACACAATCACAAAACAAACCTAAAAGATTCCTATGATTTAATATTTCACTAATCTAATCATAAGAAAAGTAAATATAATCTAGTGCTCACCAAATATTGTGGCACAAAGTAGGGGTTAGAAATAAAATAAATAAATAATTAAACTAAACATGTATAGAATACATATACTCACATCAATGTATACAAAATCCTAACACATGAAAGAGAAGATTACAAATGCTCTATCTATCTACTCTTACAAAGGAGGAATAAATTTATGAATACTTACCTTTTAAGATGAACCTATCAAGCCTCAATCTATCCCTTGCCCAAGGTGTTTCACAAGAGATTGTCATGGAATGTAAGGATAACTAAGATAAATCAGCTTTAGGCTACATAACCTATCCAAGCATCCAAAATACTTATCCACAAGATGAGATCAGAGCTCCAAAGAAAGTATTGAACCCTAAATCTTTATTCCCCAAGTAGAATGGTAAATAGGAAAATGTTTATTCACATTTCTTTGCTTAAGTATTCAATCTTATCAAATTGTGGTAAATGACCTTGTATATATATATTAATATATTACCCTAAATTTTTTTGAGAATGTCAGTTGTGCTAGGTTGACCCAATCAACCTAGCACAGTTTTTGGGCTAACTCTCTAGGTATGTACTAGCTCGAACAAGAAGTCAACAAATCAAAAGAGAAAAAAAGTACCTAAATTGTACTAGGTCGAACCTATGTGCTAGGTCAGCTAAGAGATCAACAAATCAAAAGAGTGAAAAAAACCCTAAACTATACTAGGTTGACCTGGTCAACCTAACACAATCGATAGGTCAAAAGGGTGCTAAGGAAAGAAATGAAGGATAAAACATAACAAATGATGTGAATAGGTAAAACTAATAAGAATAAGCTTAGGTTAAATGGTTTCAGGAGGATAAAGTGTGTATGGAAAGTGGTAAAAGGAATGATAATCTTATGAAGCACTGATAGTCTACCCACCCCTTTCTTGGTGCACCCCTTAAGTCATGTACTTAGAGAGATTGAGACTCAATAGGTTCCTGTAAGATAAAAAGTGTCAATAATCAATAAAAGTTTAAAAATATTATTTGTATATATGTGGTAATTAAATCTAAGTCACAACCTACCTAAAGACTATGAAAAGTGTGATGGGATTGATTCCATGTCAAATTTCACATAGAAAAAAAAGGGGAGGTGTCGATTATTTTTTATCCCCAATATCGCCCAAGGGTGCAAGGGGAGAGAATACATAATTGATCATTATATTAGACACATATGCAAAGGGAACAATAAAGTTTTTATTAACAAGATTTAAGCATTTAAAAACAACATCGATTATTTTTATCCCCAAGATTGTCAAAGGGTGCGAGGGGAGAGCATACACAATCAAGTTACACAAAATAATATTATGATTAAAAAAATAGCTGATGATGACTATTTTATGATTAATATCTAAAAATAAATAGTGAAAACACACTGTTAGTAGTTTTGATTTATGTCATTGGCAAGTGAAACTAAAAAAACATTAGTTTTTAGATTTAGTCTTTGACATTTATGTACCTACAAGTTAAACACAAAACTTAATTTATTTATATGATTTTCAATTTAAAAAAATAAATATTGACAAATTTTATTTAAAAAATGAATGGTTTTTTTGTGGGAAAAATAACACTTTGACATAACTTTCCCCTTTGATTACAATTTCATCACTATTGAAAACTACCTATATAACAAATCAAACTAAGCATAAACAAAATCTTATTTGTACCATATTATATCATTCTATAAATTCATCCAAATTAGTCTCTAGCTATAAAATGAGAATTTTTTTAAGACAAGTTCAACCTCAACCTAAAACTTAAAGAAAACATTAACCATAGATAGTCATGCTAACTATAAATCTATATACTTTTCATAATGTAACATCAATTATATACTGTATTCCTACTTTACCTACTCTATTCATACTATAACATCAATTATATAATCTTTATTTTTTTATTAAAAAAATTTAAACCAACGAGTACAAAAACACCTTGTCTTGTTGCATTCACAAACCCTAGTATAAAATTACCTAGTGTGATTAAAAACCCTAAAAATAAAAAAGTGATCCACATTCTTTTATTGAATGATAAAGATAAAAATAAATAAATGGTATTGAGTTTTGCCTCAATTCTTATATATACATGATAGGGGAATTAATGAGAATTGGGAACAAAATTAGTATTTGCATCTATGTGAAATCCATGGGCATTAATGAGCATTGAGAATAAAACTAGAGTTTGTAATTGTGCAAAATCTTGGACATTAATGAGCATTAGGAACAAAATCAAAGTTTGTAGCTATGTGTGGTTGGGGCACAACTTTAGAAAACTTAAATAAAATATAATGTACAAAACTTAAGGAGATAATAATTATTATTATTATTCAATTTTATTTTTTAATGTTTTAATAAAAAAACCATTTATTCAATATAAATATGTAACACATAACCTCAAATTTTGTTGAAACTTAAATATTTACCTCTGGCATCACATATTTCTGTGTGTGTGTGTGTGTGTGTGTGTGTGTGTGTGTGTGTGTGTGTGAATTTGAGTGGAATAAATATAGTTGTAAACAATCATCTGAATATTTTCAAGTTGTAATAAAAAACTTTACATAAATTTTTTGAGGCACAATTATAAATTATGGAGATATACACACCCAAGATAAGCTCAAACAACAATGTATATTATGAAATTTTGATTAATAGTTAAACAAAGTGATAATGAGGATGATTAATTAATGCAAAGGATGATGTGTTATGATATAAGTTTGGTATGATTAAAGAATATGTAAAGGGGGATGTTAACTAAATGATACTAATGTGATTAGGTATGATGATAATTAGTGATTAATAATGATAAAATTAGTGATGACAAAAGAGTGGATAATTTTAGATGTCTACAATATCTAACCATCAACTACATGACAATATTACAACATATTAAAATTTTATTTACAAATGATATATTTGACCTACAACCATCACTTATTTGGACCTATTGAGTGCCAACTATATCTATATTGACACCCTCTCCCATTGGTTGAGTACCTAGTAATGCCATAGCCACCCTCAGTAGTTGATTATGACTAGATATAACCAGTCTCCCTCTCCCACCCTAGACACTATATCTCATTGTTTAATGTGAGACATGTAATTATCATAGTTTTTATCTAATTATTGTATAGTACATTTTTTATTCTCTCCATGGTTAATATCTTATTTTATGATTTAGTTGATCTTCACTTATTGTATGCTAATTAGAATACATTGTGCGTCACATGATTATGCATGTCTACAAAATTATAATCTTAGCAAATTTATACATTAGTCATGATCACCTACATCTAGGTTTTCATTGATACATAATTATAGTAAATTATTACATGTATCTTCTTATATGTTGTCACTGTAACATTGAAAAATAACAAAAATATTCATAATATAAAAAATTCAAAATCTATTTTAAGTCAATCATATGATACATATCATGCTTATCTACATATGTTGGAGGTTTATATAATAATAATTTCCAAACATAATTCTCATGGAATAGCTTTAGTGGTTAATATTCATTATATATAGGGTATATATGGTTATGAACATACATATGTAGGTAATCACTACACAATAAAATTTACGTGGTGACATATTTTGATCTTTACAATCAGTATATAGAACTAATATAGATAGATCAGACATATATTTCTATCATTTACATTTTGAATGTGTACATGGATGTTAACCTATTATTTTTACATGAATTATTATATATTACATGTTATTTTTTATACCCACACATATTATACCTTGGTTCCATAAAATCCATACTTCTAGTACTATGACTATGATTCATTGTTATACAAAACCTTCTTATAGGTGCCATATTTTTATTTTTTATCCATGAAAACATACCTAATATGTATATTTGATATTATTATATACATATTGTGTTCATAAGTAATTTATTGGGACACATTTTTCCCTCGCCATTTAGCATATTATTTATATATTGCCACTTAAGGAGTAGCAGAACTATGTTTCGTATTATAATAAATTAAGATTCAAAATTGCATGATTATATGTATTTTAATCTCTTATTTTCAAAATTATTATGCCACACATAATCATTACTTTATCCAAATTCATAATAATTCATGGAGCCATACTACTTATGTGTCGTGCATTACTACACTAGTGGGCACCTATATTCTATGAATTTTTTACCCCTTACCACATTATGATTCTCATACTTTATATAAATATAAATATATATTACATATTGGTGTACACAACTTATACATTTATAATAATATAATTTCACCTACATGTTCCTAATTGTTTCATCACATTTTATATTGTGTGGACAAGAGCATCCTAGCCATCATTATACTCAAATCTCTTACGAGCTTCATTTTTCACATCTATAATTGTATTTTCATATGGGAAAAATATATATTTATCCACACCATGTAATTTATGAGGTAGCCTCTAATTTTATAGGATTGATAAAAAAATAATCACTCCAAGACATAACTTGTAGGGTATTACATGTTGTAAACAACTTGGTGGTGGAACAATAGTGAGGAGAGAAGTTGTTTACCTCAGATGGATTGTATATGATGTGAGTCTATACCTACATGAGATGAATTTATTTATGGAAAATATAACATAATATGGGTAGGATCAAAATAAACTCAAAAAAAGAGAAGGGTAAGGTAGAAAATAAGTTTTATGAATCAAAATAAGATGAAACCTTTCTAAACTATATCTATAACTAGGGGTTAGAGAACCAAAGCTTGTTTCAAGTTAATATTAACACATAGATAATGAAACACAATTAAGATTCCAAAAAAAATACAATTAATTTTAGAGCATGTAATCAAAGGTTTTTGTGTTTGTAATATTGTAATTACTCAGCCCTATGGGTTAGCTCGAGTGGATAAGATCAACGACTTTAGTCACCTAGGTCTCAAGTTCAATTCCTAATGAGTACCCTGTGACATATTGAGGCTTAGGGGTAGACATGAAGCCTAAATAATAAGGGGTAGGTCACCCTTCATTAATGGGGGGTCCTCCTCAAAACCTCGGATATCAAATATGTATGTGTGTGTGTGTGTGTGTGTGTGTGCGTGTGTGTGTGCGTGTGTGTGCGTGTTTGTGTGTGTGTGTGTGTGTGTATGTATATGTACATACATACATACATACATACATACATACATACATACATACATACATATATATATATATATATATATACTAATTCTTCATCTATAAAGGGATATTATGATTATTACACAAAACATTTAAATTAGCTAATGTACAATATGAATAAATGTATTAATATAAAACTTATACATAAAATAAATACTAAACTAACATGATGAAAAAATTTATTCAATAATCAAAATTTTGGAGAAGAGCAAGATTTGCACATCAAGATAAATTGTAGAATAACCTATAGGATTTATTATTTATCTCAATCACAAAAATTCTCCTCCCTTTGGAATTGAGAGAATACAAGTATATATAATCTTGGGGAGGGGTTGCCTCATCTTCCAAGAAAATTCTAAATTTATAATTTAAATATTAGAACCCATGCACAATATGCATGTCAAAGATATATAATAAAATAAAAAGCCCAAATTACGTAATTAAAATATAAACATATACATTATCAAAATATAGTGAATATTTAATTTTTCATAAAAATATAATACATGCAAATATATATTTATATGTAAATATGGTTCCTTTATTGACACTACCTAAATAATAAGGAAGTTGTGTACGAATATGTGAATGGAGTTGGAGGATAATTCCATCAACATTTCCCCTAATGCAAATGCATTATGACCATAACACATACATGTTATGAACATAATTCACACACATTATTTGAATTAATGTGAATGCATTATGAGGCCATAATATGTGCATGTTATGAGCACTAGGCCTAATGTCAATAATGCATACATGTTGTTAGCACTATGCCTAGAGCTAAAAATTCGTAGGCATTATGTCTTCATAATACATACATGTTATTAAAAGTGAAAATAGTCCCCTTAATATGCAAACACATTTTATTTTAATTTTTTGCTTCCTCGATGCTTTTGTTGGCCCAAACATGATCATGTTTTAATTTTAGGAGAATAAAAAATCACTTCGATCACTTGATACCTCACCAAATTAGCAATGCCACTAAAAATGGGAGCTAAGTAATAAAAACCCAATGTATTAATAATATATTTTGACAAAAAAATTATTTGTATTATTTAATAACATGTTCCACTACAATAGACCATCATGCTAACCAACCTCCTAACCCTTAGCCTAAATCACCTAACCATCCTACAATTCCACAATATATCCTAAGCAGTTAAGAGGATCTAGTTACACACATAGTGGAAAATAAAATAGAAATTGAATAAATAATTAGGATAATGAGGGACCCCACATCAACCAAAACCAATCATACCTATTTGGATGATACCCTAGAGCCAGTATTAGGTCAAGTTGACTCGATAATGAGCCAAATTGACAAATGGGCATCATATATGGATAGATGTATGACTTACTATGATGAAAAATAGTTAGGATGTGAGATGAAATAAAATGATGTATCAAAATACCTAGTTTTTTCTTTTTTAATTAAACCAAGAACCAATACACCTTTTCCATTAACCACTAAATGTTTCCTAACCCATCGATGCAAAAATAAAAAGTTTTTAGGACCGATGGTGGATGGTGTTTTATTACCCACCATGTAAAATCCATGAGGTCCCATTTTATTTTTTAAGAAATTATACTATGAGTTTTTCCTCAATGAGATTCCTAACTATTTTGACTATGGTGACTTTTAGGGTCGAGGGAAAGGTTCTACATAGGATCGACCAGGTGAATGTTACACATCTAATCAACCTACAAGGATCCATAACCAAAAGCCAATTCAACCCAATATACTATATTAGATGAAGGAATTCATTGATATTGACACTTTGCATGTGCTTAATTCATTTAATGATACACTCCTTCAACATATGATTAGGCTTTCTAAGATTAATGTTGGAGATACTCCACCTAGTATGTGTACCTAACCTCATCATTGTAGATGTTATGGTGATATATGCATTGAACCTTCAGATGAGGGTTATAGTGTTTTTGAGGGATTGGATGATATAATCATGAGCAATGAGTTTTTGGCATGTATAATTGGTGTGCACATGTCAGTCACTACACACATGTAAGTATATTTTATATAAGTATCACACTAAATTTAAGATATATTTGTATTTAAAAGATAAATATTAATTTACATATCAATTAAATAATATATATGTACTTTTTATGTTTCAAGAGGAGACGGTACCTACATATTCATGGTCCACAACTGTATTTGTGGATCTTAGCCAACTGTTGATTATGTATGTAGAGCCAGCCTATGGGCCATCCAATACTACATGTGTCAATTTTACTAGGAAATCATTTACATATATTGAGTTAAAATTTTGAGTTAATATTATACTCTATGAACATGATTTTATATATATATATGCTCTTAAATAACAATCATACATGTTCAATATTTTCTATAAAATTAAGTGAAGTTATTTGTTCAGTTGATGACCACATTAGAAACTCTTCCATATCTACGAGTTGAGTTAGACATAGCCATTGATGATGCAATGTAATCTACATAGGCACTAAAGAACATACATTTTAACTTGTAATTTTTAATTATAAAAATAGATTTATTTTAATAATTTTACTACATACATGGGAAAATATAACTTATGTGAATATATTGTGTACGTAGGGTTTTCTTATGACACCCAATAGTCCCATTCAAAGGATTAACATGTCACCTTCTCATGTTTCTCATTTCACACATATTTTTATGCACCTAGACCTATCACTAACCATGTTAAAGTGAAGATTGACTATGACCATGAGATTGTAGTAAGTGCCTGTATAAATTGTTTTTGTATTCTAGTTTTAAATTAATTTATAAATTTGGCTGCATGTATATTATGTAAATATTTAAATAATAATTTTCTAGGAATATGTTCAACTACATGTGAGCTATGATTTTATAAGGAGCCACAATAAAATATTGGAGGAATCCAAGGCATCTAAATAATATCCATATATGAGCAGGGCATCCAAGGGAGAGTCTTCTTCTTGAAAGGCAAAGAGAGGGAAACTATTTGATGAGAAGGATGTATTACATGATGTAATTATTTGTATTCCTATATGTAAATGTACAGATTTTTGGAATTATATGTGTTTAATAAATTCGTCTAAAATTATGTTATGTTGTTGGATAATGTAATTTTTTGTATGATTATATGGAAAAATATGTGTTATTGGCATTGTATACATATATGGCATTCATCTGACATTATATTATGTTCTTATTTTGTATACCTTAATGTATTTTATGGATACATACATACATACATACATGTGTGTGCGTGTGTGTGTGTTCACAATGTTTGGTGATCATATTTTCACGTATAATTTGGCTCACATTATTATTGTAAACCTAAATTTGATAGTTGTATGGAGATATTTAGATATAATCATCTTTAATATTTAATTCATGTAATTTATTAATACTAACTTAAAAATTTTAAATACATGTTTCAATTAAAAATAAATGAGAGAAAAGAGTATAACATTTGAGATAGAGTCATATATTATTGTGGAGTGCCTCTTATGATTGGGCTACACCATTTATCACTATTCTAATGTGGATACCCTTGATACATTGGTTTAATATCATTTGAGACTTGATATTAATGTTATTTATTCATTGAATTTATATACATGCCACATTTATATTATAAGTACAATTGAAATAAATAATGGAATACTCATCTCTTGCATACCTTCTTTGTCCCCTTGAAGTAGTGAAAGATTGTAATTCTCATGTCTCATGAGGCCTCAAAATATTTTGGTGATTATATATATTTTGTAATTATAACTTTTAATCTCACTTATCTTGGTAATTTCATGTTTCTTTGTCACTTGAGACAACTATTTCATCATTTGATAAATATCGATGCTCATCTTCACTTGGTTGCATATCAAGTTCAAAATATAAATCATTTGTGTCAGATAAAAACATGCCATTTTGATTCAAAATCACCTCAATGACTGAATTTTATGGTTTATTTTCATGTAATGCATTTTTATTCTCTATGTTACGTCTATTAGAGGCTATTACTTTCATGGCACGTTCTTTATCTAAAGATTAAAACAATGGGTTCAAACAACCTCCAAAATTTTCATATCATAAAAACCAATTTAATTTGGGTTATTATCATTGACAAATATATATAAATACACACATATACCTAAAATATAAAAATTGTATGTATAGACACATAAAAACACACTTTGTATAGAGATGGCTAGCATTCATTCAATAAGTTAGATTTATGACCCTCAAATATGAAATAAGAGAACAATTATAATCATATATAACATATAATTTAGTGTAGGTATAATATAATTTTGGGGAATAAAAAATATAGTTTTGTTTCAATATATATATATATATATATATATAAACCCAAATTAATTTAACCATTAGACAGGGTGGATAAGACCCTGATGAATTAATACATGTCGTATATATGTCCATACTTAATAGATTCATGGTCACTTGCAATAACTATATTTGTCTCTGCCTCTACCTCATAGGACATGTTGTCACTTTTATCATCATTACAAACATAAATATGTAATTTAATCACTTAAATCATGTATACATATTCAAATGACATGTGTTTACATGACCACAACATTCAAATCCAACTAGATTCATGTTTTCACTACTATTCGGGAATGTGGAAACACTGACAACAAATGTTGTCAAAGTTGAAGTGGAAGTTAGATAACTCAGCCTCTTACACTTAATGGATAAAAAATTGAACTATTAACATGATTAGGATGGTGTATTTTACCATGTTATTTGTCTTTTATCATGCCTGGTTGAGAGACCCACCACCCATTCTAGCCTCAAGAACACCCTTCCTAAAATAAGAAAAATGTAGGTTTTTAGCCTAACTTCAGAAGTGTATAAAATATAAATTATAAGTCATTTAAATGAACATAATAAAGCTCATGTGTTTTTATAATCCATATAATTTTACCCTAGATCACGTCAATGGAACCTTGGAGATAAATCCATGGCACAAATTACAATTATGGGTCCCGAATTGTAACATTTTTGCAGTGAAGAGATAAGTGATTGTCCTCCAATTGGATTTTTTGACTTTGGGATCTCTAAGTGGAAATAAATCACTTATATAATGTTTATATAGTAAAATTACATGTTAACCCACAACCAAAACATCCAAATCCACTCGGATGCATGTGTTCACTACTATTCAGGAGCATGGAAACATTGACAACAAATATTGTCAAAGTTAAAGGGTAGTTGGATAACTCCATTTGTGGTGATTCATGGATTCAAAATGGTGATAATAATAAATATTACATGTTTTATACCATCCAAGGCCACATTTTTGGCCTTTGATCATGCCTGGTCAAGAGACCCACCACCCATTCTAGCCTCAAGAACATTCTTTCCAAAATAAGAAAAAATGTAGTTTTTAGTCTAACTTCAAGCATGTGCAAAATGGAAATTGTAAGTCATTTGGATTAAAAATGAGAACCATAAATTTCATGTATAATATATATAACTTCAACCCAAATAACATTTATGGAACCTTGGAGACAAATTCATGGCATAAGTTGCAATGATGGGTCTTAAAATGCAATGTTTTTACAGTGAAGAAATATTACTTGTCCTCTAACTAGTATTTCTACATCTGAGACCTCCAAGTGAAAATATATAACTTTTTATCATGTATAGATAGTAAAATATCATGTTATTTCATGTCCATTATGTCCAAATAAACTCATGTATTTTTTCACTACTTTTTAGGAGTGTGGAAACACTGACAATAAATGTTGTCAAAGTTAAAGAAACAGTTAGAAAACTCCACTTATGATGCTTTTTGGCTCAAAAATGGTGTTTTTAACACATATGGGGTGGTTTATAATGTATATTACCATTTTATTTACCTCTAATCATGCTTGGTTGAGAGACCCACCACCCATTATAGCCTCAAAACACCCTTCCCAAAACAAAAACATATATAGTTTTTAAGCCTAACTTTAGGTATACATAAAATGGAAATAGTAAGTCATTTTTAAAAACCATAAGAAACCTTAATTTCATGTATAAGGTATATAATTTCACCTTATATCATGTTGATGGAGCCTTGGAGATTAATGTGTGGTACAAGTTGTAATGACGGGTCCTGAAATGCAACATTTTTATAGTAAAGAGAAAAGTGTTTATCATCCAACTATAATTTATACATCTAGGACCTCAAAGTAAAAATATATCACTTAAATCATGTATAAATAGTAAAATAACATGTGAAAACATGACCAAGACATCCAAATCCACCTATATGCATGTTTTCACTATTATTCAGGAGCATGGAAATACTGACAACAAATATTGTCAAAGTTTAAGCAATAGTTAGATAACTCCACCTCTGGTGCTTCATGGATTGAAATTAGAACTTATAACACATTTATGGTGGTGTATAACATCTATGATAATGTTATTGGCCTCTGATAACCCCTAGTCAAGAGACCAACCACCCATTCTAGCCTCAAGAATGCCCTTCCTAAAATAAGAAAAATATAGTTTTTAGCCTAAATTCAAGCATTCATAAAATGGAAACCATAAGTCATTTGGATGAGATATAAGAACCATAAAATTCATGTATAAGTTTTATAATTTTACGATAATTCATGTTGATTTAACCTTGGAGATGAATATGTGGAACAAGTTGTAGTGATGCATATTAAAATGCAACGTTTATGTAGTGAAGAGACAAATGGTTGTCCTCCAACTAACATTTCTCCCTCTAGGACCTCCAAATCATATAGATAGAAAAATTACATGTTACCCAATGACTTTGACCTCCAAATACACTCAGATGCATGTTTCACTACTGTTTAGAAGTATGGAAACACTAACAACAAATGTTATCAAAATTGAAGATGAAGTTGGATAACTCTACTTTCGATGCTTTGTGGCTCAAAAATAGCGATAACAAAATGTCCAAGGTAGTGTATAATGTTCAATACCATTTTTTTTTCCTTCAATAATTTTTATTGAAGAGACCCACTATCCATTCTAGCCTCAAAAATTCCCTTGCCAATATAATAAAAATGTAGTTTTTAAGCCTAACTTCAGGTGTGCATAAAATACAAACTATAAGCCATTATAATTATTGAAAATAAAATTTACATGTATTTTTAATTTATATAATTACCACCCATACCATATATGTTTAAGCTTCCATACAAATCCATGGCACAAGTTGCAGTGATTGGTCTTGAAATGTAATGCTTTTATAATGAAGAGACAAGTGTTTTTCCTCTGACTAGCATTTCTACATCTGGGACCTCTAGGTGAAAATCCATCACTTAAATAAAATTTTTATAGTAAAATTACATGTGATACCATGAATTTAACCTCAAAATCCACCCAAATGCATGTTTTCACTACTATTCAAGAGTATGGAAACATTGACAATAAATGTTGTCAAAGTTAAAAGTGAAGTTGGATAACTTCACTTCCGGTCCTTAGTGGCTCCAAATTTTTTATTATAACATGTTTTAGGTGGATTATAACATCCCAAAATAGGTTATTTAACTCTGATCATGCCTGGATAAGAGACCCATTATCCATTCCAGCCTTAAGAACACCCTTCCCAATATAATAAAAATGTAATTTTTAGCCTAACTTTAGGTGTGCATAAAAATATAAACCATAAGTCATTGTAAAAAACTAAAAGAAAATTATTTTTCATGTTTAATACCTATAATTTCACCCCATATAATGTTTATGTAACCTTATATACCAATCCATGGCACAAGTTACGATGACAGGTCTTATAATGCAATGTTATTATAGTGAAGAGATAAGTTCTTGTACTCCAACTAAAATTTATACCTAAGGGACCTCCAAGTGAAAATAAATCACTTAGAACATATATATATAGTAAAATGACATGAAATCACATGACCTTGACCTCCAAATCCAATTGGATTCATGTTTTCACTATTGTTCAGGAGTGTGGAAACACTCATGATAAATGTTGTCAAAGTTGAAGTAATAGCAGGAGAACTTCACTTTCGGTGCTTCATGGATCAAAAATGGAACTAAATACATGTCTATGGTGGAATATAATATCCATGACCATGTTATTTTCCTTTTATCATTCCTTTTTGTTAGACCCACCACCCATTTTAGCCTTAAGAATGCCCTTCCCATAACAAGAAAAATGTAGTTTTTAGCCTAGCTTCAAGCATGCATAGAATGGAAACCATAAGTCATTTGGATGAATCATAAGATACTTTACATTAATGTTAAATTAATCTTATTTCACCCTATATTTAAATTTTAAGGAACCTTTTAGATTAATCTATGGCACATGTTATAGTAATAGGTTCTAAAATGTAATTTTTGTATAGTGATGAGATAGGTGCTTATATTTCAACTAGAATTTTTCCCTTCGATACCTCTAGGTGAAAATAAATTACTTGAAACACATCTAGATAGGAAAATTAAATGTGGTCCCATGACCTTGACCTCTAAATCTACTAGATGCATTTTTTCACTACTATTTAGGAGCATGGAAACACTAACAATAAATATTATCAAAGTTGAAATGGTAGTTGGAAAACTCCACTTCAGATGCTTTATGGATGAAAAACGGTGATGAAAAAACATTTGGGGTGGTGGATAACATCTAAGACCATGTTCTTGGCCTCTGATAATACCCAATCAAGAGACCCACCATGTATTTTGACCTCAAGAACGTTATTCCCAAAACAAGAAAAAATTATTTTTTAGCCTAACTTCAAGCATGTAAAATGGAAATTGTAAGTCATTTGGATGAACTAAAAGAAAACTCAAATGAATTTTTTACCCATATAATTTCACCTCAGATCATGTAGATTAAACATTGGATATGAATCCATGGAATAAGTTAAAATGATGGGTCCTAAAATGTAATTTATTTGGAATGAATAGATAGGTGTTTGTCCTCCAATTGGCATTTCTACCTTTAGGAACCCAAGTGAAAATCCATCAATTCAATCATGCACACACGTGCACACACACACACACACACACACACACACACACACACATTAAAATGAAACATTTTCCCATGACACATACCTTAAAATCCACTTGGATGTGTGTTTCCACTACTGTTCTGGAGTATGGAAACATTGATAATAAATGTTGTCAAAGTTGATGTGACAATTAGATAACTTCACCTCTAGTGCTTCATGGCTCAAAACCAATGTTTTCAACATGTTTAGAGTGTTGGATAACATCAAGGACCATGTTATTAACCTCTAATCATGCCTGATCAAGGATTTCACCACCTATTCCAACCTCAAGAATGCCCTTCCCAATATAAAAAATGTAATTTTTTAGCCTAACTTCAAGTGTGCATAAAATAGTAACTATAAATCATTGGCACAAACCAAAAAAACCCTCACATGCATGTCAAATCCTTATATGTAATATTTTAGTAATTATATTAAGCTTGTATTAGCTTCAATAATTTGAAATTCTTTAGTAACAGTTCCAACCACATGAAGGTGAAATCTTATTTGGCACCACTAACCTTCAAAAAAATTGTTAGTAAATAATTAAAAATGAAATTTATATGTACTACCTATAAAATTTGGTAAAATTAATACATATACATTTTATAAGTCAACATACCTTGGAATTTCAATCTAATTAACCAATAGGATCTACTCTAATCTTGATATTATAAAAAATAGCTTCATGCTCTGACTCACAAACTTTCCATAGATTCATGTTTAATGGCCTCCCATGATATTTGAAAAATTGAATAATTTTTTAAAGAACCAAATTTTAATAGTGTATTATATTCCTATGTGTTTCAAAATATCTGAACAACCATACATCTGAATTTTATATAGGATATCATTGAAGCCAAGTTCTGGTGACAATCACAAACCCACTACGATGGTTAATTATTTATCGATATATGACTAGAGAAGTCAATTTTTTATTTTCCTTGACACAGGCATAAGTAGTAATTTATTCCCTCTTCATTATCGTCATAAAAAATAACCATAAAAACATGCCTTGTATCACAAAAATAAAATTTTAATGATGTTGTCAACATAGATAGTGAGAATAAATAGTACAAAATGATTAATCTTCTACCTAGTTGCACTAGATCAGGTACATAGTCAAAGTCAAGTGATGATGTCATATTTATAAGTTATAATGCTGGTCGAACCTGATATGTGCTTATTATAATGAGAGGTTTGTAGCTCCATTCACCTACCCACTCTTTTGACTCAAACTCATTCCAAATAGAGTCCATGCATGTAGAACAAAAACATGCCAACTGCCTCATATGAATATTCAAAGACTTGCATTTGATATATGAAATGAGTAGAGCTCACTTGATCCCATTATATTCATACAAACCTCATACTTTTCCAATGTTATTTCTTAATCAACCATAAATCTATATGAATAGTAGAATTTTTTTTTGAACTATGACCCATTTTCTCATTACATAATTTAACAATGGTTATTGTATCAGTAAAAATAACATCATATTCAAACTTCAACTCCTCTCTTAAAATGGATCTTTTTACACATGCTCCATTACCATCATACTCCCCTTTTCCATAATCAGCCTTAATGAAACTCCAAATATGTTTTAAGCCAATGGTAATATGCATTCTACTCAACCAATAAAACATCTCTACATTCATGAATTATGATGTGTAATTGTCTGACCAAATGTAATTTTGATTTAAAGTAATGTTCATGTCAATCATTTGTCCATAAAACATCTCAAAGCAACCTTAAATGTACTCTATAAAATGTGATTGGTCATCAATGACATAGAAATGGTACTCCATTGATATTTTTTATCTTTCTTTGTACTATCACATGCATGTATGAATTCTATATACATGATTATGGAAACCTATATTGAGTTATAATACTATGACTGAACTTTCATTCATGGTTTGAATGTGTAATTATCAACAAATTTGACTATTAAAAGAATAGAACCAAGTGGGAATGTGTCCTTAATTTTCTTTAAATGTTCATCAAACCATCTATCCTTGTGTATGCACCTTACATACTCCTAAACAATTTCCTCCTTGAATTTGACCATAAAATTTTGAAACATGTATCTTTTTTGTAACAAGATCACACTGTTTAAATTATTTGACATCTTTTACTTGATAACTCATAGATTTGTATTTTCTCAAACCAATTAATTTATATCTAATTACACTTGTACTCTCCTCATGGATACATTATTTAAATTTTATAAATCCACCACAAATACTATAATTTCCATCCAACATGCTTTGTTATAAAATAATTGTCCATCTGCTCTTTCACAAAAAATGGTTGGAACAAATTCCTTGGCTGATTTTGGTGGAACTTCTTTGCCACACTCCTATAAAATGTTCTTAGTATGCAAAGAACAATGTATATGGCCAAAAATATCATAGTGCTTTAAAAATTCAACATGTTGCTTACAACAACAAGTGGTGCATGTGTGATTTATGTTTACATAAATTAATTTGGTCATATCAAAATATTTTTGAAAATTTATGGATGTTTTTTCTAAAAATTTAGAGTAAAATTGTGTTTAGCTCATATCCAAGAATTTTTTTTGATGCGGTTCACCATTACAAGAACCAACTCTTATTTTCACTACATCTCTTATATTGGGTGAAACTCTTATATTATCTTTCCAAAATTATGCAAGTAAAACTTTGAGAGCATCAGTTATAGCCTTGTCTTTTCTAAGAAGCCTACTAGAGAATGCCCCTAGCTCATTTATATTGGCATCATTAAGTCTTTGGAATATTCCAATTGATTTCATTAATGTTTTTCTATTTATGTCCATTGCTCGACTAATTTTGGAAATCAGCATTTTTCCTTATTTGACCACTTATTACACAAGTTGTATTTATACATCAGGCAACATTACAATATTTGTTACATGATTTTAGGCTAACAATATGATATGCATCATGTAGATTTTCAATAATTTTATTGTTTTCATCATCCATATTAGATGTTCTTAGGCATAGGGTGTACATTGCAGGTCTCATCTTAATTAATTTCATCAATGAAACAAACACTTGACATTTTTTACTATAAAAATATAATTTATCAAATATATTATCCCAATTTTTTCATCTAATCTTATTGAATGTTAGTAAAATATTTTGTTATGCATTGGTTTCAAAATGTTTTTATCAGCTTAAATTAAGTACTTGAATTTACTAAGCACAATCCTTAGAGCCATTTTTAATAGTGGAATTTGTTGAGAGGGTCTTTCAAAATCATTATGTTCACTACTTGTTTCTTTATCGTTATTTTCATTTTTTAGTTGTTGGATGACATTTTATTCATTGTTACTTTCATAATTATGTGTTTTCATGATATTATATTCATTGATGTGGGGTAAATCATCATGCATATATTCATCATCAAAAAAATAAAAAACTTCATACTTTGAATGTGGACTTTCAACATAATTTGGACTCATAAGTAAATATTTGTCATTGTTATTTAATTAATAGTATCAATTTCATTATAATCTATGAAATTTGACTCATTAGGGATAATGTTTGTACCTTGTCTCAAATGAAAGGATTGCATTCACACCTTTTATTTTTATCTTAACTCTTCTAATTGCTCTGGTGTTTTGTGATTTAACTTCTTCCTCTTCTTTGAATGATCTTCATCACCCATGACTAGACAAATAAAAAATTTAAATTCCTTTTGATGGTGGGGAACCCAAAGATTAATTTTATACCTCTTGTCTTCACCATGAAAAACATAGAATGGTGTAGAGAATGTATGTGGGGTCAAAATTATTGAAATACTAGATAAAAATAAATGTTCAAGATTGATTTGTTTTCTAGAGATAATAATGCATATATTTTATAGTATAATTCATATGAGTTATTTCTACTATGTGCATACTAACAGTAATGTGTATACATTATTGTTAGTATGATAATGTGATCATATATCATTTTCTTATGATATATGATTATACTACATAATGAAAACATATGTTATATTATTATTCTAGGGTTTATTTACCCATATCTTGAATCCTATACAATCGATTAAGGCATAATTTAGGCTCACATGGCTCATTTTATGCCAAATCACATGTTTAGTTGCACCAATTGACTAATTGGATTAACTCAAGATTAACTTGGGCCCAAATCACATTTCTAATTTCCCCAAAAGATTATTTGGGTCAATTCATGACTTTTGTTCTCGAAATCACCTCCTACTCTTGTCTAATTAGGTTGAAGGGACTCAAATTGGCATGAATTTCTTTCTTGATTGAATTGGTGGATTTTATTATTCATTTTTTTATGATATAGGGTTTAATTTACCCCCAAATTACTTTCATATAGTTAAAATTAAGTTCATAGGGTTCAATTTCATTGAACTCACATCAATCATTTTAACAATAGACTAATTGGGTAAATATGTCAGGAAGTAAGAGGTAATTTATCCCCTAGAATCATATTTTATAATCACAATTAGTTTCAAGGGGTTCATATTGGCCCCTAATAAATTCATGTTTATATTTTTAATAAAATTAGGGTCAATTAAGCCATATATTACATCCTATAAGGGTCAAATGACCCATAAATTAGGTTCACATGGCTAAATTTTTCCCAAATAATGTCCCTAATTATACCAATTAACTAATTAAATCAATTCATGATAGAATTAAACCTAATTTATCCCTGAATCACACCCTAATCTTGTAATTAGATTGAAGGGTCTCAAATTGGCCCCAATTTCCTTCATAATTTAATTAGTGGATTACTTGATTTATTTTGTTATGATATTGGGGTTGATTGACCCCCAAATTATATCTTGTATAGGATAAATAATATTCATTGGGTTCAATCCACCTTGCATTACTAATTCTAACAATCAACTAATTGGCTAAATATCTCAAGAAATATGGGCTAATTTAACACCAAATCATATTCTAGACCATATTCTAGACTCACAGTTAGGTTAAATGGGTTTAGATTGGCCTAAATTACCTTCATGTTTACATTTTTGATAAAATTAGGGTTTAAGGTTTAAGGTTGTAAAAATAGACTAATAGGATCGAATGAAAACCAAGATATTATATCTAAATCCATCTCTTATATCATAACAAATATAACACATTTTTATAAAAAATAATTAATAGAGAACATGTTGCTCGAATATAATCCTCATGACCACTAGTGAAGTGAGATAGTTAAACCAACTCATCCCTCGATAATACTAGAGTAGGTTTCCATTCATTCATGCTTATTATCCCTTGCCTTTATACAAAACATTTATAGTGAAAATGTTTCATTCCAAAACATGTATAAGCATGAACTAGATAAAATCATATGGTTTAAACTATATTATTATTAATTGGCCACTATATGCTTTTATAAAGTATGTAATAGTACCACCTACCATGGTTACCTCTTCTTTACATTGGCATGGACCATTATAAGTATAGCTTTGTTATAAGTGAGTACATGATATGCATGGGCCTATTCCTCACCATACCCATGCACTATTAGTTGTTGGTCATTTATGTGCCCTTCACCTTCCAAAACATGATTTTGACTAAATAGTCTCCCACCTCCCATTTAAGTACTCTTTATTCTTGTTAGTCATTTATCACATGTGAGCCTATTCCTTGCCATATCCCAAGCACTATTATCCATTAGATGTTCATGTGTCCTTCATCTTTCCAAGTAGGTTTTTGACTTTAGTCCTATCCCTTCCCATCTAGAACCTCTTTATTCCTCTATGTCATTAATCACATGGATCTATTCATCACCCTTCCCTAAGTATTATTAGCCATTGCTATTCCATTTTCCTTCACCTTCCCAAATGAGGCTTTGAATAAAGACTCCTCCATCCCATATACATCCTCTTTATTCCTTTATCACTTTGTACTTTCCCTCACCTATCCTGCTCACATTCAAAAAACCTTAATCCAATTGATAAGGACAATCTTAAAACCAAATTTATTGCTAATGTAGAAACTTAATTTTGTTATAGATGTATTTATTAGTTGTTAAAAAATACATTATCCTATGGTACTAGTATGTTTGTCAATCAACAGTCCAAATTAGGCTCTTATTAGAGAATTTTTCTTTATGTTCTACTATCTCATGTCATTTTAGAAGTAATTACCTCTTTTTTAAAACTCTCTTTACCTCATGTTTCCTTGGTTTAATAATATTTTCTCCAAAACTTATACTATGTGGTTTTGGACCTAGAAGTGTATCATGTATGATTCTAGGGGTGGGCCCTTTTGACCCTTATTTTGGGATTCTCTTATTGTGTGATCTTGGTTTGTTGGATTTATTTATTGTTACATGCTAATAGAGTCCCAATTTTAATTCAACAAGTCTATAAATATAATAAATATATTAGCATATAAGACATTGAAGAGATATACAATGAATGTGTGAAAACAATCAATTCAAGAATTAGAGTAGTGATTCAAGAGTCTCAGGAATTGTGAATAATTTATTAGTGAAACAAGCATTCATTATAACATGAAAATTCATATAAATTACACTCTATTATCATTGGATTACCTCATTGAAATTATTTATAATTGGTTCATTGCTTGCAATATTGTGATGTATTCCAAATAGAATTTATACTTGGTTTGTTGCTTGTAATAATTGGTTCATTGCTTGAAATATTTTCCTCCAACTATAATTTATACCTCCAGGACATTTAAGTGAAAATACATTACTTATAACACATATAGATAGTTAAATGACATGTAATCACATGACCTAGACCTCCAAATCTACCTAGATTCATGTTTTCACTATTGTTCAGGAGTCTGGAAAAACTCACAATAAATATTGTCAAAGTTGAAGTGATTGTTAGAAAACTTCACTTTCAGTGCTTCATAGCTCATAACTAGAATTAATAACATGTCCAAGGTGGAAGATAACATCCATGACCATTTTAGTTATCCATTTATAAGTTTAGTTTCCTTATTAAGGTTTTGAAGGAAATTAGTTTCCCATAGATTTGCATTATTTTTTAGAAATACTAATGGTGTTTTTAGACCCCTAGAGTATTAAAACAAAGTTATCATAACTTTTTTCATCATTTGTTGTTGTCATGTTTGGCCTTATGGCTTCATGAATAGCCTTACTCTTTCAAAAGTCTTTGTATAGTTCTTGGAGTAATATTTATTTTCCTTAAATTTTTAGGGTTTGCTTTATCTTATTGTTTGGAATTTTTATACATTATATAATCTATATGAGTATTTATATATTGATTTGAAACTTGATATTACTCTAAAACCCTCACATATCATTTATTACAACTAAGAAATTAAGTATGCATATAATCTAGTTTATTGTTTTAAGTTTAATTAGGTTTATTTTAAATGTTTATGAATATATGTTAAGTAGTTTGAATTAGATCCATTTATTTATATAATAGTTACAAGGGTAAAAAAATGTTTGATTAACAATTTAATATATACATGATGTTCATTTAAACACAATCAATCCAAACTTTTGATTGATACGTGATGAAAATTAAAGAAATACTAGACAAATTTGATCCTACATTGTGCTAGTTACATAAGAGGATTTGAATGCTTGAGATAGGCAACTAAATAAATCAACCAGAGTTTTATTCATTTGTCTAAACCTATGTATCCTAGTCATCACTTGAATGATCACAACAACAATGAGTGGGTTAGTACCAAATTAATCAAAAATTTCATCTTGAGGAATTGATCTTTTAGGATGGAGATTCTTGTACAACATAGAGATAATAACTCTTTCAATTCCACTTTGATCAATTTTCCTACGATGAAGCCTCCCTATTTCATACTCATATTGAAGAGTAGGGGTAAAAATGAGTGGAAGAGGTACATATTTATTTGGATATCTTTTTATGATATAAAAAATTGTAAATTTTGATCCTAAAATTTATATGGTCTACCAAATTAATATGAGTGTATTAATTCATAAAAAATTGGCATTCTTGTCATGTCTTTTTTCTATAAGTGACACTCACTCTTTGGAGAGGCATTGTGCCAAAATTACTCAATAGTATTTGATTATCAACTATTATTCTACAAATCAAATAAAAAATAAGTAAAGTCATAATATAAATTTATTATAGTACCTCCATTAATTTCAACATGTTGACAAGTCCTCTTATGTATCTAGCACAATGTGAAATCAAATTTGGTCGATATCTAAATATGCATCTCTAAATATGATGTGAACAAATTGAACTTAATTCACAATAACTCCATGATGATATGATAATGTAGCTCTTATGTGTTATGTAATGTGTATGCATTATGTAACACATAATCGTTATTGTTAGTTTCAACTTAAACCCAAGTCTTTTGGCTCAAAAATGGTTTGGATTCTCAAGCCAAAGACTTGGACCTATCAACACACAACTGAATGTGATAGTTTTGGTTAAAGATTAAAAAATTCAACTTTGATCTCAAAATATACTATGAATTTCAATGAGAAAATTCATAAAATTATTACCACAATGATGAGCACACTCCCCTCTTTACAAGAATATGATTTTTTATAATTTTTGAACTATTTTAAGGTTTTAATCTATGTTGATTTCTAGTTATATATTTTTTAGGCGACTACATGCTACAAATATACATGCCTATATATGTTTGTGTATATTGTTTTTGTTAATCCAAATGCAAAAAAAATTATATGAATACAAACTAGGTCTATTTTTTCATGCATTAAAAACACTATTTTCATTATTTTAGGTAGTTAGCGGGGTCACACGATCAACTATCCATTTTTTTTTAGTTTTTAGGATCTATTTACTTGTAATATATATATATATATATATATATATATATTCATTTAAAAATTATAAAAAAATATAGGTTACAAACTATATGATCTTATCTAAACCTTCACCAAACGTTTTTATAAAATATTAAATGATGCTAAAAAAATGAGGGGTTGTACGACTGGATATCTACTCTATTTTACTAAAAAAATAAGATTTCCTATTCAAATTTTATATGTTTTAACCACTTATACCTAACCATTTTTGAAAAAAAAAAGTGTTTTGGAAAATGTTAGCTAAAATTAGCCACCATTGATGATTATCATTCAAAATTTCCTATTCAAATTTTATATGTTTTAACCACTAATACTTAACCATTTTTGAAAAAAAAGGATGTTGGAAAATGTTAGTTAAAATTAGCCACCATTGGTGAGTATCATTCAAAAATTTGGTCATCATGATCCTAAATTTGTTGATACCCATCAAAAAGGTCTTGTATTGGTCATGGTTGGTCTCAAGATGATAGGTGTTGTGTAGTTCTTGGTATATTACAAAGTCTTATAGGATGGTCTAGTTGAAAACATGGTCAAGTCACTTAGTCTTGCCATCAATGGTCATTTAATATAGTTTTCTTCATGTGTTTATCATAGATTAAGGAAAGTTTGAAAAAGTTTAGGTTTGTGTGTGAAGTCAAGGTCAATCTTGATCCATGATCAAAGAAGAAGAATGGTGATCCATAAGGATAAATGTGTGCCAATCCAAGGAAATAGACCAAGGATCAGAACTAGTAAGTTGTTTACAATGCATTTTCAAGTAGTTTGGAGAAATTAAGGTAGTTTTGGCAAGATTAAGGCATTTAACTTGTCTTAGTCTTATGATATACTCCAATTTAATATGAGACCTACTAAGAGATATTGAATTTAAATATTTAAATAATTATATAGGGGAATTTTAAGTCATTTAACACTTTTGCAATGATATGACTATGTACTTGACTGTACATATTCTCCAAAATTTCTTAATACTACTTTTCCAATGTTGGAACCTCTTTGTAACCACCAAAACATCATTTTATAACATTCAAACATGAGATAATGAGGAATTTTTAGGATAAATGAAGATGAAAATGATTTGGCACATTGATATAAATCCTTATAGGATAGGGAAGGCTCATTGGTCACCATGTTCATTAACTCCAATAGCTTAAGAAGGTAAAAATAGACAAATTAATGAAGAAAACAAGTTCATGGAGATCTTTTGCAAAGGTTTTCCATTGAATGAAAATTTACAAACCTATACAAGGATCCTCCTAGTCTCTTCAGATCCAAATCCATTCAAAATAGGGAGTTATAAATCCAAACAAGGAAAAACCCTTTTCCATTTCTCCATTGGGTTTCCTAGGTCCTCTTGGTAGCCTCAAAATGGTCAAAAATTTTGCTTTAGCACTGAAAGGAGAGAGATTTGGATAAGAATATACTATGGGTGGATATAGGTCATTTTTACATTTAAATTACATGCATTAGTTTAGGGTTTGAGGGGCCCTCATTTATGAATAATCCTGAAGACTACAAGTACCCTTAAAACCCTTTTAAAACTCACAGGGTCAGTTTTAGATGGTTTCGAGATAGTTATGAGATTGTTGGTGGAAATGGAGGTTTGTGTGAGACCATGAATTATCCTAATAATTTTATCACATCATTTATAACATATATTTGTCATGTATAATCACTTAGTAAGCAATAATTATCACATGATGATCACTTATAGACTTCTATAAGCATTTGACCTAAATTAATGTTGCAAATAGGATTTTTGATTGATTTTAGATGTTTACTCACTCAAAATAGATCTAAAATAGTCCCTAAAAACTTCACACACCTTCAATAAATGTCCTTAGGTTTTATTTGACCTCCAAGAGGGTCATCTTATGCAAAGTCCAACATACAGAGCTCAGAATGGAAGAGACACAACTAGGAAGATAAGTAAAATCATGTTTTGAGAATAATGTTATTCAAATGGTGATTAGAAAATTTATACACAAGTATGTGAAAAATCATGAAACCTGTAATTATTTTTTCAAGGTATATGATCACTCTTAAGGTAAATAACAGACACTGAGAGTCATTGTTTTGGTGTTCTTCAATAAGGTTTCAAGCATGGAGACGCAAGTATAAACTTGTGACTAATGAAAAAGTTAAAATGAATCATTGGATTACTCATGATAAATTTCACGTATTTATACACCCTTATATATACATATTTAATCATAAAAGCCAAAAATATCAAGCATATTGTGCATGAAGAAGGCAATAAGCCCAAAATAAGCACCTATAGACCTACCTACAACAATGGGATAAAGGATGTAGGTTAAGTGTTGGATAATGTTTTTTAGAGTTACATAATGTATGTGAGGTATTTTGGTAATATTAATAAGTATTTAAATGTTTATTAAATAAAGAGAGCATCAAAATAGCCAAGGTCACTTGTGAAAACCTCTAACAGGATTTTAGAGACTTTTGAAAGGTTGTTTATGCATTTGAAGTTAAAACCTCAAGAAACCAATAATATATTAGTTTTTAATGATAATATAAGGTATATAAAATATTATATAGGATTCAAAAAAATATTTATCTAAACTCTCATGATTAATCTTGATCTAATAAGTATATATAGCTGTGTACAGGCAGCTTAGTAAAAACAGGGCCAAAACACTTAGGTACATAGTTTAGGGGTAGAGAACAAGATGAACCTTGGGAAATAAATTAAACATATTAAATATTCTCAAATTTTTATTTAAAATAATTTTAAATTTTTATAACTCAAAATTTATACCTCTAATAGACTTAAAGATGGCAAAACATCAAGAAGGGGAGTTTAGGCCTAAAAGAGTGTACTTGTAGGTTGGTCACATGTAGAATGGGGGAAAAGTACACATGTGGTGTCAATTGAAGTTATAATAAGGTTTTTAAATATAATATTTAGTATAATTAAAGTATATATCATTTCTAGGATCATCAATAAAGCCAAAACTAGCTAGGGAGAACTCACTTTCAAGGTATTATAGTCAATAAGCCTTTAAATGCATCTACAGGCTTGTGCATAAAATGATGAAGATAAAAAGTAGGTGTTGGAGTGAATTTAAGTATATAATATATTTTTATATTAGATGAACTTGGTAATATATTAATATAATATTTTAACTCATTGAAATGAAATTAAAATGCCAAAAAGAGGCCATTAGGGTCACTTTTGCCATGACTATTCACAAACCCTAACAATGGTCCAATGCATGTTTTAATGATTTTTAGGAGTTAAAAAGTGTAAATTAACACTAAAAAACTCATTTTATGTTGAAAAAAACTCAATTATGTGTTTCAAACCAATACCAGGCATCTTTACACCTCTTTTTATCAAATTAGACCTTCTCAAGTTTACTAGCAAGCCTATTTTGCTCGAGAGGCTCTTTTCTCCACATGTGAACTCACTTGGTAAGATACATGGGATTAATGGATATTTGAGGTGTTGAATAGGTATACCTAATACCATTTTTTAATTAAAAAATATTTAATGGATCTATTCTTTATGAACAATCCTTAATAAGTCTAACACCTCTAAACCCTCCTAAAACCTCAAAAAGACTTGATAGAGTAGATCAATCTCCTAAGTGCCCCAAATGGATTGGTATGTCCATAAAAATACTTGGATTTTATTTATACATTTCCTAATCACTTTTTATAGAAATACATTGGCATGTGTGATGTGGAAAATTTAATAAAAATGGTCTAGAAAGTACCTTTTTGGCCTATTTTCATAGTTTTGACTATGTAAACTTTTTGATCTATCAAAATAAGTATTAAAATATTAGTAGATAATTAATACCTCTTTAAAATATCATTATATATATATATATATATATATATATATATATATATATATATATATATATATATATATATAATGATATTATATATAATAATAATAATACAATAATGATTTTTAGACCACTAGATTAGTCCATGTGAAGATTGGCTTTTGGTTGCATGGAAAAGGCAGGGTTACAGACCTGATTTAGGTTATAAAAGCATGGATACCCTTAAGAAACTATTGGATGTATATGGGAAAACTCATGAAAATTTCCTCAAGATATGAACAACTCTTATATGGATGGCATTTTCAGTTTGAATAGCTATCAAGTTAAGAGAAATGAGATACTTCATGGTGAATAAACACAAGTGTCTCTAAGCTATTAGTAAGCTAGTTGAAGAAGATCCTAACATCCATCAAGATTATCATGTAGAGTAAACTACCTTCTACATCAAATTTCAACCTACCAAGTGTGCACAAGATGAAAATAACCAAGATAATTCATTTCATATGAACTTGTTAACTCTCCCTCTAAGAAAGATTAGTTTTAAAGGGTGAATGAGATCAGGCATAAAAAATAACTATTGTGACAACTCTCATAGGGCCATCATCTAACAAGGTTAACACTTATTGAGAGGAATAATTAAACTAGTCTCCTCAAATCCTTCTACCTTTTGTAACTACTCCATGAGTTACTAGTGAAGCATCATGAGATTCTCTACATCCACCTTCTCTTTCTCTATCTCCTTTCTAGAAAGAAAGGCTTGAATGAAATTTTTGAGAGGCATTTGATAGTTATGGTGAAACCCTCACTAGTTTATAATTGAATACCTCTTGAAATAATGAAAAAATATGATTTTTCCTACCTATATGTTATATCATGTGTGAATTCAAGAATTTGTTGATCTTGTATAATGAATGGTTTATCTTTCCTAGCATGTTGTCCATATTTTCTTACCATTATATAGAATAAATAGATTTTTTAGATCATTGTTAGTGTTATATCCATGTATGCAAGACTAAAAAATGGAATAACATAAATTACATACTTAAAATATCAATTTTTTACCCTCATAAGTGTTTGTCATACATCCTTGAACCTCTCAAAGAAATACTTATGCAAGAATCATATCAAGGTTTTAGGTTGTGTGAAGGATATACCTTTCTTTGTCTCAAATAGTGTATATTCAATCAAGTAGAAGAATCATACTACTGGTGCATCACCTCATTTAGTTTCTAGAGTAACTCTTTCCATTTTTCTCTACAATTGAATAGATTAGTAGTAGTTTAGGTAAAACATCAAGGGATTTATTCCAAATCTAGAGGTTCAATCCACTTTTTAGGTCACCCAAAACCTAGGATTATTTCCATTTTATAGCTTAGGTGAGAGGACTTGAAACACCCTCTCAAAGGGTACAAATTCAAGTTATAAAAAAAACTAGACTCAAAATTATACAATTCATGTTCTTACACCATCATTGAATTTTTAGTGTAGTCATATCAAAGTATCTTCATAAGTTCATACTTCTAAATTTTCAATAAAAACATGTCAATAGGTAGGCCCTTTTCTCCCCCAACTTATTACACTTACACATACCTGACATGCCAACTGAAGCAGTAAGACATCATATGTGAAGAAATGTTAGCCATTGCTACTAATTAAATACTAGAAGGATAAGAAGGAAAAAGCACTTCATGATGAAATGGCCCTTAAGGCTGAATTATCATTGTGGGTGTTGGATGAGCATTAGTCACTATCTTGGATACCATTTTAGTATCCTTTAGTATTTTTGATTAGTTCGTAAGTAACCTTAAATTATTTATTTAAAATATCAAAATTGAACATATAAGGTTTAAATATTTTACAAAATTCCCCCATCTCTAATTGCCTCTAACTTAGTTACTTTATCCTTCATAAAATTTATGATCTACATGATTTTTACACTAGTTTTGTAGAAAGTGCCCTCGACTTCTACTTTAAAACTATTGGCAGTTACTTTAAGAAGTGCATCAAAATTGGGATTTTTTATCAACTGACCTATAGAGGTTATCACACTTGTGGCCCTCATATCCTTAAAAATATATATGGCCTCCTTTTCTTGGTCTGTTATTTGGGATACCAAAATTTTCATCTGAGTAAGCTAATGAAATGCACCATCTCTATTTGTAATTACATAATTCAAAACCCAAGTTACCTCCTAAGTAGTCATTAAATTTAAATGACTATGTGTGTTGTTTATTTCACATTGAACTAATAAATTGAACCTCTCCTCAAGTTTTTTATATGGTTCTAAAATTGTATTACTCTTCCCCATTTGGGTTGTGATTCTCCCGTAGAAGTCTTGATTGTTTTCAAACTATCATACAGCCTAGTGGCTAAACTGTGTATGTTATCTACAATCTCTCTACAAGCTTGAATGATGTATTTTCATGTAATTATTTATTTGTCCTACTCCTAAATTTTGTACATCTCCTTCATCACTTCCATTATTTTATCTAGAAAAAACAAAAGTATTTTGTATACTTAGTTGCATAATTTGGGTTCTTATTTTGAGTCCTAGTTAAGGGGAATAGATTTTTCATCTGCTCTATCATTACTTCCTCCCCTATGTTATTTTATACTCCCTTTATCTTCTTTAATATTTAGAATTTACCACTCTTCTTGTCAAAATGGGTAGTTATTATGGGTAGTATAGAGGACTACACCCATCCTATACTTCCTCATTTATTTCATCTCTTTAACCCAGACATGGACAATGAGATATCAAGATTTTTTGGTGATCGGTTTCTATAGAAGTGGATGAAAGTATGAAAATTTGTAGGATAATTGAGAAAATTTATTGAATAGGAATTTGGGGAAGTAGAGGAGTGATCATGATCCATTCTCCTTCAGAGTGTACTTTCCATTACATATCTCATCTGACCCTAAGTTCTTATGACAGTCATTTCAAAGGACTCAAATGGAGTGGACCAAGAAATAGATAAGTCTAACTAGGTAGAAGCCTTTGGTGGAGCTCATGGATTTAAAACATAGACAATCATCAAATCCTCAAAATGAACCTTCTTCTTATGGTTCTTAGGTTTGGACATTATTGGGGTAGTGGTTGAATGAATTAATAATCTAAATAATCAAAAACTTGTTTCTCCTATTTTTTAGCACAAGCATGAGGATATAATGAATTGGTTTTTTTAACAATATTACTATAGTGACTCATAGGGAGAGAGTGGGATAGAAATTGAACTAGTATATGGAAAATTAATTACATGAGAATATACTAATATAATGGAGGAAGCAAGGGAAGACACTACCTTATTTAGATCTTGACTTTCTTCATTAGTAAGCATATATGTACCTTAGTTGGTAGCTAACACTTCCACTGGAGTAGATGATATTGACACTAAAGTTTTTGAAGGACTAGGAGCTATGGTTTTAGGTGTGCTATTAAATCCCAAATTAGAGGCTTCTCTCAACATGTATTCTGTGACATCTTTATCTTGTTCCACTCCTCCTTACTCTTCCAATATATTTGTATCTCTATATTCCTCTTCATTAGTTTCCTTAAAGAAATATGTTTCTTCATTAGACTCTATGTCTTATCTTGAGACCCACTCCTCTTTTGTTCCCCACCTTTTATCTTCTTCATCACTAACCAACCCTTAGATAGGATCCATTTCTTTTGATCTTTCTTTTCATTACTCCTTTTCCTCATATGATTCCTTATATAGAGGACCCATATTTAAAAATGGTTGTTCAGTTGGTCTCTCTTCAAATAGTACATTCAAAGGTGAAAATGGAGGAGTCATGGGCTTCCTTTTATAAGTGATAATTCATGGATTAGTAGGTATAAGGACCTTCCTTGAAGTGGATGAAATGGGGGATGAAGGGATTTCAATAGTGGAATGTGAAAGTGTAGTAGAAATAGTATATGCAAGCACTATAATTGTAGGAAGCACATGTGGGTAAGATGGAAGTGTTAGAATTGGTATAACTGAGGAAATTGATATAAATGAAATTTGTAATAATTTATGGAGACTTACCTAATAGAGTGTAATAAATGGGGGTAATTAGGCCAAAAAAAATGCTCCCACTTGTAGACTCATAGGAGATGAAGCTCTTGTAGTTGTTATAGGAGACTAAATTATTACCACCAATTGAGGTGACACTAGTCCCTTTAAGATATTATTTCTTATATGGGGATTAACTTCCCTTTGAGTGGAAATTTCATCATATTAGCCAGCTTTTATTTTTTTTGTAGAGAATGGATGATCATGCTTGGGTGATAATAGAGCATGTGGATGGGGACATTAATGACTCATAGATTTATTTTCCTCATCCACTATCTTGTTTGCTTGTTCTCTTGTGATCAAGGGATTATATTTAATGGCCTATACCACCACCATAGGCATTCTATGTTGAGTCATACAAGTATAAACCTTAGAATCATCTATAACATTATTAGAAATTAGGTCATGTTTGTAGCTCCTATGGCCATCAAGAATGTGGAATCCCTTTTTTATGAGGTAATTTAGGTATTTCCTCACTCTATTCTTGGGATCACAATAATTAAACTTTGATTTAATTTTCCCATAATGAACACTGATTGTCCCAATAGATTGGAGGTTAATCCTCAATGAATATTGAATTTGGTCAATGCTTAGAGGGGTATTATGATAATACCCTTGATGTTTGGTAGCTATATCCTCATCTAAACTGTTATAAATTTGGAAATATATTTCCTCCTCTATAATTTTTTTAATAACAAAATGAGGGAGATTCAAAGGATTAACCTAGGTTACTTTTATCTTAAGTATAGTCCATTCAGGATAGTAATAGTAATCTCCCGTATTTGTAATTTTTTTCCTTATTTTGTATAAAAGCTTGGGCATGGAGTGATATTAAATGGCTTGGTATACTAATGGGTATACTTATTATGAAATAATATTTATTTCTCTCCTGTACTAGTAAACATAGAATATAGAGAAGTAATCATAGACCCTATTGTTCACATATTTTATGGATGGCTCCCAGGGTTGTATATAGGTTGTGTGCACCATCCACATGATGGCATATATTATATAAGAGATCATGGACTTATATCAAATTTAAAAATTTGTGCCTTGAGTCAGATGATGATAACCTCTACAATTTCCATGATTTTATCATAAGTTATAATTATGTCCAACAAGGGATCCCACTCCTTACGTATATAGGCAATGTTATCAAACCCATATTATATTTTTAAAAGGTCATGTTTATCCTAATTCTTGGCCTAAATTTGACTATGGTAAATGAATAAATAATGCCTCAAATATTCAATTTCTTTCTTGGTATTATCCACTACTTGAGATTTCCCTCAACTATAATATTGGTTCAACTAAGCATTGGTTGTGACCTAGTTATAAGTCATTTCTAGAATTGATATGTGCAAATACTTATCAAAATCATCCCTATATATTTAAGTGGCCACATTTATATGAATTCTTAAGTGAAAATAGTCTCTATTAATAGCACTATTGAATAATAGGTCTGAAAGTAAGTTAATTCATGACATTACCTCAGACTTTGTTTCTACATTATGTAGTCCCATAATTTTAACTGGTAGCAAATAATCTACATATCTCTTCCTATCATCATCTAGTAAATCCTAAGTTGAATATGGATTTATGCATTTAATTTCATCCTAGAGAGTTGAGTAATGGGGGAATGGCAGTATCACCCTGTCAAAAATCATGTCTAAGTACTTAGTTACCACTATGATAAAATATTGGGAAGGAGGTTGGCTAGTTTATTATGAGGAAGAAGCCATTATTGTATTATATAATTCCTAGAAAGATTTAGCTAGATTGATTTTCAAATTAATTAGTAGGAAAAACTAGGGATCTAGAAGGTTTGATGGCTTGAATTCATAGTTTGAAACTCATTGATTAATGTCAAAGTGATTCAATGTTCTTAGGTTTTTTCATATATTATTCAAAGATAAAGAATTTAATGCTTAGTTTTGTGAAGTTAATGAATAATAACATTTGGCTCTACTTCCTATTTTGATTTGAAATTGAAAAGTCATCTTTGGTGAGTGTCTTTTCTATCATGTGGTGAATCTTTGTTAATTCCATGTGCTCATTTATCAATTTTTGACATATGTCCATTTCCTATTCATTGTGTTTTTTTCCTATCTATCAACTCTCATGTTTGTATTTGGATCATATATCTCTCAGAGTGTGACACTTATTTCAATCTTGTTTACCCAAGGTTTTCAACTTTACAAGTATGCATTATATGATCCATAATCCATGACTTAATAAGATCTTTTCACCTATAATGATCTAGGGGACTTGGGGGTGTATTATAATTCAAACTATGTACCATTTTTGAAAGGCTCTATGTGCACAAGATGGTGCCATATGAAGAAATTTTTAGATCTCAGGGGAATTATTGTATTTTAATTTTATACCTTTTTATTAACAAGTTCTAGGATTTATAGATGATGACATGTGGATGGTGTTGTAGAAAAGAGTCATTTCCTCTTCCTTAGTTAATTCTTAGTTTATTACAACTAAGCACAAATATGGGATACTCCCTTTGTGCTCAATATTTTAACACTTGATTTTTCCATCATCAATCCACATAAGACACAGGCCTTATGTGTTCACCCAAAGCATAGATGAGAAGGAACTGGGGCCCACATTGGGCTAGTTATGCCATGGTGTAAGGCTTAAATAAGGGGTCTTATGCAATTAAATAAAAGCTTTAAGTAGATCTAAAGACACAATCCTTTCATGGACTAAGATTGGTGTCATCTAGGTTCTTAAGGGGTCGCAAGGCTACTTTCACTCAAACTACTCATGCTAGACATGTGTTCCTAATAAGGAGAGGAATACTTGGTGCAGAATATATATTCATTCTCTATAAAGAGTTATGATGATGTCACCATTTATTATAAGGGATCCATTAATAGAGTGAACTAGAGAAATTATATGACTATTAATTAACATATTTCTATTGAAAGTAAAACAATACTTACATAAGCATTCCCTTAGTAATTCAAATAGAAAAATAAATCAAATAGAGTACAACTCAATAAAATAACCTTCATCATTAATTATAGGGTATAGATTTCATAACATTCATAATAGATCATATGCTCAAATCATACTACTTAACAAATAATAGGCTCATAGATGAGCTTGGGCACTTACAAGAGGGGCCTAAATGGCTTCCAAACTATTTTTAAGCCTAATGACTGATGAAACACTATCTAGTGAGGATTCATTTTACCAGAGCTTCACTACAATTATTTATCCCTTTGCTTCATCTATCTTGAGTTCTTTAAATAGATTTCAAGAGCATCTTCACCAGGGTAGAAGCTGCATGTTAAGTGCCAAACTAGAGCTTGGTTAACATAACCTCTAGCTCCATGACTCTACAAAGTCTACACTATAGTTTCCATGTCTCGCCAATCCTATAATATTCCCTCAAAATTAGGGAGATCATTATCCACCTAATTCTAGCATAAGATATGCACTGCACCATCTAGTTGGTACTAAAATGCCAAAGGGATAACCACTACACAAAATTATTCCTTTGTGCCTAGGTAGATGTTATTATGGCATAAATCCTTTACTTAATAAGATAATGGGCCCAACATTACCCCATACAAAAACATTAGACCATTCTTAGACTAGAATGTCAAGCTCTTAAAATCAAAGAACTTGGGAATATTCTCTTCAAGTTCAGTGCTAAAGTCTTCAAAGCCCTTAATGACAAGTTTGATTTCTTTGGTGGTGTTATCTATCTTAGAAGATGTATTAGTGAGTGCAAGAACATCCATTTTCTCCAGTTCCTTTTAAAAGGCCTCAACATTGTCTTTTGCCTTTTCCATACTCCCATCTAGGATCACTCCTTACTCATAGGCCTTAGTCTATATAGCACAAAAGAGTGCTTCTAAGTTCTACTCTTGATCCTTAATTTGATTAATAAGTGCATTGACACTTCCCATGATTTTCACCCACTCTGACCTACTTACTGAGTACATTTATGCCATCAGCTTCTCTTTCTCTTCCTTTACATGTTTTAGGTATGCATATATAACTAAGGCTTGGTTAGAGTAGCATAAGAAAATGGCATCTAATACATTTGTGCCCTCCTATAATTTATCTAAGAGGTCTTCTACCTCTTGGATCTTATCAAATAGCTCTTTCTACAGTGCAATGCTAGGATCTTTTACTTCTTGCATCAACTTAGGTTTTAACCTTGGGAGCATTTACTCTACCAATCCACAAATTTTTTTGACCTATGAAATGTCTGAAGTATGGATGTTGACCATAAGAGATGGTTTGGATACCTACACATGATCAAAAAGTTATTATAGCTTGAATTTGGTGCCCTATGTTTCATCTTTAGCTTCTTTGTGGAGCCTTTTCCATTTTCTCACCTTGTCATCATTGATGATGTTTCAGTGTCCAACTTATATGGCCATCCTAATTAGTGAATTTATAGGTTGGAATAGGTTCATGGAATAAGTGTTAATAAGGAGGGATTCCTTCCCCTCATCAAGCTCTTCTAGGCTTGAATTAACTACCCTAGGTGCCTCAAACTAGGGATCATCCATGTAATGGTCTAGCACAATTGAGAGTTGTTTGTGCACCCTGGTCGTGGTGGCTTGGTGGGGCATAGTATAATACATATATATTTATTTATCCACCCATTCCTTCTATACCTTCTCCCTTATATTCAACTCCTTTTCATCTTTCTTGATGATGGCTTTTTCTGTATGTACTTCCCCCTCTTCACTAGAGCCACACTTTATTTGGGACTCTCTTTAGAGGACTCACCTATTTGATCCTTGGGTCTTTCTTCCTTATACTTCTCCTCCTCATCCATTTCTTCATCCTGAGGTTTCTCAATACTCACCTCTAGGGAAATTACTTTAACACTAGCATCACCTTGTTGTTGTTTGGGTTCCTCCATTGTCTCTATTTATTTTTATAAGGTGCTAGTATTACCTTCTTTTTCTTCACATACCTAATCGAGCATGCCTCTTGCACAACTACTTCTGCCTTCCTAGTGGGGTAACTTGGTGATTTCTTGACCACTTTAACTATTGGTCCTACACTTGTGAGAACCTTTGGGGCCCTTTTTTTACCTTGGATAATTCCTTTTATCGATCAAGTCTTCACTTCTCTTCAAGTGTCAATTCCTTATTTATTTCATCCTCAATCAATACCATCTTCTTCTAAACCCTTATTTTTTCCTCTTATATTTTCAAAAGCGGTGTGGAGGCTTCTTCAATAGATGAGGGGCTTACCAACTACTCTGCTCAAGCATGGTGGTCATGCCACTTTGTAGGGATTCATGTACATCCTTGGTGTTTGGCTCATCTTCTCTTTTTATTTTTAGGATGTAAGTCCTTTCTCATTCTTATTTAGTTTCTTTCTCTATGATGGGTGTGAGGGTCACCTCTTTCTTCATATCTACAAGAGTTATAGTGAAGAATGCAATAGGTTCCTTGGTATTTTTCTTGTGCTTCTTGATGGAAGAATCACTCTCTTACATGAAGGTCATGCACTTCTTTGGAATGGGGGGTGTAATTGTCTCTTAGAAGGAAATTTTCAACTAAATTCACTCCATGATTTCTTCAATATTCTCTCCCCATTTCTTTTAGAGAGTCTTCTCCAATAGCTTTGGTGCATCTTTCCCTTCATCATTAAATAGGAGGGGGTGATCATCATCCTTTCCAAGATTTTCAACCTTATTTCATGGATCCATTTCATAATAGAGGTTAAATATCCTCCTATTTACTATCACTCTATAGAGGGGATGGGTGTTCATCCTATCGATGTCATCTTCCTCATCTTTAGTGGCATTGGCTTCGAGGCACACAAACTAGTGTCTCATTCTGATTCTATTTTGATCTATAATTTTGACGGAGATCTCAAGTTGTGCATTTGGGATCCTTCTTAGCACCTCTATGAAATACTTGGCTAAGAATATGTAAGTCAATAAAAACCACCCTGATAGGTTCCCATTTATGAGCACTAGGTGCACCACATAGAAGTGCTACATTAAACTAAAGGTTGTCAGTCCCACTAATTTTTAGGAAGTTCTTGAGGAATGTGCCAACCTTCTCAAAGGGTTATATGTACCTATCACACCACCCTTATATTCTTGTTTTATATTTACATGAAAAATTAGGTGGGAAAATGAAGTCTTGGTACTTCATCACAATGGACTCATGGTTGGATGGGAACACCCATAGGTGCTCATCATCACCATTTGGCACACCTATCTCCTCCATAACTATCAGGATCAACATGTACCCCCATCAAAATGTTTCACATGCTTGATGCACTCTTATGTGTTCTTGACAATCTCCTTAGAAATGAATTTGGAGATGTTGAATTTCACTCCTTGTACCATGTGATGGGCAATGCACAAGAAAGTCTTGTTAATGTCAGACCACTAATTTCCATGGAATATTTTGGATCTAACCAAGTACATCCTTTCCCTTATGCTAGGGTCTTGGATGTCCTTAATGGGTAATTCAAACCCTAACTTGTAGTAGCCCAAGATCTTTGAGACCCTTTTAACTTCTACCTCATCCTCCATCACCGCACAGGTGTCTACTCCTGTGCCAGGTAGTCCCATGATTCTACTAATGAGGCTCACCAATATCCTCATTTGTCATCCTATGAAATAGAAATGGTCTCCATGCACACATGAGAGGATGTATTTCACCAACTCTTCTGACTTGCCAAAGTTTGACAACTCAAATAGTTGCATGGTACTTGTGGTTACCAATTTGTCTCTTATGGAGACATCAAAGAGTGTAGTTCCTACCTTTGTATTCTTCCCCATATCTACCATCCAATAATGGTTTAAATCTTATACAAATTTCCCTATCTAGTGGTTATAATCCTTGAGCTTTCACATGTGCACAAATGAAACTCATTTCTGCCCCATTATGACCTTTTATGGGGATTGAATTTCTCTATAGGTGAGTTTTGCACTCATTTTTAGATCTACTTTCATGATGCTTATGCCTTCTACCAACTGCACCTCACGTTTCATGGTAGTTGCTTCTTTGACAACCGATGCTTTCTTAATGTCCTTTTATGTTTGTGGTAGACCTATTCTTAGCCTCTTCTTTCCCATTAATAACTTGCTACTATTGAAGCATGGCTAGTTAATCTTATCGAAGCTAAAAATTATGTTTGGAACTTCTTCATAGTTATGGGAATTATAACTATGCATTCAGATCTCAAGCTTCATGTGCCATTAATGGTGACCTATTCATTTTGTAGAACTTCTACTACCCTATTTCTCTATCAATTTTTCTCCACTTGCCTCCCTTTTAACTCAGATTAGAATGTAATCTTCTTATTGTTCACTCATTCTCACTTGGGGGTTTATGGATGACTAATTTTATCTCTAGTATCAATTTTTAGGTTTAGTGGCTTTGAATCTTAGCTCTATTCAAAAAATTTAGAAATAATGGTAACCCTACTACCTTAGTCATTTGATCCTTTATACTATGTTTTCAGCTACCATATTTATGGTTTGGTGACACGTGGATTTCTTAAAAATCTACCAATCCCACAAAATCCACTAAAATTTACATCTAACTTCTCATTTATTATGGATATTTGTTCTTCCACCTCCATAGCATTAAATTTTCTAATAGTTTATTCAATGAAGTGATAGTTAATTCAAATAATCACTTCCTACCAATTATTAAGTGGGTGCCAGATATCACAATAGTCATTTTCTTATGCTTGTTTTAACTTACATGACCTTTTCCCTTCCTATGGGAACCTAGGCATATCACTTCACATACATGTGATTCAACCTCCTCAATTCTATATCTCTCCTAGTATTGCACTTCCTTACAAGCATACCTCTCTTTCATGGTCAATTTCTATACACTTTCATGTCTCTTTCTTTGGCCTTCCCTACCCCATAAAAATCTTTACGTTGGTCCTCTAACACCTCATTCTCTCCTTGATTTCATCTACATAAAAATCTAGTGTGCCTTCCTTCATTAACTTGTACTTACAACTTTTATGAACCTGGCCTACTTTGCACATGCCCCAAAACTTAGGTGTTTAGTCTTAGGCACTTAGAAAGCAACTGCTCTCGACTCACCCAACTAGATTTATGCATGTAGTGTCAAAATATTTTTTATATAAGATTGAAAGTACCACACTTATTCACTCAACACAAAATGAAAAAAACATAAGGAAAGATTTGGATTGCGTAAAAATTTATTGTGTTCAAAATAAATAAACCAAATTGTAATTGAGAAGTTAGTATTAGGTGGCACAAACACTACCTTAGTGATTGTATAGCGTCAACTATTACCATTGAAATACCTAGGGAGAATTTCACTCATTAACATGCGTAACTTGCATGTGCTATTCTCTAATATATTGTGGATGACATAAGGTCCCTTCCACCTAATCTATAGCATGCTTGGGTGATTGAGGTACTCAGAGTCAAATAAAAAGCCTAGTGCACCTTTGGTAAATACCTTATGCTTGATGTGTTTCTCATGCCATAGTTATTATTATGTTTTTTATATTTGATATCCCCATCTTACATGGGCATGTGTCTAATCCATGTGCTCCAAGTCTTCTAGGTGTGCATTTAAATATTTGTTGTAATCTAACTGACCAAATCACATGATACACAATGAGGGTAGTAGGAATTCCATAGGTAAAATGAACTCTGCATCAAACACTAATTAAAATTGTGTAACCTTATTCAAGCACTTGTACATAATGCAATAGGCCTATAAGACTGCTGATACATAGTCATCCTAATCCTTATGACCAATGTCACATATTATTTTGAGGCACATCCATAATATATTATTCAATGCTTATACAGTGTCATTCACTTGGGGATGGTAAGGAGTCATTTTATGGTATGCCACCATATATTCAGTCAACAAGATTTGAATGGTTTTGTTGATGAAGTGTGCACCATGATTACTAGTTAAGCTAAGTGGGCATCTATAGTGACTGATGACATTCTCCTAGATAAATCTTAATAAAATTATAGATATACAATCTTTGGTTGGTGTTTCTTCAGCCCATTTGGTTAAGTAATCTATGGTAACTACAATATATCTTGCACCTATTCGCCTTGTTGTGGGAGTAATGAGCCCAACAAAGTTAATGGCCCATTTTTGAAATGGTGCCTAGATAAGGATGGGGATGAGAGGCATATCATCTTAGTGGTTTAGTTTTCCTTTATGTTGGAAGATGTCACATGCTTTAGCACATTATTTTGCATCCTCAAACAAAGCTGGTGACCACAAACCTGATTATAACACCTTGTGTAATGTAACATATCCAATATAATGCCATCTAAAAATCTCAGCATACTCCTCTTGTAGTCTTGAGGCCGATTCATGATCTAGGACACATTGATGCATGACCTCATCATAACTTAATTTTTACATTTCCTCACCAATGAGTTGAAAGGGGTGGAATTAAATGCAAGGTACTTCTTCTCCTTAGTCATCATGGTCTTGGGCACAAATATGGAGGTCAAAAATGTAACAATCTCTACCAAGTCTTTGGGGACATGGTGGACCCTATAAATTTGTACATCAAGCATATCATCTTCAATAGGTATTACCACATTGCCAAAGTTGATGCAAGATAGATGGTCTGGGCTCGAGTTTTATTTTCTAGGCTTTACTACAACAGAGAACTGGAAATCTTGAAATAAAAACATCCATTGACAAATGCACAAGTGTAGAATGGGCTTGTTCACAAAGTACTTCAGAACCTCATGATTAGTGAAGAATATGAAATGGGTCACCATCAAATATTGTCAAAAATTCTACAAGGAGTAGACCATTTCAAGTACTTCACACTCAATTATGGTGTAGTTTTATTCTACATTGGTTAGTTTTCTACTTGCAAAATAAATGGGATGATCCATTTTTCCTTCACTTAGTTGTACCAAAATACATTGATTATAGTACTAGAGGTATCAACGTGGATATAGAAGGGAGTTGCCTAGTCATAAAATTGTAAAATTAATGCACTTGCTAGTTTGAGATTCAATGTCTCAAAAGCATCTTCTTATGCTACACCCCAATAGAATTGGCCATATTTTTGCAAGAGATCTTCCAATGGTGTTGCAATCTTGGCATAGTTCCTTATGAACTTCCTGTAGTACCCATAATGTCCAAGAAAGGCATAAACATCTCTCTTAATTTATGGGTTTTGGATCTAAAAGATGATTTTAATATTTGTTAGACCAATAAGAAGAACATCCTTGAAGATGATATGCCCGAGAAAAGTGCTAAATGGTGTTGTAAAAATGTAATTCTTGAGGTTCAATGAAATATGAAACTACCTATACCTTTCAAAAATAAGGCATAAGCTAGCATGGTGATCCTTCACTAACTCATACACTATCCAATAGTTTAAGTATACTTAGATAAACTTTTGAATGAAGTATTTGAAAGTGGTGATCACTACTCAGGAGAACATGGCTGGTGAATTCTTTAGCCCAAAGGGAATTATGTTATAAGCATAACAACCCCATTATGTTATAAGCCCAATAACCCCATTCAGCCTTAAAGGTGGTTTTGAGCTTGTATTCCTCATTGATATGGACTTGATAGTATCCTGATAACCCATAAATAAAGGTGTATATCTTATAACCTATGATTCCATCCAATACTTCATCGATGAATAGAGTTGGAAAGGGGTCAGTCACGTAGGTGGCATTCAATAGTCTATAGTCAACATAAATCTAGATGCACCCATCCTTTTTGATGTTGATTAATAGCTAACCCATTTGTATTATTTCATAGGATAGATGATGCCTACAGCTACCATGTCATTGATCTCCATCTTGACTTTAGTGTGAAGATTTGGCTTCATCCTATAAGGTCACTTCTTGATGGGTTTTTCACTATTAACTTATTTGATTCTTGTCTTCCTAAGGGATGGGTGTGTGCCTTTTATATGTCTGTAGTTATAAAGGAACAAGTCTTGAAATTCCTTCAAGAGATCCACAATACACGCCAATTTTGTGTTAGACCAATAGGCACCCAGAGTTGCAATTTTTGGTACCCACTCTAAAATAATATCTACCATGTTAGTTCTTAATGACACTTAATAAGGTTCATTATTTTCCTGGTGTGAATCCTTAACTTGTCTACTACCCTCGATTATTTCTACTTAAATATGGGTAGTGTTTTCTTCTTCTATGGCACTATCCTCAACCTGGTGCACTAACTTCCTTTTGATTTTTAAATTCTTATAGTTGAATGCCTTCCATATATCATCATCTACATTTCTAGAGTCACTGTTGAGATTTTTCTCTTTGGATAAGGTTGGAAGAGATAACCCTTTTTCACTTAACATATCTTTTATGTGTTCCTCCAATATTGCAGTGTCCTCAAATATTGACCTTTGAACTACCTATAATGGTTTAATCAATTCAAGGTTTTACGAAGAAAAGGAGAAGGTGTGAATAAACTAGTCATTAAGGGCATCACAGTTGGCTATCTCATAACACATCTTATTAACCAAGTATCATGCTCGCACTTAGGTTTTTAAGGTACTATAAAAGGTGTGAACCCATAGATTCCTTAGGGAATTTCACCATAAATAGTCCATGTTTCTATGTAAATATGTATAAGTACTATAGGGTCAGAGTCACCAAAGTAGGATAAAATGTCTAGGTCTTCATTGCTCTTTTTGAAACTAGAATAAATTGTTGCCTTTACATACTACCAAGTTGGCAAGCTAGGATTTTGCATTGCCCACCAATGAGCAGTAGTGATCTTCAATGTGTATACCAGTACACCCATTCTATCCACTTCCTTTGGTATGCATGACTCAAGGTCACAAACATAGTATTCTACTAGATTACTCCCTTCATATCTTGGGAGCACTACAATTTTTACCTTACTAAGGCAGAACACTCTTTTTCCCCTCTTCTTGGTGAAAAAGACCGATCTTTTGGAAGCACACTCAATTTGTACCCAACCTATTTTTAATTATTTTGGAACCTTTGCATGCACCAATTAGCACCTTCGACCAGTGGTTTCATATGCTTCCTCAACCCATCAGTTGTAAGCAACATCAGTGGTGTCTAAGGTTGATTGTCTATCTTCCCAAGAGAGGATTCCTTGATCATTTGGGTCTAGAATCTCATTGCCTTATGTTTTGATGTTATAGATGTGGTTGATCTCATCCTTGATGTCCATGCTTTTGACATAGGGAGTCCTTGGTCATTTGAGGGGTGTATAAATACCCTCTCCTTTACATTCTCAAATGTCATGTAACACTTTTTAAAGTGCATATATGCATTATTTACATAACACTATGGCCTTCCTAATAACATCGAGTAGTTATCTTACTCTGTTAACTCAATCATTTCAAAGTGAGTGCAAAATTTAGTACCCATTATATCTATAATTTTGATCTTTATAATTTTGATAAGCTACACCCATGTCTTATTGGCCATGAGGATTACATGAGGGGAAGGCCTAAAGATTGGCCTACCCATTTTCTAACAGGAATTCTTGGTTAAGATGTTTACCTCAGAACCTGTGTCTATAAGAAATTCAAAGATAGAACATCCATCAATAATGGCATACACTATGAGTTCTTGCTCATATTCAACATTTTGTCTATATTAAACTTCTCATGCACTCTCCATGCATGGTGTGGTGACTTTAACTTGGTTTTGACTCGCATGCTCTAAGATAAATTTATTTAATAGGGGTAGCATTCCATCTATCTATAGGAGGTGCAGGATCTCATTTAATTATTTTATCTTAGTTTTATGGATATCATACTTCTTACAAGAGGTAACAACCTATGCTTCTAGGTCTCACACTAATTGGAACTCTCCTTCCAAGTTTTTTATGACACTCATAGCCTATTATAACACATCCTTTTGGTGCATTGGGTCTAGGTATGGGGAATATTTGGGTTCAAATTTAATTATTCACTCATTTAAACCCTTATTCCCATATTATAAGTGTAATTTAAGTAATGGTAAAACTAGTAACTGAGTGGTGAATCCACTGTGAATAGTTACTTGTACCTTGACTATTTCTATGCATGTCAATTGCTATTTTGGGGTCTATTTATCTATTTTTTGGGTTTGCCTTGGGTCAAATTTTTATACAAGTCAGGGAATTCTAAAACCTTATGGGATCCTTGACAATACCCACACATGAGATGTGTAGGGGAGTCATGTTGATAATTCTCTATTGAGCCACACTTATAACATGAGAATGGTGGTAACCTTCCACCATCATATCCTCTACCTCACCCTTTGGCACCTCATTGCATCCTAAAGCCTATGTTTTATTGGTTGTAACCTTCAATATCTTGGTTATCCTACCTTATAACTATTGTTATGGATTTTCATGTGCCTCTTTCCATGTTTTCATGCATTTCATCAATCTCCTAGAAATTATCAATGGTATGAGTGTAGGCATCATGCAATCGACAATAGATGGTTGTGTTGACTTGGTTAGCATGTTATAATAAAGGGAAATTATGGGCATCATGCACCTCTCAATAAAATTTATATCTTAAAAGCAAGGTGTGCACATTCCTCCATGGATAGTTAGTCTTATTATGGCCCTCTAATTCATAGTTGATACACCTAGTCCACTTTGAATGTCATGTAATGAGTTGGTGATAAGCTTCTAGATCTAGGAGGCCATAGATGCAATCCATGCTTCCATAATGGGTTGATCCTAGTATCTACACTTATAACTTCCTCTAATATAAGCATGGCTTAAAGTGCTTCTTGAGGGTCTATAAAAGTCTTCATGGAAAGCACTCTTCAAAATGGTATGAGTAACCCCCCAATGAACCACTATGCATGCTGAGAAGGGTAAATATCATATGGGAGCTTTGATAGGAGCATTTTAAACCTTGAATTGTATAGGTGCACACTCTAAAATAATCTCTGGGTAATCTCTTTTGGCATGATTATTCTATGTTGTTCAAACTCCAAAATGTCAAATTTCTTCAAGAATGCATCTTTCAGGGTATCATAGTCAACCATGGCTTGTTTAGGATAAAATTTTCTATACCATGTGTGGGCATGATAAAGTAAAGTGGTCAAAAACTAGGTATACTTGTACTTCAATTGGGATATGCCCCACATGTGCTATTTTACTTCATAATTTAGCACATGTTTCATGTCATTCTCCATGCCATAATACTCTAGCAAGTGTATCTCCATCTCATAGTATATTTGTTGTAGGGGGTAGATGGTATTTGAATCACTTGTCCCCCTTATGCCTATCCTAGTGTAGGTCTTATAATGCCTCCATTCACTGGGTTAGGCACTAGTCTTGCCATTACTACTAGTGTAATTGATGTTGTTAGTGTTATGCTACTTGTGGCACTAGACCACTTCCTACAAGTTGTTTCCTACCTTGTATTACTGGCATTGTATTTATTGGTAATATTTCACTTAAGGTATATTATGGTGAGCTATTGCCCAATAATATAGAGGTAATTACACTCACCTCCTTATATGGAATGATTTGTTCAATCATAAAGTTGCAATCCAAGTCTGAAAAATATCTAAGATCCAAGTCATCAGCATAGTCAATTATCACTTCTATACTTTCTTCAAGTGGGGAATCTAGCATGTGAGCATGCATCATAGGTTTAAATGTGGTAGGTGCATCAAGCATATCTGTAGTCACCAAATTTTGTAGGAACCCAACAAATTCCACACCTATCAAGTGTTGAGTTCAATCTATCACTTCATTATATCTCTCATCCTCTCACTATTGAATTTTAAGAGATCCTTCCCCATGCCCTTCCCACTCGTTATGGGTTCTCTTGGCACTTCTAGGTTCTAGATATTCCATTATTTGGCACCATCTCCTATTATAAGTCCATTTTTTGAGCTCTCGGTTGTCAATTTTATTATCCCCTTCCATTACACCTCACCTACACATCCCCTTTTCCCCCTTTGTGCTAATCATATACAAAATGACTTTATAATTACATCCCCAAAGTTTTAAAAATGTAATCCACCATTATATTTTTGATCTCTACACAAAATTCCTTCACAAATGTGCCTCTAGGGTTGCACAAAAATTAATACTCTACTTTCTTAGGGCACGAATATGTTGAGACTATGAATTCAAGTATGTATCCATTCGATGCTCCTTGCCACCATTTATCTACTACCCTAGTCCAAGTATTATCTAGGGTCTCAAGCCTTTATAGGTACTCCTTCATCCATTCATAGCATTTTCCATAGATTCTTCTTCTATGGGTTAAATATGCAGCCAACCATTGGTACACATGCTTAAGTAACTCACAAAAAAATACCTCATACAAAGCATCATATAGGTTCTTCAAAACCCATTTTCTTGTCTTTTATCCTTTGTAGGTTGGGTGCTTTAGTGTAAAGCTATCTTCCACCTATTGCATCTAGTGCTTGATGTTTTTGAGGGAAATTTGGTACATTGCTCTTTCATAACATTACAACAACAAAATTCAACATGGGTCTTGGAAATAGAACCGTAATATTATAGAAAAGAGTTGTTTCCTATGCCTTAGTTAATTATTGGTTTATTACAACTAGGCATAAGCATGGGATACTCCCTTTGTGCTCAAAATTATAATACTTGATTATGCTAGCATCAATCCACATAAGGCACATGCCTTATGTGCTCACTCAAAGTGCAACTGAGAAGGAATTGGGGCCCGTTTTGGGCTAAGTGTGCCATGGAAAAAGGCTTCAATAAGGTGTCCTATGAAATTATATAAAAGCTTTAAGTAGATCCAAAGGCACAATCCTTTCATGGACTAAGTTTGGTGTCATCTAGATTCTTAAGGGGTCATAAGGTTAGTTCCACTCAACCTACACATGCTAGACATGCACTCCTAACAAGGAGAGAAACACTTAGAATAAAATCTATAATCATTATCTATACATAGTAATGATGACATCACCATTTATTATAAGCGATCTATTAATGAAGAAAACTAGATAAATTACATGACTATTAATTAACATATTTCTATTGATAGTAAAACATTACCCACATGTGCATTCCCTTAGTAATTCAAATAGAAAAATAAATCAGATAGAGTAAAATTCAATGCAACCTTCATCATTAATTATAGTTCATTACAGGGTATAGAGTTTATAACATTCAGAACAAAGCATATGCTCATCTCATACTACTTAACAGCCCAAAGACTCGCATATGAGCTTAGGTGCTTACAAGAGGGGCCTTCTTGACTTCCAAACTATTTCTAAGCCTAATGGCTATTAAACTATTATCTACTGAGGATTCATTTTTCTAGATCTCCATTACAATTCTTTGTCCCTTTACTTCATCTAGTTTGAGTTCCTTAAATAGATTTTAGGAGCATCTTCACTAGGGTAAAAGGTACACACTGAGTGCCAAGCCAGATCTTGGTAATCATAACTACTAGTTCCATGACTCCACAAAGTCTATGCTATAGTTACCACATCTTTCCAATCTTAGAAGATGGCTTGAAAATCTAAGAGATAGTTAGTTACCTATCAGCTAGTGTAAGATATGTGTTTTACCCTCCATTTGGCACCAAAATGCCAAAGGGCTAACCACTACATAAAATGATTCCTTCATGCCTAGGTGGATGTAGTGATGACATGAATTGTGTACTTAATGAGATAAGGGGAATAATAAATGGCTCTTCAGAATATGGATAAAATAAATTTTTGGCCTTATACTTTTGATTGTAAATTTATGATTAATAAGATCTCACCACATGGAAAGTTCTCATTAATCTAGAGAAAATAGAGATCTTAGTAGTGTACTTTGTCTTGTCATACCCATAAATTATGAGATTATGACACATGGATAACTCTCATTAATAGATAAGTATAAATTTTAAAATTTAATTCCAACTGATGAGCCCTGATTGAAAGGGATTCTTCTACTTGGCATGATCTAGGGAACTTAGAGCTTTGAATATGATGGACCTGCCTTGATATTTTATGTCATGGGTCAATGATATATTTCCACCTAGCATGATATTGAGAGTTTAGGAATGATTTTAATTTAAACTATGTACTTTATTCTCTTAGACTCTGAGTAACTAGGATTTTTCCATGTGGAACAATCTTAGGATTCTATAACTTAGAGGACCAAAAACTTCTATAAAAACTGGTTGTGTCTAGTACTTATGATATTTTCACACATGGATATCTCATGGTGACTCACGAACTTGGATTTTAGTTAGAATACCAAACGTTATAAGTGAATGAGATGTTGACATATGTCATGATCTAGGTAACCTGATCAAAATTTAAAATTTTAGTGATGGATGTTGCACAATAACACTTAAAAATATTCATATCTTCATTAGTTACAATTGATGAGGCCCGAGTGAATGGGATTTTTTCACTTGGCATGATCAAGGTAACTCAAAATTTTGAATATGATGGACCTGCCTTGATCTTTCAAGTCATGGGTCAATGAGATATTCCACTTAGCATGATATTGAGAGTTTAGGAACTTTTTTAAGTTAAACTATGTATTTTATTCTCTTAGACTCTGAGTAAATGAGATGTTTCCATGTGGAACAATCTTAGGATTCTATAACTCAAAGGACTTAAAACGTTTTGAAAACTAGTTATGTCTAGTGCTTATGAGATTTTAATGCATGGATAACTCATGGTGACTTAAGAACTTGGATTGTAGTTAGAATACCACATGTTATAAGTGAATGAGATGCTGACATATGTCATGATCTAGGTAACCTAATCAAATTTTGAAATCCCAAGGATGGATGTTGCATAACAAAGCTTAAAATTCCACTTGGCATGATCTAGGGAACTTAAAACTTTGAATATGATGGACCTACCTTGATCTTTCAAGTCATGGGTTAATGAGATATTTCCACCTAGCATGATATTGGGAGTTTAGGAACTTTTTTAATTTAAAATATGTACTTTATTCTCTTACACTCTAAGTAACTAATATGTTACCATGTGGAATAATCTTAGGATTATATAACTCAGAAGAGTTAAAAAATTTATGAAAATTGGTTGCGTCTAGTGCTTTTATGAGATTTTGAAACATGGATATCTCATGGTGACTCAAGAACTCGGATTGTAGTTAGAATACCAAATGTTATAAGTGAATGAGATGCTGACATATATCATGATTTAGGTAACCTGATCAAAATTTGAAATCCCAGGTATGGATGTTGCACAATAAAGCTCAAAAATATTCATACCTTCATTAGTCTCATTAGTCCATTAAATCAAAATATGACATTGAATTAAAATTTTGTTAATAACAAAGAGAATAAAAGGTGATAAATAATTCATGAGTGATGCCCAAGATTTGATTTTCTTCCTTTCAAAACTTATGAAATAAATTTATACTTTAAAAATAGCATTAGGGTTATGCACACTTGACTAGTATTTAAATTCCTAAGGTTGATATGGACCATGAATAATGGGTCCCTATTTTAAATTTGATAATGGGGTGTGTTGGGTCACAAAAAATGGTAACTAAGTGGGGACATGATTCAGAATATTAGAGAACCTAAAATCTCAAATAGTACATCACAACAAACTTTAAGCCCAATAAAGAAAGAATAAATAGACTAGTCAGCTAGAATATACTCCAAATTCCTCATGCAACATACTAACCCTTTTCATTCCTAGTATATATTATGATTTTTTGAAATTTAATTTACCCCTTATTATCAAATTTTTGATAAAGACCTAGATAGACACTATAGGTTTCATTTTGATTTATAATTTCATAACAACAATAATAAGGGAAGCTTGGGCATTGATCTGCTACTATACAGGTGTCCATATCCTTGATAGAGATACCTTTTATTCCATTCTAGACCTTGACCTACTTCTAACTATGCATACATAGCTCTGGTAGATATTTACTAATTCACCCTTCCTCCATAAATTTGTATGATTGATTTATTTTGGGAACATGAATGGAAGAACGGTTGGGAATCACCATTACCTGGGTGTATATATGAGAAACTCATTTTTTATCAATATGTCCCTATTAGCATGTATCCATTTCAATGTTTATTATCTCCCATCTAAGTTTTAGCATGTAATAGTGCATTTGATCTTTGAAAATTAAAAGTTTTTCTAAATTGTGCATGAGCATATGAAATCAAATCCCAAATACCCAATGAACTCATTCAATCTAGGTAGATTTTAATAATAATCATGATACATAACTCGATTCTTAAACTTCATGTACTACTAGAATGGAACCATATGGGTGTTAGTTGTGTTCTTCTTGATTCATCCCCTTTCTTTTGGTAGGTCTTTCATAATTCCAACATAGGAAATTGGTTGTATTGTCTTGTAGTTTTTAGAGAACTAACCTAGAAACTAACAAAACTAGCTATTAAAGAAAATGTATAAAATAGGAAATTAGTCTAAGAAAATAAGAAAATTTGATCTAAAAAAAAAAATAATATACTCTAAAAAGTAGGAAACCTAATATATTCATATTTCAAAATAGGCATTCACATTCATTTAGAAGCATCCCTAGTTGGAGTAGACATGAAATAATGCTTCAAAAACTATCCATTAAATGGAAAAGTGAGGTCATTAGCTTGGAGGTCAATGAAATGCATTATTACCTAGGATTTTAGATATTTGGTATGGACCAATCTATAAGGGAGTGAACTCATCATCCTACCATTTATTTTCATGTGCCTTATCCTATGAAAATACTAGGTATCAATTTTTGAAATCCTTGATTTTAGATCTTTTGTCAAACCACCTTTCAACAATGTTTTGTTGGTTGTTGAAGCTATACAGTTCTTCAGTTTTGGCATGTTCCATATAGACTATGTCAAGTAGTCTAGACTGGATTCTTTGATCTTGTCCCATATGTTCTTACATGAACTGGTACATGATTTTTTTTATAGTGATAATAAAATTTGGTTGTTTTCATTACACCAAAAAGAAAGGTAAAGCCTTGAGGGATTGATTATACCTTGTTTTTTCTACCCATAATGCATAATTAAATAGTAGGTGCCATTCTCTTGGTTTTTCCTAGGTTGATTTATTGATGTTGTCCATCAGATTCTTGTTAGTGAACTTGATCAGTCCATTCCTTGGGGATAATAATTTTATGAAAACTTCATGGTAACTTTATTTTTGTAGTCTCACTCAGTAAATTATGTATATTTAAAGGTTGTAACATTGTCACAAACTAATGAAATTAGAGTGTTAAACTTAGTTAGTATGTTTTTTCTATAAATATGATCACATCCTGTGATTTTTTATTATTTTTTTATTACTTTTGTCTATCTGGTATAATAATTAGTGGTTTTGAGGATAAATTCATGGCATGTTGAATATTTTGGGTTGATCACCCCAAGAAATTCAAGACCCCATTGATAAAAAAGGCATCCCACAATCACTGGTTTTAAAGACATGGTAGTATGTACTTTTATTTTTCCAAATACTCAACATTAATGGCATGTCTTGACATGGTTATGGGCATATTTAAAAATTGTATGCTATTAGTGTACAATTATTAAGAATTTATGATTTGTTATATTGTTTTAGGGATGTCTACGACTTATTCTATGATGTAAGTTATTCAGAATGACTACAGTTATATATTTTGAGGCACACCTCAAATAGATGCCTTCATAATTATTCTAGAATAAAACTCCTTTACTTATCATATAATGTGTTGATTTGAGCCTAAGGTATCACCGTTGTTCTCTATTAATTTCAAGGGGACACATACATGTGAGTAAGTAATGGATGATGTGGTCATACCATTCACCACCATCCACTTGCATCTCATTGATTTGTTTAATATAAATATGTGGGTCCATATCACTCATAAGTTATATGATCCCTTGGCCTACACCATCTTGGCTAGTCTAATTACAAGATCAAAATCCTATAGGTTTTCCATCCACTTACCTTTTTTCTCACCTTATTCAATTTGGCCATGTGTGAACTTAACGCTTGGATCTGGAATAATGACATATGTCTTGTTCCTAAGAATAAAATACATAAACTTATTTATAGCCCTGACCAATGCATATATTTTTTTATCTATCATCAAATACTTTAACTCTGCATCTTTCAAATTAGTACTCATGAAGTAAATTGGATGTTCATTATCACCCACCTTTTATGTGATCATTTCTTCTATACTCTAGGTTGGTCATAATTGGAGATTGAGCAATGGTAGTTTTTATATCTTTAAAGGCTCTCTTGGATTCATTTTTCCATTCTATTTTAGTGTCTTACTTCAGCATGGCATCCAGTGGTTTGACAATCATTACAAATCCACAAATGAACTTCCTCACAAAGTTTATTTTCTAAATAAAGACTTTAATTATTTCTTGTTGTTAAATATTAACTTTGAAATAGCTTGGATTCAATTTGGGATAATGAAAACCCCATATTTTATAATGACATGGCCTAGTAGTTTTCCTTCACTAACTAAAAACATGTTCTTCTTTGGATTGAGTGATACTACATATCTTCTACATTTATCAAATACCTTTTATAGATGATCTACATGATCAAATCTATTATTTTAAAACACTATGAGGTCATCCATGTAAATGTTGATGCACTTAAAAATAAGTCATTGAAATTTTAATTATATACCTTGTAATGTTTCTCCTACATTAATTAGGGAAAAAGGTAACCTTTTATATGCAAAAGTACCCCCCTTGGTGGTGAAGGCAGTCTTCATTCTATACTCCTCTTTTAATAACTATTGATTATAGACTAAGAATCCATCTAAGAAGGGAATCCTCTCAAACACACTAACCATTTATGCTACCTCATCTATGGAGTGTAAATGATAGTTATCCTTTTATTATGTTTGGTTTAGATTTCTAAAGTTGACACATAACCTGATTTTTCCATTCTTCTTCCTCATAGGTTCTAGGTTAGCTATTTGGAATATAGAACATAGAAAAAAATTATTGAATTAAATATGGAAATAAAATTCAAAAAACATAACACAATAGAGACACAAATTTAATGTGGTTCACCCAATATAGGCTACACCTACATAGAAACAACCAGTCCTTATTATTCAATCCAATAAATCAAGGGAAAAACCTGGAATACAACCACTACAATGTCCTTTTCACTCAAAAATAATATGCCATCATGATTACAATTCCCTCATATCAAATGAGGGTTTCACATTAGGGAAAAAATACAAAAACATAATTTATACCATTAGATTTGTGTCTTAATAGTGAATGGTCAAGATTTACTATGAAATTACAATATTTTATACTGCATTTTTAACCAAATTTTATTTTGTGGGTGCTACCCCTGAACCCCTACCAGGGGAATCCAAATATATTTGTTTCCCCCTAGACCCCCATGGAAACCCTATTAGGGGGGCATTGGCCTCCCCACACCCCCTTGTCAAGAACTAGGCATTATAATAAGATCAGGCTCCACCATCCAATAATATCCCACTTGGAGATTGATTGTTACAACTCCACCACTCAACTCTTCCTTAGACATTTTATTAAAATTTGACCCTAGCATGTTTCTCATCTTCCTTGTTATCCTTGAAGGCCTATTGAATCTGAAAAACTCTCTAGGTTCTCTTTAGTGACTTCCTTTGTTAGCATATTTACAATATCCTAATTTATATGGATCTTTTCTAACTTCAATTTACCGTCCTCCAAAAATGAATGAATGAAGTGATAACTAAGATGTATATGTTTGGTTCTTGAGTGGAATCCTAAGTTATTTACTAAATTAATCACATTCTAGATATCACTATATAGCCTACAATATTTCTACTTCTACTTCAACTCTTTCATGAATTATTGCATCCATATCATCTCCTTGATTGCTTCAGTAGCTGCAACATATTCTACCTCTATGTTTGAAAAAGAAACTATCTTCTATAGTTTTGAAATCTAACTAACTATTGTGTTACCAATAGTGAATACATAACTTGTGGTATTCCTCCCACCATCTCAATCTCTATCCATGTCTGCATCAACATATCCTTGTAAGGTAACATTTGACCCTTCATAGCATAACTATCTATTAGTGGTCCCTCTCAAGTATCTAATAATCTATTTGACTGCATCCTAGTGCTCTTTTCCTAGATTATTCTTAAAACTGCTGACAACTCCCACTATATGTGCAATGTTTGGTCTAGTGCACACCATAGTATATATTAAACTTCCAACTACTAAATCATAGGGTGCATTGGACATGTAATTTATTTATTCTTACATTTTAGGACATTATTCATTTATTAATTTGAAGTGCCCTCCCAAAGGTGTACTCACTAGTTTGGCATCTTGTATTTTGAACCTGACTAAAACCTTCTTGATGTATTCTTCTTGAGACAATGTCAATTTTCTATTTTTCCTATCTTTTGTTATTCTCATACCAAGGATTTACTTTGCATCACCCAAATCCTTCATTGAAAATGAATTTTATAGTTTTATTTTGAGCTTAATTATATCATGTATGTTAGACCCTATAACAACCATGTCATCTACATATAATAACAAGATAATATAGCTGCCATTATCTAATATCTTAAAGTAAACATAGTGGTCAGAATGACATCTAATATAACCTTGCTCTGTCATAAACATGTTAAATTTTAAATACCACTATCGTGGAACTTGATTTAGGTCATATAAACTCTTCTTCAACCTACACACCATTTTCTCCTTACCTTTGACTTTGTATCCATGTGGCTGCTCCATATATATTTCCTCCTCCAAATCACCATGAAGGAACGTCATCTTCACATCTAACTATTCAAGGTGTAAATATTCTACTGATACTAAACTTTAAAAAATTATTATAGAAGTCATTTTAACTATTGGGGAAAATATTTCATCAAAATTTATACCTTTCTTTTGTGCAAACCACTTTACAACAAGTCTATCTTTGTAGCTCTTTTTACCTCCATCTTCTTCCTTTAACCTATAAACCCATTTATTTTTTAATGCTATTTTACCTACAATAAATTTAACCATATCCCATTTTTGGTTATGTACCAAGGATTCCATCTCCTCTTTCATGCCTTGCTCCCACTTCTTTTTGGTTTCTACATGTATTGCTTCTTCATAGCTTTCTATCTCACCACCATCAGTCAATAATAAATATTAAAGTGAAGGAGAGTATCTTTTTGGGAGTCTACTTACTCTGGTAGATCTTATAACTACACTTATGGGAGTTTGAGGTACTTGTTGTTATATTTGTTACACATTCTTATTTTCTAGCACTTTTGGAATTTCATTTCTAGTGATTTCATCAAGTATTACATATTCAGTATTTGGCTTTTCTTTTTTCTTTCCCTGCAACTGATCTTTATACATGACCTTCTCGTCAAAGATCACATCTCTACTCCTAATTATTTTGAAATTTTAAAAATCCAATAAATGGTAACCAAAATCATTAACTCCATATCTAATAAAAATACACTTCTTGGATTTTCTTTCAAGCTTGGTTATATTTCCTTTATCAATATGGACAAATGCTTTAGAACCAAAAGTATTTAAAAATTAATAATCTACCTTTTTACCTCTCCATGATTATTCTATAATACCATCATCCAAATAACCTGAATACATATTGTTTATTAAGTAAATAGTAGTACCCACAGCATCTACCCAAAACTATAAGGGCAACTCTGCATATAATCTCATGCTCCTTGCATGCTTTATGATTGTCTTGTTCATCCTTTCTGACACACTATTTTTTTGTGGTGTAATTGGCACCATATTATCTCTACAAATCCCATTGTATGAATAGTAATTATCAAATTCCTTGCTGTAGTATTCACCTCCTTTGTCTAATATGACACACTTCAACTTATTTCTTGTCTCATTCTGAACCAAATCTTTCCATTTATTAAGAGTATCAAAAACATCAAAAAAAATTGTATTTAATAAACCCAATTTTTCTAGGTGTATCATCAATAAAATTAACATAACAAGAAGAGACATTCAGGTATGATATCTGAGTCGGTCCCTATACATCTGTATGCACAAGATCTAACTTTTCATCTTTCTTTATCTTCCCAACTCTAAAAAATATGACTCTCTTTTATTTTCCATACACACAGTTCTCATAAAAATCCAAATCCACCTTATTCAAATCTAGGAACAATTTTTTTGAGTGGATAACTTGCATCCCCTTCTCACTCATGTGCCCAAGTTTGTGGTTTCATAATTTTGTATCTACTTTTATAAAAGCTAAAACATAGTCTTAAAAATATTTTTATGGGGTGTAGCATGAAATGAAGCCCATAAATATAACACCCAAGATCATTAATATTATCTAAATAAAGTATTAAATCATCTTGTAAGACATCACCTGCTATATTTGCTTCTTGATTTTTATCTTGTTGTCCATCTCCTTGTTTTCGTTTTTGAAACCAACAATCTTTCTTCAAGTTTCCTTTCTTCCTAAAAATTTATTACACCAACATTCCTATGGATTTGTATCTACCCTTCTTAGATTTACCATGATTCCCTAGGCCCTTTCTTTTGTCCTTTTGTCTTCCCCTATTCTCTATAGTTAAAGAATTACCTAATGTCTCAATTCTATTTTCTGTTGCATTTTTTCACTAAGAATAACACCAATAACATCATGAAACTTTAAAGTGTTTAAACCATAGATATAATTACTCACAACCATGACCAATCCATTCTAACTTTCTTGCAATGAGCACAAAATCAAAAGATCCCTAACCTCATCATCAAAATTTACTCCTACAAAGCTTAACTGATTTATGATTGTGTTAAATTCATTTAAATGATCAGTAATAGACCCCCTTCTGACATTTCTTGATTAAATAAATGCTTCATAAGAAATTCATTATTGGAGGCTAAGTATTTTTCATATACTCTATCCAATGCCTTTATCACATCCATTTTTGTCTTTTATTTTGAAATATTGAAGGCCACCAATGCTGCCAAGCATAGCCGTATTATTCCTAGTGCCTTTCTGTCAAAAACCTCCCAATTTTCATCCTTTATAGTCACTAACTTCTTTGTTATTCCATATAATGGTAGTAAAATATCCTTTTTATATATATAGTCCTCCATTTACATCTACCATAGCTGGTAGTTTTATCCATTGAACTTCTCAACCTTAAACTTTCCTTCTTCTACCATTGCTCCCACTTGAACTAGGAACCCTCTATTCTTGTGAGTTTATCTATCAAATAAACCTTTAACTCTGATACCATTTTTTATGAATATAGAGCATAGAGAAATATTAATTAATTAAAGATGGAAATAAAATGTAGAAAACACAACACAATCAAGACACAAATTTAATGTGGTTCACCCAATATGGGCTACATCCACACAGAAATAACCAGTCCTTATTATTCAATCCAACAAATGAAAGGAAAAACTTGCAATACAACCTGTAAAATATCCTATTCACTCACACATAGTATGCCACCATGATTAAAATTCCCTCATATCAAATGAGGGTTACATATTAGGGCAAAAAAGCACAAACATAATTTCTATCGTTAGTTTTGTGACCTAATAGTGAACGGTCTAAATTTACTACAAAATTAAAATATTTTATAATGAATTTTTAATAAAAAAATTATTTGGGGGTATTACCCATAAACCCCCACCATGGGGGCTCCAAATATTATCATCACCCCCCTAGACCCCCATGGTGACCCTAGTGGCGGGGCCTTCCCTCCCCCCCCTGCACCCCTCTATCAGGAAATAAGAATTATAATAAGAAAAAACTCCACCATCCAACATTATCAGCCCAATTAGAATGCCTAATTAGAAATATAATCCTAAAATCCAATAGCTTTTTTACTTTTATTTCAATGAGGGGTTCTAAAATTAGGTTTAAAAGCCTCTATCGCTACCTGAAGGGATTGTATTCTAGATTTAGTGGGATAGTATGTGCAATGACCCTGGGGTAAACTACACTAAGATATGTGTATTTCCAAGTCATCACATCTTTGTATTCCATAAATAAACTCTTTAATATTTTTTTCTCTATTTATAAATAACTTAGGCCAATGTTAACATACTGGGGGTGTCGGTTGGTTCCAAGGTTCTCTTTGACAAAGTTAGATACATTTCTTTAGAATATTTATGCTTTTGAACATGTGGATCCATGTCAAAATATCACTCTAATGATACCATTTACATAGGTATGTGATTCTCTTTTAGATTTAATATGACATATTCTCTTAGGTATTTTATATTCATGGGTTCAACATCATTTTGATTTATTATCTGGGACTCAAAGAATCCAAAACTATTCATAAATTATATGATCTATTTATCATCATCAAATAACTAAAATTTATCAATGTTAAATGGGATAGAGGGGAAATGAACTAACTCTATATAAAAATTTTGCATCTTGGATTCCTAGAGTGGTGCCAAGGTTGGTAGTTGAAGCTGTTAGCAAATCTATTATCTAATTTTATTCACTTGTAACAATTGTCACCAAATATTTCACCCTAGAGTTGGATTTTCGAGCCTTATCTAATATTTAGGAAACATTTTAATGCCTATAGGCCTGTGGGTTGCCTCTGATAGAGGTATACCTCTAGGTTTAGGGCTAGCTCCCTATATTTATCTTTGCTTACTTATCCCCTACACTAACTATTTTCTTGGATGAAAAGGGATATAAGTAACATGTAAAATAACCTACTCTAATAAGGTAATACACTATAAATATATCCACTATACTACCATACCATTGCACTATGAAACATGATACATCACTAGTCTCAAAATCTTAGATTATTGTAACATTAGTATTTCAAACATGAAGGTGGTACGTGATGGACTATTCAAGGTGAGTGAACTAGAGGTTAGATTGTAGACACTAGGGCTAATTATACACTTGGAAATATTAAAACACACTATCTACACTTCATGTGAATTTTTAGAGTGAGAACTACTTGCACCAAATATGAAAGGACAAAGAGAAGGCAAGGATAGATACTTATCACTAGAAACTTCACTATGCATCAATTCACACACTTAGATAAGAAAGTCATGAAATAAAAACTAGATTGAAAACTTTATTTCAAAGTAAAATTACAATATCAAATAAGTAGGGCTTCACCATACCAGGTATGGAATTAAATACAAAAGCCAAAATGTCTTGCATTTATAGAAGGTGAGATAAGAGAGAGAAGAAGTGGAGGTCAAGGGTCACAATGCCACATGTCAAGGAATGAAAACTAGTTATATTGTAGAATATTAAAGTGTAAAATAGAGGTTTGGAAGGCATTCTTGGACATGTTTCCATTTAAAGCATCAAACTCTCCAAAACTGGTGTAGGATCTTCAAATGGCCTTCTTGAAAACTACCTTCATGATGAGGCATCTTTTGAGCACTTGAAACTGGACTAAAGAGAGTTAACACATTTTCACTATCTTATGGGGGATGGAAACATGCCATGATATTCAAAAAATGCATCCCTAAATACTATCCATGTTTTGGAGACTTATACTCACCATCTGCAGTCATTCATTATCCCTCTTGGCCTCATTCTTCATATTTTTCACCAAAATGTCCTTCATTTTCTCACCCAAATAAATTGAATAGGTTTTATTTAAGATAAAAATATTAACCTTACCTTATAATTCATGATTTATACCTTAAAAAGGTCCAAAAACCAACCTCTCACTCTCTTACTTGGCAGTCACTCCTTATCTTCAATCTATGTCCAAGACTGCCTATGATGAATGGTGTAGTAGAGATGTTTCAATGTTTTTATGAGGTTATAAATGGATATGGATAGTTATAATAAGTCCCCATACACATCAAAAAATTAATTTCACCTATTCATTCTACTTTGTACCAGCAAAACACATAAAATATTACAAAAAACGTAGTTTTGGACTTGTCCATACAAGTAGGATACAGACCAATTAGATGGGAAGAAACATGGGAGATTCTTATATAATTACCAAAATTTTCCATGTTAAAATACTCCCTCTAAGTGTATATTCATTGGTATTTCCCTCATCAATTAAAAACAAAGGGTTTAGGAGGGTTTTTGAGGGTTTAGACTGTTAAGGATTGTTCATAAAATCTTTATATCCAACCTCCCAAAAAATTTCACTAAGCTTAATCTTAACACCCTCCTAAATTATCCTCAACTCCTTGGGTCACCATGTAACCAATCCACATATATGTGAGTGCTTGAAGATGGTCTCTCAAGCTAGATAGTGCATTATAGGTACCCTTGAGGTGTTTTTAGGCCAAACATGACCTTTTTATGATATTCCTTTACATATAAATGTATTCAATCAACCCTATACCTTACCCTAAAGTTTATCAACTAGGTGGGAATATTTATTTAGTCTTATAAATGAAATTGAGCCTCATTAGGGCTTAGGCCTAGTCTAGACCTAATAGGCCTGACCATGCTCTAATTTCCCATAACCACCTCTAAGTGATTTCTAAGGATTGTGAGGCCTTATCTATGATTATTCATGTTCAAACAAACATTCCACACCATTTTAAAGAATCCCAATAATCTTCATGTTATCTTCCTACCATATACAAACCAAGAATGTAGTTATGTCTTGACTAGGAGTGCCCTCTATCTAAGATAAAATAAGGGGCACTTCCCCTATTTACCTTGATAAAATAGGACTATGGAAGGATGAAATGGGTCTTATAGGTTCTCTATACAAAATTGCATATCTGGAATACCTCTTTAGAGTCTTTAACATCACTAATTTAGTAAGATAGAATTTCAAAAATGATGACTATCTACAAGAATTATATATAGGGTTAGACTTGTTTGTTCATCTTTCCCTTACCCTATTTATTTTATCTGAACATATTATGAGGTGTGTTAATACCTATATGAAATTTATCATCATCCTGTTCAACCATAATCAATCTATGCCAACTCTCTCATCATGCATCTCCATTTGACTAGGCTTAGTCTACCTACTGTAGTAGATTATAGGTGATTATATTGGTTGAGATTTGAGGTTTCATGTATGTGATGTTTCATGTTTAGAAATGGATATTCATTATCTAGGTTCTTCTTCAAGCCTCTAATTTCATCTCATGGTCAAACACATTCATATCATTCCTATGGATAAGCCAACACCTAATTTTTTTTGCCATGTATTGTTAGTCTAAAATCAAATTATAGGTGTCATTTCAAGAATGAAAGGGGCCCTTGTAGGTTCTCACCTATGTCAAAACCTTGTACATGAACTCTTATAATTTTTCCTTGGATCACTAGTGTCATTTTCATTAAAATGGAGTCACTTGTCTACAAGTTATGCTTTGATTGTGTCATATTACATTGAAAGATCATTCAAGTTTCAAGAGTAATGGAGATTACATTAAAAGTCTATAGTGAAATATTTCTTAAAGTGGAAACCTATTTACACTCTACTCTCATGACCAAACAATCACCCTTTTCATGTCAAGATATTGCCCTATGCTTTGGCTACATTATAGAAAAAACCAAACCTTCCTAAACCTCAATACACTCCACCATGGGATGATCCTTTATGAGATAGGATTCTTTTTTGGGAGATATTAAGGTAATATGTCCCTAAATACAACTTTCTCAACTTGAAAACCTTGAACTCAGACTTGACTACATGAAATGAACTAACATTTTTCATAATGGCCTTTTCCATGTGGTTAGACCTCAATTAAGGTCTCAAATGAGTTCATCATATTCATTCAACTCTTTTTGACCTCTGTGGATCTTCTTGTAGGCGCATACCAAAAATAGGACTATGTATATTGAAGCATTGGTTGTTATAACCAAGATTAAATAATTATATATATATATATCAAAATTATTGTTCATACTTTGAGAGAGTCCTCAACACCTTGGAGTCTTCTTATCTTACCAACATGACTATTCAAAATTTATTTCACTTGACTGTACATGAATATTGTAGGAAAGATGACTCTGTACATATGTTAGACTTTTTACTTCACATAAAAAACTCATTGGAAAAATAACCTTCATGAAGGACTACTAGTCACTATTCTCAAATGTTTAATTCAAACGTTTCATCTTTGTTCTGAAACCACTATAGGAAGGTAATCTTTGTAAGAGTGAAAATATTGTCTATAGACTATCAATGGGTTCCTCATAATAAGATGTGAGTGATCATGCCAACTCATTCACACCACATGTGAAAAACAAACAAATAACCATGTGATAAGGATGGTCACACTCCTAATAATCATTTAAAATAACTATTTTGTACAAACCAATCAAAATAGATGAGAAAATTGAAGGCCATGGTGATGTATAGGTAGAAAAGAGGAGCAAACCTTCTTAGCAATGGTTTATAGAGTGAAAACAAATAATACTCTAAATCTTGAATTATACAAGGAGTGTTATCATCCACTAAATACACTTTATCCAAGTCATGTCCTATTATCCGTACCAAATTGAAGCTGGTTGACCATTTTTGCATGCAAAGGAGAGCAATAAAATAAATAGGAATGTTTTTTCCATTTTTGAGATTTTCAAGGCTACCAAAGTATGGAAGTGAGTTCAAGGGACCTAAAAAGACGTTTTATAAATCATTTTACATGCCAAAGCTACTACACAAGTCATACAATAACTAAAAATTACCATTAACTATCTAATCTTCTTGCTTCTAATGTTGCACCTACAATTTTCAGTCCAAGATTACCATCTCTGACAAGAATCTAAAATGTGGGACATTATAGCATAACTTGACACCTTTGTTTTCCTATGGAAACCATATAATTCTATTTAATGACCCCAAAATTGAACCTTAAATGACATAAGACCAACTAAGGACTAAAAATTAAAATGATCAAGGTTAAAGACACATTAAATGGCCTCATTAGGGCCATGGAACACAAATCACACCCTAGTAGACCCCTATAATAAGTTTTTAACTATTGGGGGTTGACCTAATTTGACTTGTGGTTAAATTGGTCAACATTTTGGTGATTTCCTAGGGGTGGCAAGCTAGCTATGCCAAAGACCAATAGCCTAATCCTATCCATGGGGATATGGATTCATCTATATATTGTATGGACATTGAATTACCTCTGAAACCACACCAAAAAATAGAAAACAACACACACAAAACAACACACTAAAGGAAACACACTTGGGTTCTCAAGAACACTTATGGAATAGACAAACAACAAAATCAAAGCACACCTATCATAGTATTTACAAGACCTTAGACACTTGAGGTGAATAAAAACTCACCATGATTTAGCTAGGGTCAAATATGGTACCTCTTGCACCCTTGTTACTCCAAAGAAGTAATCTATCATGTGAAGCATGTTTATCAATAAACACTTGCTCATGTCTTATCATCCTTAGGTCATATTCCCTCTACAAGTATACTAATTTGAGTTCTCAAGGATGTTCCATTTTTCCCTCCAAGGATATTTTTTGAAACTACATCTTTCTTAACTTCTACCATGTCCAATTAGCACTTTTCAAACTGTAACCTGGGATTAATCAAAATCATTACTTTACTCTCTTTATTTTCATGATGTACTTGATGTATAGGACCATCAAATTTATCTTCATTCTTCCCCATCAGGATTAAAATTGATTCAATCTTAGATTCAGGTGTTGACTGATCCTCACACACACACATTTCTATCTTGACTTCATTAGACTCCTCCATGACTCTAGTCTTCTTGATAGTGGTTTGAGACTGATCTTCATTTTATTTTTCAATAGGAAATTCTCTTTCATGATTAACAAGACACTTTCCATCATGATTATTAGGCTCATCAACAAACTTATAATCAAGCTCACACTTCTTAGGAGAAGAAGTAGACTTACTCAACTTCGTAAACTCTTGACTTATGCCATGAAACCTTTGTCATAGGTCATCTTCCTCTTCATGAATATCATATTCATAGACTAATTCATTTGGTGAAGGAAAAATGGCATTGTCTTATTCACTATCTTGCTCTACCATGATTTTAATAACATCATAATGCAAATGAATGAGGTACTTTCTCTCAATATCTTGTGAAAAAATATCTTAAATGCCTACCTTGGATTGCTCATATCCTCCCTTATGTATGATGTAAATTCCAAAATTAGTTTTCTCAAAGTGTATGGATCATTTCCATAAGTATATACACCATACTCATCTATTAATATATTAGATATGACCTAAATCTTAGAATATGTTACATCATCCATAACATAATCCTCTTGATCATTGATTGTGCAATTGAAACTAGAGCTTGCTTCTACATAGATATTAATATCAAACTTAGTCAGTGGTTGAGTTATGATGGTTACCTTTGTTATACACCTTGTCTTAAAGGCCAATAAGGACCAATTATCTAAGAGTCATCCTCTTATCTTGGATGTGAAATAGCTTGAGAGGCAGCTAATAAAGTGAGAGTGTAAGTCAACCACTACTATGTCTTAAAGGTTAGGGAAGATAAGACAATCATGAAGGATAACTTTTAAACTTTTGACAAACATTACTGACTTAGCAAGTGTCCCATCAAGTTGAAGCACTCCCTTACTATATGGTTCATATTTTAATCCTAACTTATCTGATATGAGCTTTAGAATAACAAAGGTATTGGCTCCACTATACACTATGGATTTATGATCAAGTTTGTTTCCAACAATGAGAGTGAGGTATAAGGGTGGAGGATTTTCATATTTGGAATAGGGTTACACAATGTGAGTGGTAGCATTGGTAAGATAAACATTACCATGACATTATATTTGAGGACTAAGGTGGTTTTGAAGTAGCTGCTCGTGAAGGAGCTCTTTTTGACTAAGCAATTGAAGTATTTCCTAAAGAAACATATATGTCCTAACACTCTTCAAAGAATACACAATATTCAAAGTAGGAGTACTCATCTTTTCTTGTGTCATTGAAGGCAAGGAAGTGTTTGGATATTAAAATAATGGATAAATTTGATTTACCCTTCCAACATTATAATTTTGAGGAGATGCAGAAGTTGTAGGGACTGTTATACTTAGAATCACACCTTGCTGCCTTATAAGAAGGATAATTGAAATTTTATAAACACCATGGGCATCTCCTAAGGCCTTCCTCTTTTCTCTAGTACTATCTACAACTACAAAAAATTTATTGTAAATATATGTATCTTCAACAAGGAAGTTTTGTAAGATTCACTTGGGCTGCCATCCTTCATTTGCTTGCATGATAATTTCATCTTCCACTAACAGTTAAATAACTCCTCCTTGAGAAACCAAATATTTAATCCTACCTTCATTTGCATTCATGAATTGACCCTTCTTCCATTTTCTCCTTGGATCATATTACTATGAATAGGTACCATGGCTATTGTGTTAGAGGTGGAAGTTAGATTATACACATTGGCTAGCCTATTAAAATTAGGTTTTCTTTGACCTCTCCCTTGCCCATATTATTGAGTTAGAAAATTATTTCCTTATTGAGGATAGGGATAGGGGTTTTGGTTAACTCCATATTGTAAATTAATTTATCTAACTTGAGCCCTTAAGGTTTGGATCCATTCATGTTTATCAATAGCATCTTATCCCTTCTTAGGGTTAGCTCTAGATTTAGTATTTGCATTAATAATTTTAGTAACACTTGGAGTATCAGAAAACATATTTGGTAGTAGAGGCATGGAGACTTTTGGAGGAAAATTTATATTTGTATTAAGCCATTCTCATCTCTAATGTCAAGTTCATATGCTTTAGGTAAGGTGTAACTACCCATGGACTACAACATGATGGATATGTGAGTACCAATAGATCTTAGATATGTAGGAAACATAAAACTTGCAAGTGGTCTAATGGGATGAGATATCCTATGCCAATTTCTTTAGAATCTCTCATTAAAATCATGCATTGTCTCACTATGAGATATTTGAATCACATTAATATGGTGAATGAGTGATCTGTGATCACTTTTGTCTTCAAATCTTGATATCAATAGCTCCAAGATCATCCTAAGTTGTGATACAACCTCTAGGCAATGTCTTATACTAGTCAAGTGCTTTCCCTCTAAGGGACATGGCAAGGATTTTAATGGAAATGTTGACTTCAGTGACATTTTGAAAACTACAAAAGTTTGAGACATCCCTAATATGATCACTAGGGGTGACATGACCTTCACCATTAAATGTGGGAACATTTTTAATATTATTAGGGGGTATATCATCATATGCATTGAGATAGATGGTATTTTTAGTGTTAAATGCTTGGAAGGCATGTTACCTAGCCATGTTTTCCTCAAGTTACTCTTCACTCTCTTGATCATATTGTATTGTAAAGTCCCCTTTTTTCTTCAAATCTCAAGATAAGCTAAGGATGTTGAAATTCAAGAGGAAGTTCAGGCTAAAGGAGTGGGTTTATGGGATTGGTACCTATAATAAAAGTTGACCTAGTAAGGACCATGAAGTATAAACATAATAATTGATAAAATAATGGTATACAACTAGATATTACCTTGAATTGAGCCACCAAATGTTGAGTAGAACACCATATGTAGTTGTGATGTCGTTTAGACCAGCATTCACCTTGACAAGATGTCTTTGAGACAATGGCCTGACCAAGCATGCCATAACTATTGTCAAAAAATATTTCACCCTAGAGTTTTTTTTCAAGACACATATAATATTTGGGCAACATTGGAATACCTCTAGGCCTGTGGGTTGCCTATGGTAGAGGTAGACCTCTAGGTTTAAGGGTTAGCTCCCTAGATTTCTCTTTTCTTGCTTATCACCTATAGTAAATATTTACTTAGATGAAAAGGGATACAAGTAACATGTAAAATAACTAATATAATGAGGTTATACACCAAAAATATCTCCACTAAACTACCATACCACTGTAATATGAAATATGACCTACAACACTAGTCTCAAAATCCTGAATTGATCTAACATTAGTTTTTCAAACATGGATGTGATATTCATTAGACTATTAAATGTGAGTTAACCAAAGGTTGGATTGTATAAACCAAGGATACTTTTACACTTTAGAATATTCAAACACACTAGCTACACTTCATGTGACCTGCTAGAGTGAGAACTACTTGTACCAAAAATGAAAGGACAAAGAGAAGGCACGGATAAATATTTATCACTAGAAACTTCACTATGCATCACTTCACAAACCTATAAAATAAATTCATGGAATCAAAAACAAATTTAAAAATTTATTTCAAAGGCAAAGTATAATATCAAACCAACAAGGCTTTGCCATAGAAGGTGTAGAATTAAATATAAATGCTAAAATGGCTTGCATTTATAGAATGTATGAGGAGAGATACGTGGAGCTTAAGGGTCACAATGCCACATTTCAAGGCATTAAAAATAGTTACATTGTATAATATTGAAGTTTAAAATAGAGTTATTTAAGGTCTTCTTTGGAAAGTGTCCATCTGAAGCATCAAACTCTCTAAAACTAATGTAGGATCTTCAAATGGCCTTTTTAAAAACTGCCTTCATGATGAGGCCTATTTTGATCACTTGAAAATATAATAGGTAGAGATAACACATTTTAAATTTATTATGGGGTTTAAAACATTCCATTATATTCACCACATGCATCCCTATCTACTATCTATATTTTGGACACTTGTACTCACCATTTGTTGTCATTCATTAGCCCTCTTGGCCTCATTCTTCACATTTATCACCAAAATTTCCTTCATTTTCTCAACAAAAGCCATGGAATATGTGTTAAGACACCTATATAGAGTCCCATTTCATTCTAATTTATGATTTATACCTTTAAAAGGTCCAAAAACCAACCTCTCACTCTCTCACTTGGCAATCACTCCTTATCTTCAATCTTTGTCCAAGACTGTCTATGATGAATGGTATAGTAGAGATGTTTCCATGTTTTTATGAGGTTAAAAATGGATATTTAAAGTTATAATAAGTCCACATACACCTCACCATATGTATTTCACCTATTCATTCTACTTTGTACCTATAAAACACATAAAATCTTTAAAAAAACCTAGTTTTAGACTTATATGTAAAATTAAGGTACATACCAATTAGATGGGAAGAAGCATAAGAGATTACTCTACAAGACACAAAAAAATTCTATATCAAACTACTCCCTCTGAGTGCATCTTCATTGATATTTCCTTCATCAGGTCAAAACTAAGGGTTTAGGAGGGTTTTAGAGGGTTTGGACTATTAAGGATTGTTTATAAAATATTGGCATCCAACCTACCAAAAAATATCAATAAGTTTAAGCTTAAGACCCTCCTAAAATTTACACAACTCTTTGGGTCACCATGCAACCAATCCATATATATTCAAGTGCTTGATGATTGTCTCTTGACGTTGAGAGTGCATTTTGGGTACCCCTAAGGTGTTTTAAGGCCAAAAATGACCTTTCTATGATATTACTTTACAAAAAAATGTCTTAATTAAACCTTATTCCTTCCCCTAAAGGTTATCAACTAGGTTGGAATATTCAATTGGTCTTAAAAATTAAATTGAGCCTCATTGGGACTTAGGCCTAGTCTAGGCCTAATAAGCTTGACTATGCTCTAGTTGCCCATAAACACCTCTTAGTGATTTCTAAGGACTATGAGGATTCCTATATGCTTGTTCATGTTCAAAAAAACATTCCACACCATTTTTTATCATACCAATAATCTTCATGTTGTCCTCCTAAAATATACACACCAAGACTGCAGTTATGTCATGATTGGGAGTGCCCTATGTCTGAGACAAAATAGAGGGCACTTCCCATATTTTCCTTACCAAAATAGGACTATGGAAGGTTGTAATGGTTATTTAAGGTGGTTTATACAAAATTTAATATCTAGATCATCTCTTTAGATTCTTCAACATCACAAATTTCTCAAGATAGACTTTTAGGAATGATGACTGTCTACAAGATTTGTAGGCAAGGTTGGACTTGTTTGTTCACCTTTCCCTTACCATATTTCCTTTATTTGAGAATTTTATGTGTTGTGTTACTACCTCTATGAAATTTATCATCATCATGTTCAACCATCAATAATCTATGTCAACTCTCTCATCATGCATCTCCATTTGACTAGGCTTAGTCTGCCTACTGTAGCAGATAGTAGGTGCTTATCTTGGTTGAAATTTGAGGTTTCATATAGGTGATGTTTCACATTTATAAATTGAGATTAATGACCTAGGTTATTATTAGATTTTCTGATCTCATATAATGGTCAAACACATTCATATCATGCATGGGGATAAGCTAACACCTACGCTATCTTTTTCCATGTATTTTCAGTCTATAGTCAAACTGTAAGTGGCTTTTTGAGAACAAAAGGGGCCCTTATAGGTGCTTACTTATGTCAAAACCTTGTACATAAAATTATCCAATTGTTTATTGGGTCATTACTATCATTTACAGTCAAATGTATTCACTTGTCTTCATGTTATGCTTTGATTGTGTCATATTGCATTGAAATATCATTCAAGATTCAAGAGTATTGTAGATTACACTAAAAGTCTATAGTGAAATCTTGCTTGAAGTGGAAACCTATTTACACTTTACTCTCATGACCAAACAATCACCTTTTTCATGTCATGATATTATGCTTATGCTTGGGCTACATGATATAAATAACAAGACCTACCTAAACCTCAAGACACTCCACCATGGGATAATCCTTTGTGAGATAGGATCCTTATTTTAGAGATATTATGGTAATATGTCCATAAATGCAACTTTCTCAACTTTCAAACCTTGAACTCAAACTTGACTACATGAAATGATCCCATAGTTGTCAAAATGACCTTTTCCATGTTCCTAGACCTTAATTAAGGTCTCAAATGAGTTAACCATCTTCATTCAAATCTTTCTGACCTCTATGGAGTTGCCTATAGGTGCATACCAAAAACATGACCATGTATATTAAAGCATTGGTTTTCAGAACCAATATTAAAACATTTTGGATAGCTCAAAATTAGTGTTCCCATTTTGAGAGTGTCCTCAACACCTTGGAGTCTTAATATCATACCACCATGACTGTTCAAGGTTTCTTTCACTTGACTATAAGTGAATATTGCAGGAAAGTTGATTGTGTGCATATGTTAGACTTTATACTTCACATATAATACTCTTAAGATGAATAACTTTAATGAAGTAAAATTTATTACCATTATCAAATTTTGAATTCAATCATTTCATCTTTATTCTGAAGCAACTACAGGAAGGTAAGCTTTGTAAGAGTGAAAACATTATCTACAGACTATCAATGGAATCGTCCCTGTAAAATGTGAGTGATCATGACAACTCATTCACACCACATTTATAAACCAAATAGAGAACCATGTGATAAGGATGGTCACACTCCTCAAAATCATATACAACAACTAGCTTGTATGGACCAATCCAAACACATGAGAAAATTGAAGACCATGGGGATGTGCAGGAAAAAAAGAGGATCAAACCTTTTTAGAAATGGTTCATAGAGAAAAAACTATGACTCTTACCATGAATTTTAAGTATAAAAGTAGTTTTATCATCCAACAAAGTCAATTGATCCAACTTACCTCCTGTTATCCATGTTAGACTAAAATCGATTGACCATTTTTTCATGCAAAGGAGATTGATAGAAGAAATAGGATAGTTTTTTCCAATTTTTATATTTTCAAGGCTACCAAAGCATGGAAGTGAGTTTAGGAGACATTAAGGGACACTATAAAATTCCTTACACATGCCAAATATACTACACAAACTATACAACAACTGAAAACTACCATTAACTACCTGATCTTCTTGCTTCCAATGTTGCACCTATAGTTGTCAATCCAAAACTATCATCTCTAACAAGAATCTGACATGTAATATGTTATATAATCTCTTGACTCCTTTTTTTCCTATGGAAATCATAAAATTCTATTTAATTACCCCAAAATTGAACCCTAGATGATAGAATACCAACTAAGGACTAAAAATGAAAATGATAAAGGCTAAAGACACATTAAATGGCCTAACTAGGGCCATGGAACACAAATCACACCCTAGTAGACCCCCATATTAAGTTTTCAACTATAGGTGTTGACCTAATTTGACTTATGGTCAAATTAGTCAACATTGACATCTATAATGTGAAATTATTTGAAGGATTTGATTAGTTCCCATGATCTATGTTTGTACTTCATTGATTAATCAAGTTTGCATTGATATTTATTTTTGGGCTAGTTGAAAACTAGCTCTAAAATACCAAATATTTGCAACTACTTGACATTGTGTTTCAATGAAAATTTCAATCCTAGAATAAGAACTTAATACTTAGCTTGATTATTGGTATAATGGAATTTCAATCTATATAAAGTGAGATATTTCTTCCCATCTGGGTTGATCAAGTCTATACTAATGCTATAACCTTGCTTTGATATAGATCCATCAAAATGGAGAGTCCAAAATATTGAAGGACTTTTAAATTATTTTTCATGAGGTTTTTGTTTTATGGTGAAAAAATATACACTGACATGTAAAGATGCAAAGTTGACTTTCTTGTTCTTGACATTGTATTATGTGATTAAGTACTCCATATTTGGTTTTATGTCTACTCAAATCTGATTGGTTAACCTTTCTAAGGTAGCCACATGTGAGAATTTTGTTTCCATGTATCCATTCATTATCTTCAAACAATTATAGCTCAATATCAAGTCAAAAGCTTAAGGAATTTCAATGACCAAAATGTATATATATTATTGTACACATGGCCCAGATGTAAGATAAATGTGTAAATGTTTTAAATCCCTAACGTGTGGCATAGAGGACTTATCCAATTTTAGGACTGATCATTTATATTTATCTAGGGTCAAACCCAATTTATTTCATATAATTATGGGCATCATGTCAGCTAAGGCACCTTCATCAACCAAGTAATTATGCACATTCTTACCAAACATTCTAATGGTTAACAAAAAAGGTGTTACCTCAAGCTTGTCCTTGTAAATGACAACAATGGCATGATCATATTTTGATTTTTCAATCAACAGTATTCATTCAAGTATTTGATTAACAACTCTCTCTATTGGGTGAATTGAGCTAGCTTGTAAATATTCATATTTTCCTTGATCTTCTTCATATCTTTGACTATATTTTACCCTCTTTTTTTATGTGGTTATTCATTTTCTATTTGATCATTCCCTTTTGGAGGGGGGATTTTTGTCTATGTTAGGACCTAAAGGAGTGGTATGTTATTATTTGGAGTTCATGAAGTAGCAGTAGGCTACTTATTCCTCAATTTATAGTTGTTTATATGGAACTAATAAAAGGCATGGATTTCATCTATATTATCTTGACGTTCATTCTCATATTCCACTAGGAATAGGAAGTCATACATTTCAAAGAACATTGTTGTGTTGGAAGGACTGGGAATAGTAGAAGAATATGTCTCTACATGATTTGTAAATCTCTCTTGCATGTCCATTTCCTTCTAGAATATCTCAAAGGTGGTGTAAGACTTTATACAGTCTAGTTCACCATGTTGTGTTGTATTGTGGACTCAACACCAATTAGGTAGTGATACTTCCTTGATGTTTATCTTAGGTAATTTATTAGGTGGTTGTTATTTTTTGTTGTTTCTAGATCTATTGAAATTTCTCTTTTATCTATGATATATAAAATTATTATTAGTATTAAGGCCCATGGTGTTTTCAATTCACTTTGGCATGCTCAAGAACTCATTGCTTAGATTTTGAACCATTCTTTGGATAACATCCATATCTACTTTTCTAGAATCAAAATAAATACCTTGTGTATAAGAAATATTGACTAATATTAAAGATTAACTCTGATTTTTCTAATTATATACAGACACAAGATTGCTCAGGAATCTAAGATTCTAGTTAGGTAGAGCATGGGACAAAGGCGATTATGTATACTTTGATCCACAAAATTTTTATTAACATTTAGAATGGGGTTGAGGAATGAAAAATTAGGACCAATATTGGGTGGGACCAAGGCTTATAATGGGGGATTTAATCATTTGTCAATGTTAATAGCTTCAACATAAGCTAGTGGTAGTGTGGTAGTATTAGGTTCTCTATGGGGGAGGATAACCATCATAGAATCTAGATAATTATTATACATTTCAAGGGTTAATACCTCATTAGGTTTATAGTCAGTGTTAACTCAACTATACATCTTGTAGAATATTGCATTGAAGTATCTAAATAGTTCATTAGGTTCTATCCACATGTTTTCAAAGTGTTGGTATATGACACTTAGGATAGTGACCTATCCAAACTATACTAAAAGGGTGTTTTGACACTGATTTGAAGATGTAATCAAATTTTCTAGAATATTAAGAAGCTAATGATAAATAACATATTTGAAGATAAAATGGAAGATTAAGAATGTGACATGTTTTTGGGTTACACGCAAAATACCTAAAGCAATCTTAAAATCCTTTATGTGTTATTCAATAGTCCTACCTCCCAAGGGAGAAAAGGAAAGAAAATAAATTTTAGGGGTTTGGGAAAATCATGCACATCTCCAAGGACAAAAATGGTAGAGTTTTATAACCAAGATAAGGCCATCATGCATGAAATAAGATAGGATATTTTGATTGGGTAGAAATATTGGGCCTAAGATCCTCTTAAGACTCCTTTATCTAGCCTAACTTTTATATGGATCTCTAAGGGTGGGAATAACTAATGCAGAGCATCACAAGACACCAAGAATGTAAATATATTAAATAGTGTCATACTAATCAATTCTAGTTTGATTTGGCATGTTAAGGGTCTTTTAGGGTCCCTTTCAATTATTTATAGTAATTAAGAGTCCTTGAAGTTGTGTTTTGGAAGCCTTTTAGAGTTTCCCACCAAAATGTTTAATTTGAAAATTTGAAATTGAAACTAGACTCTAAAGTGGAATTTTGGATTTGTTTGAAATATAAATTATTGATGAATGTTGTATATTGGTCTTAAGAGGTGTGCGAGTGGTCTTAACATACAATGCATGATAGAAAAATGCAAAATTTAAGAAATTTGTTGTTGTAACTACCCTCCATATGTGGAGTTGGAAATAAAGAGGAACTTATTTGCATGTTTAGTATAATAGAGTAATAAAATGCATGAGGTAGTGGCTAAACATAGAGGAATAAATTTTTGAAGGATACAAAGATAGATAGCTGAGTAAATATAAGAAATATCAACCTTTCAAAGAACCTTGTCTGTCTTGTCCATTATGTACATGGTTATTGTATATGGATGTGATCAATCAATAAAATAATGTTTTGAATGAGTGAAATGTGATCCTATATGATATTATTGGTATATAATTCATATTCCATTTTTTTATTCTTTAATTAAGAGTGAAAATTAGTTTCTAATCTCTAGGTTAAGATCAGATTACTTAGTTCAGACAAATTTGTGAAGGTCCTGGTTTGAACACAATCAAGTAGATAGAGAAAAAGGGAAACATGGAGTTAATTTGAAAAAAATTTGGAGGTTGGGATATATTTTAAAATTCATCCTTAATTGGATAATTTGTTTCAATATTTGATAAATCCATTTAAAAGGTGGTAACTTATAACACAGTCCTAAGAAGAAGAAATTTTGTGTTCTCACAGTCGATAAACCAAGTTAATAATGGGTTTTTAAAGATTATTGAGATTGGTTGAAAGTTTTAATAGGTTTTTACAAGATTATTATCCCTTGGAAAGATAAATAATCCATTAGAGTTGCTAGAGACAACAAAATCCTTCTCTCACAGTTCCTTATGTATTTAGAACCCTACAAATTAACTAATTCAGGACCTTCAATGATTGATCAGGGTTAAATAATCATTAGTAAAGTTGTAAAAAGGTTAGGTATATCTTATAAAAACTTAATATCCATTTTATAGTTTGATAAATTCATTTAAGTGCTCAATATCACTTAGTCTATACACAGTCCTAGAAAGAACCCAAAAACCTTGTATTTGGGCTAGTTAGAGAGGTTTGGAGGTTAGATAAGTGCAAATAGTGGTTGGAAAATTTTAATATAGGTTGGTAATACATTTTATAGGTGTTTTATGTGTTTTAATGTTCTTAAAATTAAATTTTTTCCTTGTTATTCACTCTCGTCCTTACACAAGCCTGTGGAGACCAAGACCTAGGGTTTTAGAAGGAAACTTGTATAATTCTCTTTCTACCCATCCAAAAATCATAACTATGTAATATATTGTGTTTTTAGTTATAATATATTATTAATGAGGTCTTTAATTTATATTTGGTTGTATATTATGGATTATTGGACCATGTGTTTAACTAGGCCAAAAAGAGACCTAAAAGAAAAGGAGATGTGGTGAGTTAGTGAGGTTATACTGAGAATTGGACCATGAAACTTTGTGAGAAGTTTAATAATGATAAATAGTACCTCAAAATGGTGATTTTTTTCATGGAGGATAATTATATTTTTATAACCATATATATTTATGTCTAAATAGGGCTACTAGAGAAAGAAGGCCTAAAAAAAGAAAGGGTTGATTATGAGAGATTTCTTGTTTACAAATCATGTTATTTGATTGGATATGGAAATAGGTTTAAATATGCATGTGGATGATCATATGATACATAGTTATAAGGTGAGAACCATTGGATCATAATTTAGGCTTTAGGCCTATGTACATATATCAAAAGAGAGACAAGTTTTAGGCCAAAATCATGACTGGAGATTTGAAAAGGGTGTATGAAAGGATAATTAAGTTAGTACTAAGTATAGACATCTAAATATAGCCACCGATAACCTCCAACCAGGATTTTGACTAATTTCTACCAAAGTGCACAATTTGGCCTAAAAACACTAAAGTGCATTAAATGAGTTGAAATTGATATATTCAAGTGCCAATTTTGGCTAGAGTATCATTAAATGGGGCAATTCAATTTACGAGATAGCTAACTTTGATCAAATCATTTCAAGTCAAATTACCAATTTCACACCTAGGTGCCCTGGATTGCTCTTTTTCATCAAATCTCTTGCACAAGACACATGCCTTTGTTATTTGGTGTTGGTAACATCCTAAATGGGATAATGGATCCAAAACATCTGACATTAACTTCCAATTCTAATCTAGTCAAATTTTGGACCAATAACAAGACATTTTTACCAATTTGTGCACCAAGAGCCAAAATTTACACCAAAGTTGACTAATCATTTTTTAGGCTAATTAAACCAAATTAGGGCCTTAAATTAATTTTCCATGTAACTTGTTGAATAAATATTTATTGTAAATTGATTTCTATTTACTACATCATCATATTGGGTAGCATCCATAAGCCATAAATGCATAAAATGTTAGGATTATGGGTCTCCCATACCTCATTAAGAACCTCCATCCCTATCCAATACCCCTCTATCCCAGATATTAATGGAGATATTTTTATAATGAATTTTATATTTGGATTTATTCATGGCCACACATCTCAATCTTGAGATGGATGGTCATGGTTGATCCTCAAACCATTCCAAAAATCTATAAATAGGAGGCCTTGCCTAATGAATTTTAAGCTCTCACATGCCAAATTTATAATGTTAAATTGATTCTAAATCTTCATGAAAATTAGTGTGATATTGTCCAAATATTGATCTAAGCCAAGCCAAGCTAAAGCCACAAGGTGCCAAGGAGAAAAGGAGATAGCCAAGCCTCCTTTAATGAAGACTTCATGAGCTTAAGCTAAGCAAGCCAATACTACAAGATAATTTGGAGCATTCAAGGGAGGTGAAATATTTGATCTCTTTCATGGTTTAGTTGTGTTTCCGTTCTAGTATTATTAACTAAGCTCAACCAAGTAACTAGGCCTAGAGAAGTATGTTAGCTAGTGTGTTAGTTTTTCAATTTGATTTCATTTTGTCACTAACAAGATACTAACACCTCTCTTGAGTGAAATTCCTAGTCTACACTAAGTATAGAGAGAGAGGATGAATTATAGTTCTTTAAGAAAAGTCTATGTTTGAAGAGAGGCCTAGAAACATAGTGTTCTCAAGAGGGATATTGATCAAAGGAGAGAGATAAATAAATGAGGAATGTACCTACAAAGTAAAGCCAAATCAGAGTTTAAAAGGTGTTGAAAGAAGATATCATAGTCAGAGAATGACAAAATAATATTTTAGACTTAGGCCCTGCATCAAGTGGTATCAGATCGGGTAAGCTCTTGGAAATTTTATGCTAAATGAGTGTTATAGGTTGATATGTAAGGTGTTAATGAAGGTTGCAAGAATAAGGTGAGAAAAGAAAAGAAAGAGTAAAGAGTTGGTTGTATAATCATCCCTAAGAAGAGAGCTAACAAAATCTCAAGAGAGATAAGAGAGACTCTAGGTGAGAGTCATGGTTCTAAGGTGATAAAGACTTGTACAAGAGGGTTCCAAGGTGAAAAATACTTGGACAAGTGAAGATGAATATAGAGAGGGTAAAGGAGAATAAGGGCATAACTGAGTTAGACTACCATAAGAAGAGAAACAAGAATTTAGACCTAAAGAGAAAGGTGTTATATGTTGAAGAAGAGATGAGTGAGATGGATAAAATATTGGAGAAGATAAAGTTCTTGGTGGAGCTCATAAAAGAATAATATAGCCAATGGTATGGATGGGTGAAGATAAAGAAGAGGGTTGAGTGGCCTATAAGGTTACTCATAGAGAGAAGAAATAATATGGTGATGAGAGACAATGAGAAGAAGAAGTTGTTATGTAGGTAGCTTAATAAGGAGATGAAGAATTTTATTATGAGTGAACAAGAGGGAGGTTAGAATCACCTTAAGGAGAAGAAGATGGTATTAGAGTCAAAGCATCCTAAGGAGAATATGGAGGCAAACAAGCCTCAAATTTTTGAAACTAAGGATTTATTATCATGTGTGTATGAATGTAAATTATTGAATGAGGAATTAATCCATTTTGAGGACTCAAAGATTGAAATCAAGGAGGATATCAAGCATGAACATCATGCTTATGTGGAAGAAGAAGAATATAAAGATGAAGCACCCATTAAAGTGTTTATGAAACTTGATATGTAGTAAGAGGAGGTGCCTAATTGGAAACATAAGGAAGACAAGATTCAAGAACAAGTTGTGGCAATAGAATAAAATTAAGAAGAGGGGTATGGTTTGAACCCTCACAAACTATATAAGGATATGGTGTAATATAAGACAAAATAAAACATAGATATCTAGTATGAAACAATGGTGTCTAAATGAATAAAAAGTATGAAGGCAAGTAACAACCATATACAAGAGAACTAACCCATGAAGATAGAGAAAGGTAAGAAGTCAATTCATTATATTGATCATGTTGTAGCTAAGTCTGCTAGATGTTCTCAAGATGAGATAAGGATAGAAGGTTGTCAATAAGTATTGTGTTGATGGAAGTAAATTTATCAAAGTGGTGTCCTTGAAATATAAGAAAGGCTATGAGAATACTCACTATGAGATGGTGAATTATTATGAAGAGGAAACAAAATATGATATAGACATGAGTAAGACAAGGATGAAGGCAACACTAAGGAATCAATAGTCACTAGAGCATGAAGACTAAGGATGAAGCATTGATGAGAAGATAGATCAACCAAGGGTAATTTAACTAAGAATGATCAATGAATAAGGAAGCTATGGAATATGTATGTGAGTAATGAGGATCATCCCTTATAGACAGAGATAATGAAGAAAATTCAAATATAGAGGACATAGAAGATGAGGAGAGCAAGGTGTTACATCAAATCAAGTACTTCATAAAGGTAGTAGATGAGTTAAAACCAAGGCAAGAGGACAAAAAAACAAGAACTAGATGAGAAAAATAAATTTAAGTGGAGAAACAACAAGAGGATATTATAAGATCATCAAAGAAAGAATTGGAAATCAAGAAAAAATTTGACAAAGAAAACTTGATCAAGAGTTTAAATTCTCCCACTTGGGGAGTAGGATGCAGAGCATCAGAGGACACCAAGAATGTAAATATATTAAATAGTCTCGGAGTGGTAATTTATAATTTATTTTGGGGTGTTATGGGTATTATATGGTCCCTTGGGATGGTTCATATACATTAAGAGTACTTGAAATTGTGTCTGAAGCCTTTTGAATTTTCTCACCAAAATGGATAATTTGAAATTGGAACTAAACTTTAGAGAGTAATTTAAATTTGTTTAAAATATAAATGATTTGAGAATGTTTCATGTTTTTCCTGTGAGGTGTGTGAGTGGTATTAGTGTAAAATTCATGGTATAATAATGAAAAATTCAATAAATTTGTTATAACTTCCCTCCATATGTGGAGTTGGAAAGAAAGAGGAAGTTATTTGCATGTTTAGTATAATAGAAGAATATAATGCATGAGGTAGGGATGAACATAACTTATGGTGTTATAGGATTAAATTTTTGAAGGAGAAATAGGTAGATACCTGAGTAAAGATAATAAATATTAAGCTTTCAAACTCTATCTACCTTGTCCATTCTGTACATGGTTATTGTATATGGATGTGATCAATAAATAAAAGAACGTTTTGAATGAGTGCAATGTAAGCCTCAATGAGATGATTGGTATGTAAGTAATATTAAATTATTATTTTTCTTAAATTAAGAGTTAAAATTAGTTTCTAACCTCCAATTTAATACCAAATTACTTAGTTTAAACAAGTTTGTGAAGGTCTTATTGTGAACACAGTCAAGTAGACAAAGAACAGGGGAATATTGGAGGTCATTTACAAATGTTTTGGAGGTTGGGAGAATAGTGTGAAATTCATAATTAATTGGAGAATTTTTTTCAATATTGTATAAATCCATTTATAATGTGGTAACTTATAACATAGTCTCAAGAAGGAGAAATTATGTGTTTTCACAGTAAAGAAACCAAGTTACTAATACATTTTTGAAGAGGGTTAAGCTTTGTTCAAAGTTTGTATAGGATGTTATAAGAGTATATATTATTTAATTTATGTGTTTTATCCCTTTAAATATCAAAAATCCATTAGAGTTACTAGAGACAAAAAAATCCTTCTCTCATAGTTCTTTGTGTATTCGAAACCCTGCAAGTTGATTAATTGGAGACATTTAGTGATTTATTAAGGTTAAATAATAATTTGGAAACTTTTTAAATTTTTTTCAAACCATATAAAAAATTAATATCCCTTTTATATTATTATAAATTCATTAAAGTCCTCAAAATCACTTAATCTGTCCACACAGTGCTAGAAAGAACCCAAAAACCTTATATTTTGGTTGGTTAGAGAGGTTTAGAGGTTAAATATGTGAAAATAGTGGTTGAAGGAGTTGAATATAGGTTGGTCATACATTTTTCAGGTGTTTTAAGTGTTTTAAGGGTGTCAAAATTCAAATTTTTCCTTCTTATTCACTCTCAACCTTGCACAGGCCTATACAGACCAAGACCTAGGGTTTTAGAAGTAAACTTGCATAATTCTATTTTTACCTAGCCAAAAATCATAAAATTTTGTAAACCATTGTGTTTTGAGTTTTAATAGAGTATTAATGAGGTATTGAGTTTATATTTTTCCATACAATACTAATTATTGGATTTTGTGTTTAGTTAGGCCTAAAAGAGAAGGAGATGTGGTGAGTTAGTGAGGTTATACTAAGAATTGGACCATGAAACTGTAAAGTAAAAATAACTCTATGTTTCATTTTGATTCACAGTCATGCAATCCAAATTTTGTCCTTGTACACTTTGGTTTGAGAAGATGGAGTTTTTGACTCAGAGCGTGAGCTCGAATTTCTTTTTGCCTCAATTTTGTCTAAGTGTCAAAATCGAGCGGAAGCTGCCAAGTGTAATCGGCCGAGGCACCTTTCATAATTTCTAGAAGTTGGTCAAGACATGCCACACATCTCATATTAACTTAGTAGAATGTGACAAGTGTTAGCATCTGTGTTTCATGTCAGTGTCCATGTTTCAAATCTCTTTTGAGCGGAAGGTTTCAACAAGCTAAGTATCAAGATCAAGCGGGAGGTGCCAGGTGGCAATAGCAAAAGGTTTTAATGTGATTTTATAAAAGCAAAAAATGATGCCATGTATCCCCAGCTGAAGAGAGTAGAAGCCACCACGTGTCAACCTCTGAATTATCTTCATTTTGTTTCATTGACAAGTAAAGACTATGGTGGGTCCTGGGTTTTGGTTTTGAAGCAAGCAGAAGCCACCAAGTGTCATCGTCTGTATAAGTATGAAATGAGGCCCGATTGTTTCTATAATATAGATAGGGAAACATGGAGATGGACACGTGTCACCTTCCATAGGTTTCTCAAAAGGTAGATAAAGGCAATGGAGATCACCATGTGTCCTTTGTCAAGAATAAGTAGAAAGTGCCACATGTCCCTGTTCCCTTTTTGAAGTTGCTCAAATGAGAAGTGTTGTGGGTCCCATTTTCTATAGAAGTTGTTTAATTTTTGGAGAAGCAGATGGTGACAGATGTCAAGGACCAAACACTTCTAAGCAAAGATACACTAAGAGTATAGGTAATGCAGAAAGTGCCATGTGTCTTCGGTAAGGCTGTAAAACATGCCAAGTGTCTTTTTCGGATGCCTCCTAAGTAATAAGAAGGTTTTCAAGAAATTGGCCAAGTGTCCTCTTCCGTTTGATAGAAGGGAACGTCTTGTGTATTTGTTTCAGCCAGTGAACTGTAGGAAGATGGAATGTTTCAGAATCTAAGAAATATCTTTTGTTAGACACTTCCAATTTAGTTAGAGTTTAGTTGGGCCATTAGATTGGGAACACGCAAACAATCTAGAGTGAATCCAATGCTATAAAGAGGGGTGCAGAGATCACCAGAAATCATCACCAGATAATTGGAGAGAATTTTCTGTGAGAGAATACTGTCAAGATTTTTTAGACTTTTAGAGATGTGATCAAGAATATCATTTGCCTTTGTTCTATTTTCTTGAATTGGAAAGTTTATGTAACTATGCATTTTTCTATGCCTTTTATGTAACTTGAGAGTTAATAAGAAGACTGAGTTCTATGCCTTTGTTGATATTTCTCTATATCATTACAAAAGTAGTCTAAGTTGTGAGCCTTTGTTTCTATTGTTTTTATCTTTTACATTGATCATGCCTTGTTTGCTCTTTAATGTAATTGAATCTCACATATAGTTTCACTATGCTTAGAATTAAGGGTCGAATTACATTCAGGCGCATCACCATAGTTAGATTTTCTTCTTTTGCATTTGTGTTTTTATTTAGATTCCTATCCCTTTCCTCCCAACACTCGAGATAAAGAAGATACCAGCTTCTTAAAAATCTGGAGGTCATTTCAAGTTGCAAGTCCCACATTTTTGAAACTTCCCATTGTTGGTGTTAGAACAAAGCACAATTTTAACCATCAATAGTTTTTAGCACGCCCAGTGGGATAAGTCTTGAAGTTTTTTTCAAAACCATATGAACCAGAGAGCTACAAGGAGTCAGAGCTGTAGACCTATAACCAGATCTAAATCTATTGTAAATCCAGGTATACTTTTACAACCTTTGGTAAATAGCCCAAGAAGAAGAGTCAATCAATTTATACCAATACCACGAGTAAATATGGGAGCCCCTATACCCCCAAGGAATTATGCAAGTTGTAACACTGGTAGTCCTTTGATTCTCCCAATACCACCAGCCACTTGGGATCCTATCCCAGTAAATGCCTTGAAATCTCTACCCAAATTAAGAGGGAAAGATTTTAAAACACCTAAAGAACATCTTCAAGATGTATCAGATGTCTGTGTTATAAATGTTGTCACACAATAGAATGTGGCTGTAAGGTTATTATCAACTTCTTTTAAAGGAAAGGCTCTGGAATGGTACCGGTCCTTGACCCCAAATACTATATCTACATGGGATCAAATCAGAGATTTTTTATTTGAAAGATTTGAAGAAAAGGGTGATAAGTATTCTTTGTTACAGCAATTGATTACCATCCAAAGGGCACCAAAAGAAGCAATGACAGACTTCAATTCCAAATTTCAAAAGACTTGGGAAAGGATCCCTGCTATAGCTAGACCATTACCAGGTATGGCTATAGGGTTTTATCTTAAGGCTTTAAATTCAAATATATCTGTTATGATTCAATCACTTGGTGGTCAAACTCTGCCAGAGGCTTATGACTATGTAGTCAGAGCTGAAAATAATTTGATAGATGCTGGAAAGTTACCTCCAAGGCCTCCCATGCCCATGTTTCCAAAAATTACCTTGCCATTACCTCAAGAAGCCCCTAAATCCATAGCCCCACCTATGTCTATGTATCAATATCCTCAACCACCTGCTAAAGAACTTGTCCCTACCCAGTAATCTGAGAAGGATGATATCAAGAATATATTAAGGACATTTTCTAATGAGTTGATTAATATAAAAAGATAGAAGAATCCTTACCCTAGACCTCAATATCAAGGCTACCAAGGAAATAGATTTTAATCATAGCCAAACCAATACCAGGGTCCTCAAAGGCAAAATAACCCTCAGCCAGTAAACCAATTAGTTGCAGTCCCTACACCCTCACAAAATATTCCCCCCAATTCAAATAGGGAGATTGTTCAAGGTTAAAATAATTATGTGGATAGCACTAATGCCTGGTGTTTCCCTTGTAATAATGCTCATACACCTAGAGATTTTTCCATGGGTAATTTATAACAAAAGGTAGCAGAGCAAAGAAGAATGGATGGATAATTTACAAGTACTAGTGACAATCAAGCCCACCAATCTCTTGGTATGCAAAATTCAGTCCTAATGGCTCAGATGCAAGGAATGTCTTTACAAAAAGAAGAAGAAATAGCCCCATAACATGCTTTGTTCTCATGGGTTGAAGATGAAGAATCAGTATTCTTGAATGAAGCTTCTACTTCCAAGAAACCAGTGGTGCAATCAGATTACTATACTAGATTAAAGAGAAGAATGGTGGAACAGCCTGAGGTTGCAAATAAACAAGTTATGGAAAGTGTTAAGGTGTGGAGCTAAAAGCTTCACCAAAGGAGCATTTTTCAAAGTTGCAGGTTTACACAGTCACCGGCGTCGGTCAGGAGCAACCGACATCAGTTAGGAGCAGACCAAGAGATGCTGGCATCGATCATGGATCGGCCGATGTCGGTCACAGGCAAGCAAGCAGGAACCGATGTCGATTACCTGTGCGTCCAAAAAGCTATTTCCATGGACAGAACAGATTGTTTGCATGTTAGGATTAAGTGATAGTCTAAAGTCCGCATCTCTATTATTAGTAAGACTGTTTAGAGCCCTTGATTGGGAGGTGCATCTGATGGTTGTAGTTGTATGCTCATGTTTCCTAATTATTATATAATAGGAAAGATCTTCTTAGCTTATTGTATGATTAGTGTTGAACAGTACAGAATTGTATATGTGAATCATTCCAGGGTGTTGGAGTTGATTTTACTTGAGAGAGAGAGCTCTTGAGGAAAAGAGATCTAGATAGAGATCTGTACATATGAGAGAGGTGTGGAAGAAAAGAAGTTTCTTCAATTGTATTCTTTCTGTAAAGAGTTTAATACAAGTTTTCAGGGTGGTTTCTTGTATCTCTTCTTCTTGCTATATTTTTGATTCTAGTTACTTATCTTTCTGGTTTAATTCCGCATTTATTACTTTCATATTATAATCAACATTGTTGGTTGATCCCCAACAAGTGGTATCAGAGCTCAGGTTCACTAACAGGTGGTTCAGATCTGTGTAGTGTGTATTGATTACAGGTTACTCACAGGGGTTTTTGTAGGGATTTCTGTTTGAGTGGGAGAAGCAATGGCAAAAGAAAGTAAACTGAGAATGGAGAAGTTTAATGGCAAAAATTATCAACATTAGAGAATGCAGATAGAGGATTATCTGTATCAGAAAGATCTATACTTACCATTAGGTGGGATTGCAAAAAAGCCCACAGACATGGATGATGAAGAATGGGAAGCTCTTGATAGAAAGGCTCTGGGGTCTATAAGACTGAGTCTGGCATCTACTGTGATATCTAATCTATCACAGGCAAAGTCTATGGTAGAGTTAATGACTACTTTAGCAAATTTGTATGAAAAAACCTCAGCTTCTAATAAGGTATATCTTATGAAGCAGTTATTTAATTTGCATATGCAGGAAGGTGGATCTGTATCTAATCATCTAAATGATTTCCATGGAATTGTAAATTAATTAAGTTCAGTCAAAATAGTGTTTGATGATGAAATTAAATCTCTTTTAATATTATGTTCTTTGCTTGAAAGCTGACATAGCTTAGTAATGGCACTTAGTAATACTGCATCTGCTTTAAATATTTTAAAAGTAGAGGATGTTGTTAGTGCAATCTTGAATTAAGAAATTTGCAGGAAAAGCACAGAGGAAACATCAGGGAACACTTTAAGTTTTGAGAGTAGGAGAAGGCAAAAAGAGAAGAGCAAGAGGAGATCAAGGTCTAAGTCAAAGGTGAGAGGTAGATTCAAATCTAGAAATGGCAGGAAGCCACAATGCTGGAATTGTGGAAAGATTAGGCACATAAGCAGAGATTGCTGGTCAAAGCCTAAGGAGGACAATCAGCATGAAGGAAAGGAAGAAGCAAAGGTTGCAGGTATTGCACAAGATGCTTTAATATTCTCTTTGCATAATAATATTGAATCTTGGGTTTTAAATTCTGGTGCATCTTTCCATGCAACCCCTAATAGAGAATATTTTAGTGACTATGTCCATGGAGATTTTGGAATAGTGTATTTAGGGGATGATGAGCCTTGTAAAATTATTGGCAAAGGAAAAGTGCCGCTGAAAATGTAGAATGGCAACACATGGGTGTTGAGAGATGTTATGCATGTTCCCAGCTTGAAGAGGAATTTGATTTCTGTAGGAAAGTTAGGGGATGAGGGTTGTATAGTAACTCTCACAACTGAATCTTAGAAGGTGACCAAGGGTGCACTTGTAATGGCCAGAGGTAAGAGAGTAGGTACTCTCTATTTATGTAATTGTGTTACTAATAATTCTCCTTCTGTATTATCTACTTCAGATGTGGATGCAAAATTGTGGCACTCAAGGCTTGCCCACATGAGTGAGAAGGGAATGTCTATTCTTAAGTTAAAAGGTAAGCTTTCAGATTTGAAAAGCATAGATCTGGATTTTTGTGAGCATTGTGTGTTTGGAAAATAGAAGAGAATGAGTTTTCTCAAGACTGGGTCAACAAAGAAGAAGCATAAGTTGCAGCTTGTTCACACAGACATGTGGGGACCGGCTCAGGTTGATTCTATTGGAAGATCACAGTACTATGTTTTGTTCATAGATGATGCTACAAGAAAGGTATGGGTATATTGTATTAAGAATAAATCTGATGTTTTTGACATGTTTAAGATTTGGAAAGCTATGGTTGAGAATGAAATAGGCAGAAGATTGAAGTGCCTGAGATCTGACAATAGTGGTGAGTTCTGCAGCTATAAGTTCAACTGGTATTGTTATATGCATGGGATCTGTAGGCAAAGGATGGTTCCAAGAACACCTCAGTAGAATATATTTCCTAAAAAGATGAATAGAACAATAATGGAGCATGCAAGGTGTATGAGACTGCATGCTGGTTTGCCCTTAGAGTTTTGGGCAGAAGCTGTGGATACTGTAGTGTACTTGATTAATAGAGGACCCTCTATAGCTCTAGATGGTGGAATTCTAGAAGAGGCATGGACAGGTAAAAAGGTAGATCTCTCATTTCTCAAAGTGTTTGGTTGTGAAGCCTTTGTGCACGTTGATAAGAAAAATAGAAAGAAGCTAGATGCTAAGTCTATGAGGTGCACATTTATTGGCTATGGCTCTGATGATTTTGGATTCAGGTTTTGGAATCTAGGAACTAATAAGATAATTAGGAGCCATGATGTTATTTTCAATGAAAAAGTGATGTATAGTGATTAGCTGAAGAAACTAAATCAATCTGGGTAGAGCATTGGAGAATTAGACGAAGTGACAGTCCAAAATGAGCTCACGAGAAAAATTTATCACAGATAGGAAAACACAGAGACCGATGTCAGTCAGGAAGGAACCGACGTCGACAATACAAAAATTGATGTCAGTCAGACAGTGACCGACATCGGCCAGGTAGGAACCGACATCGGTCAGGTAAAATTGACGTCGGCCAGTTACAGGCCTGGAAGTGATCGAGGTCAGTCACTGTCAGAGAATTTGGGTGGATAGCATGTTGTGATGAGTCTCAGACGCCCATCAGGAGGTCAGAAAGGGTAAGTAAACCTCCAATTCAATATTCCCCTTCATTATTCTATTTATTGCTAACTGATGGTAGAGAACCAGAGAGTTTTGATGAAGCAATATAGGTGGAATCCAAGAATCAGTTGGAGCGTGGCATGGTTGAGGAAATGGAGTCCTTGAGAGAGAACCAAACATGGGATTTGGTTGAGTTGCCAGCTGGTAAGAAGACACTTAAGAATAGATGGACCTACAGATTGAAAGAAGGTGAGGATGGATAGATGAGATATAAGGCCAGGTTGGTAGTGAAAGGATTTGCACAGAAACCAGGTATTGATTTTGGTGAGATTTTTTCTCCTGTTGTTAAAATGACTTCTATATGGAATGTATTGTCTTTAGTTGCTATTGAAGATTTGCATCTTGAGCAGCTTGATGTTAAGATAGCGTTTCTTCATGGAGATTTGGATGAAGAAATATATATGGAACAGTCAGAAGGATTTGAGGTCAAAGGTAAGGAGAAGTTAGTGTGCAGATTGAAGAAAATCTTGTATGGCCTCAAGCAAGCTCTTAGACAGTGGTATCTGAGATTTGACAGGTTTATGACTGAGCATGGATATAGTAGGTGTCAATTTGACCATTGTGTGTATTTTAAGAGATTATATAATGGTAGATATATTATTATGTTGTTGTATGTATATGATATGATGGTTGCAGGATCACACATGCAGGATATCTCTGAGCTTAAGTTGAAATTAGCTCACACATTTGTCATGAAGGATTTGGGAGTAGCAAAAAGAATCCTTGGCATGAGCATTAAGAGAGATAGGAAAAATCACAGGTTGATTTTGTCTCAAGAGGATTATGTGAACAAGCTGTTGAAACGGTTCAATATGCAGAATGCAAAATCGGTAAGCACACCTTTGGCTGGACATTTTAAGTTGAGTAAAGAATAATGTCCTAATTCACATGATGAGGTAGATTACATGAGTAGAGTTCCATATTCTTCCACAGTAGGGAGTTTAATGTATGCAATGGTTTATACTAGACCGGATATTGTCCAAGCAGTGGGAGTTGTAAGTAAGTATATGGCCAATCCAGGGAAGGAGCACTGGAAAGCAGTTCAGTGGATCCTTAGATATCTGAGAGGAACCAGCAGTAGGCATTTGTGCTATGGAGGTTCATATACTTCTCTACATGGTTATGTAGATTTAGATATGGCAGGGAATTTGGATGGCAGGAGAAGCACCACAGGATATGTTTTCACTATTGGTGGAACAGTGGTTAGCTGGATATCAAAGTTGCAGAAGGTTGTTGCCTTGTCAACTACAGAATCAGAATATATTGCAGTCACAGAGGCTAGCAAAGAGATGATATGGATGACATGGTTCATGGAAGATCTAGGAAAGGAGTAAGAGAGTTGCAAATTATACAGTGATAGTCAGAGTGCAATTCATTTGGCTAAGAATTCAGCCTTTCATTCAAGAACAAAGCATATACAGCTTAGGTACCACTTCATTAGATAGGTATTGGAGGATGGTGAGTTGAAGCTGGAGAAGATCCATATAGATAAGAATCCTACAGATATGTTAACCAAGCCGGTTATAAAGGAGAAGTTGAATTTTCATTCAACTTCTATTGGTCTTCATGATTGAGTTGAAGATGGAGGAGCTAGAAGATGTTGTTATACAGGTACTGGTGCAGTTGTTTATCTCCAAGTGGGATATTGTTAAGGTGTGGAGATAAAAGCTTCACCAAAGGAGCATTTTGCAAAGTTACAAGTTTACACAGTCACCAGCGTCGGTCAAGAGCGACCGACGTCAGTTAGGAGTAGACCAAGAGATGTCGGTGTCGGTCATGGATCGGCCGACATCGGTCACAGGCAAGCAGGCAGGAACCGATATCGGTTACCTGTGCGTTCAGAAAGCTATTTCTGTGGATAGAACAGATTGTTTGCATGTTAGGATTAAGTGATAGTCTTAAGTCTGCATCTCTATTATTAGTAAGACTATTTAGAGCCCTTGATTAGGAGGTACATCTGATGGCTGTAGTTGTATGCTCATGTTTCCTAATTATTATATAATAGGAAAGATCTTCTTAGCTTATTGTATGATTAGTGTTGAACAGTACAGAATTGTATATGTGAATCATTCCAAGGTGTTGAAGTTGATTGTACTTAAGAGAGAGAGCTCTTGAGGGAAAGAGATCTAGATAGAGATCTGTACATCTGAGAGAGGTGTGGAAGAAAAGAAGTTTCTTCAATTGTATTCCTTCTGTAAAGAGTTTAATACAAGTTTTCAGGGTGGTTTCTTGTATCTCTTATTCTTGCTATATTTTTGATTCTAGTTACTTATCTTTTTGGTTTAATTCTGCATTTATTGCTTTCATATTGTAATCAACATTGTTGGTTGATCCCCAATAAAAAGTCCTCCATTTCAAGGTCAAAGGAACATAGCTGTTAGACAAGAAGTGCCACAACCAGTGCTAAATCAAGTAGTTCCTGGACCAGTTCAAGAAAAAGCAAGGTATCCTTACTTTCCAAGAACCCAAACTCTGGGACCAATGAATGTGGTAGATCAATTAAAGAGGACTCCAGCACAAGTATCAATCTAGGACATATTAGCCATCCCTGAAAAAAATACACTATTACAAGAGGCTCCACAAGGCCAAGCAGTGCCCAAACATACTGAGATCAAAGAAAGATTTGCTGAAAAAGAAAAGCTCAAGGACACAATTCATCTGCAGACAACAGCCCTAGTGAACAATCCACTAGAGGTAAGCAAATCAAAACTAGACCCTTTCTTTTTGACTTTGATAGTTGGCAAGATACTACTGTATAATGCAATGATAGATTCAAGGGCTAGTATTACAGTAATACCAAAGGCAATAACAAATGCTTTAAAGATAAAGTATGAGCCACTCACTAAAGGATTTATGCAACTAGATGGCAAATCAGTGCAAACAATAGGGAGAATTAGACAACTCCCATTACAATTATATACTTGTCTTAATATAATTGTTAATCAAGATATAGTAGTCATAGATATACCTCCTATTTTTAGTTTATGTTTATCAAGAGACTTTACAACCAAGATAGGAAGATATATGTCTCTTGATTGGTCTCACCTCATTCTAAGAATCAAATATGGTTCAAAGATGAAAATTATATCTGAACCACTATCAAAGGATCATATTACCAATGAACCAACATCAAAATTAGAGGCAGATCATCCTATGTTAAAAAAGGAAGAAAGGGTTTTTTTTGAAGAGTTAGGCGACTAGACTGAGCATGATTAAGAAGAAGAAAATAACCAGTTGTTAGCTATGATGCATAGTGACCCATATGGGAATTATGACTCTACTGGTCTAGGCACTTATGTCATTTTTGATGAGGACCATGAAATCCCAAATGTTTTAAGGGAAGAGGCACTAACTACTCAAGAATCTAAAAAAGATTCAGAAATCTGGACTTTAAATTTTGATGGGGCTAGAAGTAAAAATGGTGCTGGAGCAATAATTTGTCTTACTGCTCCAAATGGTGAGAAAATTTTAAGGGCTATCCATTTCCAATTTTCCTAAACAAATAATGATGCTGAGTATGAATCTCTAGTACATGGGCTCCTGTTAGCCAAGGAAAAGGGAATAAAGAATCTAATAGTAAAAGGAGATTAAGAATTAGTAGTGAAGCAAATTAGAGAAAAGGCAATAGCCAAAAATGTAAGGATGAGATCCTACATACATAAGATTTGGGACTTAATAGAATATTTTGAAGCCTTCAATATTGAAGTAGTCCCTAGGATTCAAAATTTTGAAGCTGATAGGATGGCCCAGATTGGCTCACAATTTGATCCAGTAACTAGCCTATTAATTAACAATGAGTCAGTAAAAGTTATAGTGAGGCCAACTATTCTAGATAATGATGAGAACTGGCAAGTATTTAAAAATGATTCTCAAGTACTCTCATTTTTACAATAATCAGATGAGTTTGCTGATCAATTGCAAACCAAAATTGAAGAGGCATATGGAGATTAAGTCATACAATTAAAGACTAATAAACTTCCCAAAGGCTTGATCACTTTAGAGAATCTATTTGATCCAAAAGATGTAAGTCTGGAGAAGAAAAGGTTCTAAGTAAACAAAGTAGACTATTCTAAAATTGAGGTGAGTGAAGGGAAAAAATTAAAAGTTAGAAATTCTACAACTCAAGTAGAAAAGGAAAGACTAATTGAATTATGCAAAAAATATGACAGGGTCATAGCCTGGAGTTATGAAGACCTTCATGGATATAATAAAGACATTATTCAGCACACAATAGAACTGACTGAAGGATCTAAGCCCATCAGACAGAAACAGAGGCTAGTAAATCTAAGGATTGAGCCTCTAATGGTAGATGAGTTGTAGAAACTTTTAGATTCTAAAATAATTTTTCCAGTCAAACACTTAACATGGGTATCAAATATAGTACCAGTTAGGAAAAAGAATGGTGATATAAGACTTTGTGTAGATTTCAGAGATCTAAATAGAGAATCTTTGAAAGATCACTATCCCTTGCCCTCCATGAAAAAAATTCTACAAACTGTGGCTGGATCAGAGAGATTTTCTTTGCTAGATGGTTTCTCTGGATACAATCAGATTTGGTTGGCCGATGAAGACCAATACAAGACTGATTTTACTACCAAATGGGGAACATTTGCATATGCTAAGATGCCATTTGGCCTATCAAATGCTAGAGCCACTTTTCAAAGAGCTATGGATGTTGCATTTGGGGAACTTATAAATAAAATCATCCTAATTTATCTTGATGATCTTACTATTTTTTCAAAAAATGATGTTGATCATTTTGATCATTTAGAAGCTATTTTTAAAAAATGTCAAGAATTTGGAATATATTTGAACCCTAAGAAATGTATCTTTGTTGTCCCTCAAGGCAAATTATTGGGGCATATAGTATCTAAAGAAGGAGTTTCCATAGATCTTGAAAGAGTTGCAGCTATATTGAACCTTCCTCTTCCAGTAAATAAAAAAGTAGTTTAGTCTTTTTTACGGAAGATTAATTTTGTCAATAGGTTCATATCTGATTTTGTAGGCTTAGTGAGACCAGTGACACTCTTGTTAAAGAAAGACCTGATTTTCAAGTGGACTATAGAAGGAAGGCAAGCTTTTGAAGAGATCAAGAAGGCTATCTCAACAGCCCCAGTACTTAGAACCCCAATTTTTTCTAAGCCTTTTGTAATGTATGTCTATGGAGGAGAGTTAAGTGTTGTTGTTGTCTTAACACAAAAGGATGATAGACAGGAGGGAGAGCACCCAATATCCTTTTTCTCAAGAACTCTCAAGGAGTATGAAACCAGATACAACATTGTAGAGAAACAAGCATATGTTATGGTAAAAGCCCTTAATAAATTCAGGCATATGGTATCAAGAAGCAAAATTATGATACTTGTAGCTCACCCAAGTGTCAGAGAATACATCATGGAGGGAGAAATTACTAAAAAGAGAGCTAACTGGATAACCAAGATCCTTGAATATGATGTAGAGGTCAAACCCACTAAGTTAGTCAGAGGTAGGGGTTTGTGCCAATATATGACTCAAGAGCTTGAAAAGATGATACATGAAGAGACAAATTCAAAAGAAGAAAAGGAAATTGTATTAAGGATACAAGAGGTAGATCAAGAATCCTAGGTCACAAGCAGGATTTATTTTATGAAATATGAGATTTACCCAAGAGATATCCCTCAAAATAAGAGAAGATATTATAGGATACAAGGAGTTCATTTTGTTTTAATTGAACAGGTTCTTTTCAAAAGAAATTTTGATGGCAAATTGTTAAGATGTGTAGAAAAGGTTGAGGCTAAGAAAATACTACATGAAATGCATCATGGAGTATCAGGTGGACATTTTTTTGCAAAGACCACAGCTATAAAGATAAGTGAGGTAGGTTATTTTTGGCCTACTTTATTTACAGATTGTTATCAATTGGTTAAAAAATGTCAATCCTATCAATATTATGTGGGGATGAGAAGGAATGAAACAATGCCCCTTGGTCCTATAATTGTGGATGAACCTTTTGCTCAATGGGGTCTTGACTTCATTGGAATGATAAATCCAGTGTCTAGTATGGGTCACAAATGGATCTTAATTGCCACAGATTATTTTACCATATGGACTGAGGTTGTGCCACTTAAAGAAGCAACAAAAAATGTGATCCTAGATTTTCTAGGGAGTATCACTACTCACTTTGGGGCTCCTCACACCATAATTTCAAATAATGCTAAAGCATTTTTAGGGTCTAAAGTATCTGACTTTGCATTAAAGCATGGAATATATCTAAAAAATTCCTTCAACTATTACCCTCAGGGTAATGGTTTGGCAGAACCAACTAACAAGAACCTGATTAGACTCATCAAAAGAATAGGAGCTGATCATCACAAAGAATGGCATAAAGTTCTTAATTTATCACTATGGGCTGATAGAATCACACCTAAAAAGGTGATCAAAATGTCCACATATGAATTGGTATATGGAAAATCTATCGTAATACCACTAATTTTGGAGATTCTTGCTCTCCAACTGATCAAACAGATTTAAATTGAGGAAAATGGCCCCATGTAGGTCAGACTTGCGAAACTTTTGGAAGTTTAGGAAAAGAGGGATGCAGCCCATGATTCATTGGTAAAGCATCAAAAAATAATTAAATATTGTTTTGATAAAAGGACTTCAAATCCCCATTTCAAAACAGACTCAATTTTTTTTAAATGGGATGCAAGAGCTGCCAAACTGGGTCAACACACTAAATTTGAAGCATTATGGACTGGCCCTTATAAAATTCATGCGTGTAAACAAAAAAATTTGTTTGAGCTAGAAACAATGGAAGGCGAACCTAAAGAGATTCCTATGATTGGAATTTATTTGAAACATTTTAGTTAGGTTGTGTCCTTGATGCATTATAGTTAGATAGTTTCCCTTTCTTAGTTGCTTTGTTTTCCCATTTTTTTTTCTCAATTTCTTTTAAATAAGTGTTCTTTGAACACGTAGCCATAGCTTAGAGCCTTTTTCAAAATTTTAAAAATTCTCAATACATTGAATATCTCCCAAATATTTAAAAATCCCTAAGGTACCTTGCACTACCACTTGCATAACATGTCTATCTCGTTGTCCCATGAAGATTGAGTAAGATTTTCTAATGGTTATCCGAGTTTAATGCCATTTTGAGACTTGATGTGTCAATAAATGCCTCATAGCAAGAGTTAAATCTTGCATTTTCTCAAACATTCTTGCATCTGTGAGAAAATATCTTGCTACTTGCATTTTCAGTTCCTGGTAAACCTAATTAAGCAAAAGTGCTTTCTATTTTGCAAAAGTTCATACTGGTTATCGTAGAATAGATATAGATATAGAGGGAACATAGTCTTTGCAACAAGGAGCTGGGATTTATAAATCCCTTCATAAGTTTCTTACGAGCAAGTCATATGCTTCAGCTCCCATGCAACCATTGAAGACCTACCCACGAACCAGAGTCCCTAAAGTTGGTCAAGCAAGTGACCTAGCAAAGATAAAAAATTATGCAGATGGAGTCATGGACCCAATTCTTCAAAGAACTAGCAGCAAAACTCTCAGAGAAGGGGCACATCAAAGGTGTCTTTAGAGGGCCAAGGTGGGACAATATGAGACATTTGCAATGAGGATATGGACTTCACAACTGGCACAAATTCATTGTCCCAGGTGTGCATCCATGCCCTGACTTAGTCAAAATATGCACAGACTTGTTCCATGCACCCTCAAACACCATACAATAGGTTCCATTCATGGTGCACATTACACTGAAGGCTATCAGAGAAATGTTGGCCTTACATCATGATAAGACAACTATGTTTCCCACCATTGCTAAAATGCAGAGAATGTGGGAAAATATCAATACTCAGTTGAGATTCTTAAGATCTAAATTGCAATTAAGTGACGATGATACTACTGTGCCAACACTGCCTACAACAAGAGCCTAATTTGCACAAGCTAGCCAAGATGCACTGTCTATGATGGCTTTCATCTTTGGAATGAAAGATGATATGGTAGTCTATGGAGAACAAATGGCCATCATCTTCAGGTTGAAAACCATCGACAAGACTCAGGAGTATCAGCTTGATTTTTCTAAGCAGATTGCATACTCAATGGTGGAACAACTTGCCCAATTCAAATCAAAAGGGATTTTTAGTTACTCTTCTTATTTGTTTGACCTTATGATGTATCATAACTCCAGCATCTTTTCCCAACATATGCATCTTGATATGTATGACCCAAGTTTTGATCTACAAAGGACCACTCCTGTGTCTGCATGGACACATATTTTGTCAAAAACTAGCGATCCATATGAATTCTAGGAATTATTTGTTACCCCTACTTTTTGTCACCTGAGCCCAGAACTAGTTATAAATAGACTATTTCCAAGTGTTTCAAACCTTTTGGCTAATTTCCCAATTTCTTGTGATTTCTTTTTTGGATCCCACCATACAATTATTAGAGTCCATGGTTTTTGTGGGGAACCAATGTTGCTACCTAATATTTTGACTCTTAGGTTAGCATTATTAGAGGTCACCAGGAAGGTGTCTATAGTAGATAATGAATATGGCTCTAGGAAGAGGAAGAGGAAAATATATGACCTCCCATGGATGACAAACAGCATGGTACTAGAAGCCAAAGACACTGAGATTATTTTGCTTAGAAAGTTAGCCTTCCTGGGTTTCCTGCTAATCGAAGATAAATGGGTATATGACCCAAATGGTTTCATAGCTTCATGGATAAGGACTAATAGGGTTGCTACCAGAATTACACATGAGGGCTGCCCCTTTTGGGAAAATAGAATAAATCCTAGGGAAGATACTCCTGGATTTTATGTTGAATTAACAGATTTGCCCCTTCCAAAAAATAGACCATGGGAAACTTTCTATGATAATTAGAGAGATTTTGATCCTAAAATTAGAATAACTTCTGGCTTAAGAAGGGCACTAAAGAATAAATACTGGGATGCTGAGAAAATAGAAGCCTATTAGAAATATAGGCAAGAAATTTGTCAGATAACTAATTATTTTGGGAACGTGGACTCAAATGAGAGATGGGAGGAACTATGGGATGAGTGTCATTTGTCCCCTATATCTAGCCCTGACACAAGTAATTTGCTGACATAGGGTGTAGATCTGGAAGCTAGAGCAGGATCCAGCCAAGAATCACAGGCCCCAGGGCAAACCACAGCTGCAGTCACTGTAACAGTTTGGCCCCAATCTCTTAGGGTCATGGAAAAACAAAAGAGTGTGATGCCTTCACCACCAAAAGCTTCCCCATCAGCATCAGTTATTGAATTTACCAGTTCCCCACAAGCACCACTAACAGTAGTGGTAGATGTTGGAGAAAAAGAAGCACAGCCATAAGAAGAAACACCAAGGAAATAGAAAAGGTTGAGGTTTCAACTTGAGTCTGAGGAGAGGGCAGAACCCTCACAATGCCAATTACAGAGTACTATAGTTGTTCCTCATGTAAGTATCATTCCTCCTCCTCCTTCTCAATATCTTTCTTCTCCTATAGACATGATGATTTCCTCTAGCCAAATGACATCCCTGCCACCTCTGTCGTGCCCATTTCTCACTTCACCCTATCTATCCCTACTCAAGATTTATCATTGCCTCACTTTTATCCCTCTGTTCCCAAGAAACTACCTCCTCAAATTGCCCATAGCCAACAATTGGCTATTCCATATGGTTTGCCACAAGGACATCCTTTTGCGGGTGGGCACATTGCCTCTCTTTCTACCTTCTAAACTTAATTAGACACTGCTAGGAAGGTGAGGGAAGCCTGAAAAGAGAAAAAGAGGATTAAGAAAAATAAGGCCTTGGCTGCACCACATCTATAGTCACAATTTGACCCAATTCAGTAGCAACTGATGGTGACCCAATGCAGTGGCCATAGACATGTACCTGTTCAGACCACAAGACAAAATTGAGATACTAACTGAATCCACTTCTGTAGTTGTTGAAGACTACTTGAAAACATCAAGGAAGCTATAGAAGATGGAGGCTGATCTAGCCAAAGAGAGGTTAAACTATAGTAGTTTAACCACAAAAATTAATAGAAAAGATAATGAAATAGAGAGTCTAAATAAATAGTTGTAAGATACTATTTCTCTTCAGACTCACCAGGTGATCCAGGCCCAAAATGATTCTCTAAAAGTAGGGCTAATGCAGGTAAAGGATGCAGTGATGACCCTAAGGTGAGAAAAGGTAGCATTACAAGGAAAATGTGAGGAAAGCCTGCTACAAGTTACTCAATTACAACAGAAGTTGTTGAATGAACAGAATAATACCATAGCTATACAAGACCAATTTTAAGTCAAGAAACAAAGAGTAGAACAATTGACACTGGAGCTGGCCAATAGGCCAAAGAATGTAGGAGTGTTAAATCTGGTGAAGGAGCTTTATGAATCAATGTGGAAAAGAATCTCTTCAGAGATTATTCAGCTCAGGCCTTCTCTCACCTTTCTGCTAAATGCATAGAAATTGTGAAAAAAGGTGGAGAATTTAGTTAAAGACACTCTAGCCACTATTTTTGGGAGAGTTTTGGATTTTGAAATGCTACTGCAAAAGCTTTATGATGCAATAGATGGAACATTGTTAGCAGCAAGAATTAATGATAGAATGGTCACTGCTAAGTGAGCGAATGAGGTTCTCAGTTGCAGCTCCATAGCCATCAATTGTAGAGAGCTTCTCGATGTAATGAAAGAAGGAATTAGTGAAATGAAATAACACATTGAAGACCTAGTGTAATTAGGTCTTCCTTCTCTATTTCTTGATGACAACACTATGCTGATGGTTGATGAAATTGAACCTTTGTTATTGGCCAAGCATAATGATCAGGTAGTTTTTTAAGATTTAAGGGATGAATCATCAGTACCTGAATTAGAAGCTATTTTGATTCCTATTTCCCAGCTTGAATTCAAATTGAAGGCTACGGTTCAGATTTTGTAGAATTTTTCACACAAGGATATTATCAACCTTGATTTAGCCTTCAATGAATTGCAAAATAAGTAGGGGTTATCTGACGATGAGTGGTCCACCTATCAAATAGCATTGTTGAAGCTGTGATTTTTGTCATTTTGATCAAGTGAGAGTTGTAGTTTCTTTTTTAGTAGGCTCAAAAGTCCTTGGGGTCGCCAATAACTATAGAGTAAAAAATACTCTATGTTTCATTTTGATTCGTAGTCGCGTGATCCAAATTTTGTCCCTGTACACTTTGGTTTGAGAAGACAAAGTTTTTGACTTAGAGCACGGGCTCAAATTTCTTTTTTCCTCAATTTTGTCTAAGTGTCAAAATCGAGCGGAAGCTACCAAGTGTCATTAGCCGAGGCACCTTTCATAATTTCTAGAAGTTGGTCAGGATGTGCCATGCATCTCATATTAAATCAGTAGAATGTGACAAGTGTCAGCATCCACATTTCATGTCGCCGCCTACATTTCAAATCTCTTTTGAGTAGAAGGTTTCAACAAGCTAAGTATCAGGATCAAGCGAAAGGTGCCAGGTGGCAACAACAGAAGGTTTCAATGTGCTTTTCTAAAAGCAACAGAAGATGCCATGTATCCCTAGCTAAAGAAAGCAAAAGCCACCACATGTCCACCTTTGAATTATCTTCATTTTGTTTCATTGACAAGTAAAGACTATGGTGGGTCCTAGGTTTTTGTTTTGAAGCAAGAGAAAGTTGCCAAGTGTCACCATCTGTGTAAGTATGAAATGAGGCCTAATTTTTTATATAATATAGATAGGGCAATGTGGAGATAGACACGTGTCACCTTCCATAGGTTTCTCAAAAGGTAGCTAAAGGCAGCGGAGATCACCATGTGTCCTTTGTCAAGAATAAGCAAAAAGTGCCACATGTCCCTGTTCCCTTTTTGAAGTTGTTTGGATGAGAAGTGTTGTGGGTCCCATTTTCTACAGAAGTTGTTTAATTTTTGGAGAAGCAGATGGTGACAGATGTCAAGGACCAAACACTTCTAAGTGAAGATACAGTAAGAGTATAGGTAATGCGAAAAGCATCGTGTGTCTTCGATAAGGCTGCGGAACATGCCAAGTGTCATTCTCCGGTGCCTCCTAAGTAATAAGAAGGTTTTCAAGAAATTGGCCAAGTGTCCTCTTCTATTTGATAGAAGGGAGCATTATATGTATCTATTTCAGCTAATGAACTGTAAGAAGATGGAATGTTTCAAAATCTAAGAAATATCTTCTGTTAGACACTTCCAGTTCAGTTAGAGTTCAATTGGGCCATTAGATTGGGAATACGCAGACAATCTGGAGTGAATCCAATGCTATAAAGAGGGGTGCAGAGATCACCAAAAATCATCACCAGATAATTGGAGAGAACTTTCTATGAGAGAATATTTTCAAGAGTTTTTAGACTTTTAGAGCTATGATCAGGAATATCTTTTGCCTTTTTTCTATTTTCTTAAATTGGAAAGTTTATGTAACTGTGCATGTTTCTATGCCTTTTATGTAACTTGAGAGTTAATAAGAAGACTGAGTTATGTGCCTTTGTTGATATTTCTCTGTATCATTGCAAAATTAGTCTAAGCTATGAGCCTCTGTTTCTATTATTTCTATCTTTTACATTTATCATGCCTTGTTTGCTCTTTAATGTAATCGAATCTCACATATAGTTTCACTGTGCTTAGAATTAAGGGTCGAATTACATTCAGGCGCATCACCATAGTTAGATTTTCTTTCTTTGCATTTGTGTTTCTGTTTAGATTCCTATCCCTTTCCTCCCAACACTTGAGATAAAGAAGAGACCAGCTTCTTAAAAATCTGGAGATCGTTTCAAGTTGCAAGTCCCACATTCTTGAAACTTCCCATTATTGGTATTAGAAAAAAGTGCAATTTTAACCATCAATAGAAACTTTGTGATAAGTTTAATAAGGTTAAATTGTACCTAAATATGTTATTTTTTTTCATGGAGGATCTTTAGAGTGTTCTAACCATATGTATTTGTGTCTAGGTAGGGATATTAGAGAAAGAAGGCCTAAAGAAGGAAAGGGCTAATTATGAGAGAGTTCTTATTTGAAGATCATGTTATTTTATTGTATATGGAAAGGGTTTGAAATATTCAGGTTAATGATCATATTAACCATAATGAGAAGGTGAGAACTATAGGATAATACTTTAGGTTTTAGACCTATGTACATATATCAAAAGAGAGAGACAAGTTTTAGGACAGAATGATGAATGGAGCCTTGAAAAGGGTGTATAAAGTTTTATGAAGTTAGTGATAAGTATATATAGAGAGAGGATTAATGATTGTTCTTTAAGAGAAGAATTATATTTTTGAAGAGAGGCTTAAAATCCTAGTGTTTTCTAGAGAGAGATCGATCAAAGGAGAGAGGTCAAGATATAAGGGATGTACCTATAGAGTGAAGCCAAATCAAAGTTTAAAAGGCATTAAAAGTAGATATCAGAGTTAGGGAATGACAACTGAAGGTTTTAGGCATAGGCCCTACATCAATGACAAGCTAGTATATGAGTTAGACCTTGTTAGTCTTATATGTATATCTAGTGCAACTCCAGTGACATAAAGAAATGAAAGGGGCCCTTCTTATAGTGACAAAATAAATTCCTATTAATATGGATTTGATGAACACTAGGGAACCTTTTGAGGCATCCTCTAAAATTTTTGTATCGGTGACAAAATATTCACTCTAAATCATGAGTTTAAAGGTATTGGGTTTGGTAAACAACATGATGGTGAAAAAATGGTGAGTAGAGTAGTTGTTTACCACATGGCTTCGATACGATGTGAGTATATACCTAATTAAGATGAATCTAATTAATAGTGAATCTAACCTTAAATGGGAAAGATCAAAATAAACTCAAAAAAATAGAAGGGTAAGGCAAAAAAGAAGGTTTTTGAATCAAAATAAGATGAAACCTTTCTAAACTGGATCATAAACTAGGGATCTAATAAGTAGTTAGAGAACCAAAGCTTGTTGTAAGTTACTATTAGCACGTAGATTATCAAACACAGTTAAGATTCTATGGAAACAAAAATAAAGTGAAATTTAGTTCATATAATCAAAGGTTGTTGCATTTGTAAGATTTCAATTTCTCATCTACAAAGGGAGATTATGCTTATTACACACAAAGCATTATAGATACTACACAATATGAATAACTATATCAAAATAACACTTATACACAAACCAAATACTAAAACACTATAATGATGAAGCTTTTTCAATGAATCACAAATTTGGAGAAGAATAAGATTTTTAAATCAAGACAAATTGTATAACAACCTATAGGATTTCTTATTTATATCAATAGCCAAAATTTTCCTCCCCTCAGAATCGAGAGGATAAAAGTATGTATAATATTGATGAGGGGTTCCCTCATCCTCCAAGAAATGTCTAAATCTACAATTTTAGTTTTATAACTCATGCATAATATGCATGTCCAAGATACAAAATAGAATACAAGGCCCAAACTATATAATTAAAATATAAACATATACATGCTCAAAATAGAGTGAAGATATGAGTATTTATAACAATAGAATAAGTGCAAATATATATATATATATATATATATATATATATATATATATATATATAGTGTGTTAATGTCACTACATGAAGGAGTCCATGTACTTGACGTGGAAACTAAAGTAGTATGAGGTGTTGTATGTGAAGAACTAGTATCCATTGTTGCTGATGAAATACTAGCAGGTTGAGAATGAACATGCAATTCATGATGAAATGGCCCTTGAGGATGAAAAGGGAGATTATGATTATTACACAAAGCATTAAAATTAGATACTACACAATATGAATAACTATACTAAAATAACACTTATACACAACCCAAATACTAAAATACCAAAATGATGAAATTTTTTCAATGTATCACAAATTTAGAGAAGAACAAGATTTTCACATCAAGACAAATTGTAGAAAAACCTATAGGATTTATTATTTATATCAATAGCCAAAATTATCATCCCTTTGGAATCGAGAGGATAAAAGTATATATAATATTGGGGAGGGGTTCCCTCATCGTCCAAGAAATGTCTAAATCTATAATTTCAGTTTTATAACTCGTGCACATTATACATGTCCAAGATACAAAATACAATACAAGGCCCAAATTATATAATTAAAATATAAACATATACATTCTCAAAATAGAGTTAAAATCTGAGTATTTATAATAATATAATAAATGCATATGTGTGTGTGTGCACGTGTGTGTGTGTGTGTGTGTGTGTGTGTGTGTGTGTGTGTGTGTGTGTGTGTGTGTGTGTGTGTGTGTGTGTGTGTGTGTGTAGACACACACACACACACACACACACACACACACACACACACACACACACACACACACACACACACACACACACACACACACACACACACACATTTATTTACGATGCATTATTGGCACTACACAAAGGAGACTGTGTACTTGATGTGGAAACTGAAGTAGTAGGAGGTGTTGTATGTGATGAACTAGTATCCATTGTTGTTGATGAAATATTAGCAGGATGAGAAGGAACATGCACTTCATGATGGAATAGATCTTGAGGATGAAAATGGAGATTATGATAATTACACACAAAGCATTAAAATTAGCTAATACATTATATGAATAACTATATTAACATAACACTTATACACAACCCAATTACTAAAATACTAGAATTATGGAATTTTTTCAATGAATCACAAATTTGGAGAAGAAAAATATTTTCACATTAAGCTAAATTGTATAATAACTTATAGGATTTATTATTTATATTAATAGCCAAAAGTCTCCCCCTTTCATAATTGAGAGGATAAAAGTATATATAATCTTGGGGATGGGTTTTCTTATCCTCCAAGAAATGTCCTAATCTACAAGTTCAGTTTTATAACTCATGCACAATATGCATGTCTAATATACAAAATAGAATACAAGGCCCAAATTATATAATTAAAATATAAACATATACATGCTCAAAATAGAGTGAAGGTCTGATTATTTATAACAATATAATAAATGCAAATATATATATATATTCATATTTAATTATGATGCCTTATTGGAACTACCCAAAGAAGAAGGAGACTATGTTCTTGGCGTGGAAACTAAAGTAGTAGGAGGTGTTATATGTGAAGAACTAGTATTCATTGCTACTAATGAAATAGTAGTAGGTTTAGAAGGAACATGCACTTCATGAAGAAATGGCCCTTGAGGATGAATTATCATTATGAGTGCTGGCTGAGAAATAGACACTTTCTTGGTAGGCTCTTTAGTAGCCTTCATTTTTTCAAAGAGTGCACAAGAAACCTCAAATTATTTATTGATAATATAAAATTTGAGCATATAAGGATTAAATATTTTACAAATTTCCCCCATCAACATTTTATGATCAACTTTAGAGGCTCTGAATCCAACTCTAAGTACCTCTACTTTAGTCACTTTATCATTCACAAAATTCATGAGCTACATGATTTCTTCACTAGTTTTGTATACAGTGCCCTTGACTTCTACTTTGAAACCATTAGAAACTTATTTAAGAAGAGAGTCTAAATTGGGATTATTTATCAAATTCCATATAGAGGCTATCATAAATGTGACCTTCATATCCTTCAAAATATCTATGGCCTCCTTTTGTTGGCATGTGAGTTGGGATACCACAACATTCATTTAAGTATGGCAATGAAAGACACCATATCTCTTTAGAATTACATAAATTAAGGCCAAAGCTTCATCTTTTAAAGTTATTAAATTTAAATGACTATATGTGTTGTTTCTTGCACATTGAACCAATAAATTGAGCCTCTTCTCAAGTTATTTCAAATAGTTATGAAACTTTACTAATTTTCCCCATTTAGGATGTGATTCACCCCTAGAAGTCCTGATTGTTTTTAAAATATCATTCAGTCAAGTGTCTACACTTTGGACATTATGTATAATCTCTCTAAGAGCCTAAATGATTTGTTGTTGTAGAAGTATTTTTTTGGATTGCTCCTAACTAATGTACATATCCTTCATTACTTCCTTTATTGTATATACAAAAGATAAAAAGTGCTATATATACTCAATGGTATCATTTGGCTTCTTATTTTTATTCTTGTCTAAGGGGAATATATTTTCCATTTACTCTAGCATTACCTTTTACCCTGTGTTATTGTCTACTCCCTTCCTCTTCCTCACTCTTTAGATTGTACCACTCTTATTGTCAAATGATGCAATATAATTAGATTTTAGTTGTTTATTTTTGAAAATTTTGGTATTGAATAGGTTTAGAAGGTCATATTTTGTCTATTATAATTTTTTTCCATGCTTCACTTTGCTTTATTTTGTTCATTTTAGCATGTTTTCAAGTTTCCTATAAACCTATTTAAGGTGTTTTAAGACATTTTCTCATCTCTTAGTGTATTTTTTGGTTATTATACTTCATAGAGGGGTCAAATAATATCCTAGGACATGTTTTGGAGTAGTCTTAATGCCTTAACTCATAATTAACTATTTCAAACTTAATTAGGGTTAAGACTTAGGTTGAGTTTAAGAAGTTAGTTAGATAGTTTAAGAGCATGGATCAAATAAAAGAGAGTTAGAGATATATGATTGAATGAAAATGAGAAGAAAATAAGGAAGGAATATCAATAACTCAAATATTTTAAACAAAAGGAGAAATAAGTTCTAAAAAAAAGGGTACCAAAGTGTTATGTAACACATTTCTCACCCAAAACAATGAAAGCAAATCTTATTGAATTCCATAATTCAATTGTAATGTGAGATAAATGTAAGTAAATTTTATTCTTACTTGGAATCATATTTTTTACTCTATAATAGTGTTCATTCATGTTAAAGTTCTAAAAATATAGTACAAAGTCTTGAGAGTCAATAAAAGTGTTTTTTGTAGTCAATAAAAGTTACTTTTTATTGCCTTTTAAGATTGGTTAAAGTGCCAAAGTGTGTGATAAAGTAGGATATATGTGTATAAAATATATTTAAATTGAAAATGTTCCAAAATGTATCTTAAAATTTGAATTTATATTCAATTTATGCTTATTTCCTATATACAGTTAGGAAACCCTAAAATAGGGTTTTGAAGAACTAAAATCTCTATTATTCAAAAATAAAATAGTCAAAATTCATGAAACTTTCTGTAAAGGAGTGCTAGGATGATTTTTTATGTGTTGAATTTGGTTTCAAAAATTTTTGTCCATATTAAAGAAAATTTATTCAATTTTATCAGTCTATAAGCATATTACAATGCCTAGAAACCCTTTTTTCTTATTTCCTTGTATTTTCAAGTTTCAGTCGAGGTATAACTCAACATGGTGAGTCATGAAAACATATATTGAACATAGAAGAGGATATTTAAGATTAAATAGTCTTTTTAGTTTGAAAATAAGGATGTAATTCTAATCTTTTTTAACCTCTATGTCATTTTTGGTATCATAACAAGGTTTGGTTGTTCTTCGAAAGTGATCTAAGGAGAAATATAATTCATATATTTCATTAATAATAATGAAGAGTAGGTTTTGAAACTTAAACTATAAATAAGTGAAAAATTACACTTAGAGGAGTACCCAAAGGTGGTGCTAAAGGAGGTCCAAGAAGACAACTAAGAGAAGTATTGTTGGAAGAGATAAAAAATTTACAAGAACATTTAGAGGCAATAGAAATTGCTCAGAAAAGAATTATAGGATAGGAGATGTGATTGATATGGAGGAATAACCACCATATGATGTTGTATAAGAAGAATAGGAAGAAATAATATAATAACTAATTTTAAAAGCAATCATAGGATCATGTACCATGCCCAAATTAGAGGTTCCATTATATGAAGGAAATCTAAATGTTGAATAATTTTTGTATTAGATAATTATAATGGAAAAATACTTTGATTATTAAAGAATAACTGAAGACAAAAAGGTTAAGTTTAATTTTACTAGGTTGTAGGGACATGCATCTCTTTGGTGGGATAGTATCTAAGATTAAAGAAGGAAAAGAGGTAAAGATAAAATTAAGTCATGGGATAGAATGATAACAAAAATAAATTCAAAATTCATACCTATAGACTACCAAAAAACTCTTTCATTAAAATCCAAAACTTGAAATAGAAAGACATGAGTGTAAAGGACTACACTAAATAATTTTGTAAGCTTACAATCAAAGCTAGTAATGTAGAATAAGATCTTGAGAAAATAGCAAGGTATACAAATGGATTGAGATTTAATATTCATAATAAAATAATTTTGTTGTATCCAAGATCATTGGAAGAGGATTATCAATTTACTCTCAAGGAAGAAGAAAAGTTGACTAGAAGACAAACTCAACAATCTAGAGGAAGAGGTAGAAATTTCAGAGCTAAAGGACAATAAGGTGGTAGAAGTTAGTTATAAGTTCATAATGAAAAAATAAGAAGCTCTCAAGGTCAAGTTAACACTACAAGAGGAGATTATTTATATAGAGTAATAAGGCCATATATAAGAGGTAGAGGAAGAAGCTTTTAGGGAAAATGTTTCAAATTTAACAAATATGCTTGCCATAGGTCATATATATGTATTAAGAATCCACAAACAAGCCATACAAGAACTAAAAGAAGCAATCAAGTTGTTCAAGCTGAGAAAGAAAGTGAAATATCACCATCAAATGTGTAAGAACCTAAAGTGGGATAGTACTTATTGATGAAAATAGTATTTCTAAAGCCAAATAAAAAGGTGAAGGAACCAACCCAAATTAAGACCATGTTCAATACTACACGATAATCCAAAGGTAAGTGTTATAATATTATCATTGATAGTGGTAGTAAAAATAATTTGGTTTCTTCAAAAATGGCTGAAAATTTGGGATTGAAAATATTGATACATCCTAAACCAAATAAAGTATTTTTGTTTCAAAAGGGGCATTGAGTGATAGTTAATGAGAAATGTCAAGTTTATTTTCAGATTGGTCTCTATAAGGATTAAATACTTTGTAATAATATGCCTAAGGATTTTTTCCATGTGTTTTTTGGTAGACCTTGGCAGTTTGATAGAAGGGCTATACATGATGAAAGGAGTAACAAATATACATTAGAGAAGGATGGTAATAAGCATACCTTGACACCATTGAAATATGGTAATGAAGCAACCAAAAACAATATTAAGGTGGTGATAGTGGGTGGAAAATAATTCTTACATATGAAAAAATAAAAATAGGTTGGTTTTGCATTGATTTCCAAGTCTGAAATAGTCATCACAACCATAAAGTTGACTATTTTACCCTTAGAAATTTAGAATTTGTTATATGGATATGTTGATATAGTGGTTTTTGAGTTACCTAATGAATTACCACCAATGAGGATCATAATACATCATATGGATCTCATTGTAAGAGCTAATTTACCAAACAAAATAATGTATATAATGACACCTAAGGATAATGAAGAGATCAAAAGGCAAGTGCATGAGTTGTTAGATAAAGGTTTGATTAGATAGAGTCTAAGTCCATGTGATGTACCAATAGTCTTAAATTCTAATAAAGGTGTAAATGTATGTTTTTGATCACACGCTCATAATAAGATGGGGTTGAATCATTATAAGGTAGTCTTTTACTTTTTTAAATTAATAATCAAAATAATATCAATCACATAACATCAATAATTAAAAAAACAAGATTTACATGGAAATCATTTCAGGAAAAAACCATGGAGAAAATAACTGATTGGATCTACTATCTAAATCCAACCACAAATAAAATTCTTCTTAAAAAAATTTTAGGCACCAACCTACTAGAGGCACCAATCCCCACTGCTAAATAATTTATAGGCACCAACCTATTGGAGACACTAATCCCCATTTCTAAGCACCAACTTAGCAAGAGACACCAATCTCTTCTTTATAAAGCATAAAACTCTACTAAAATAATATTTCACCTTACTATTGTTGCTTTATCAATGATTGATGGAAAATTCAATCTCCTATTTTTCTCCACAAAATCTTGCTTATGATTGAATGATAGAAAGAATTAATTTCGTATCTTTTCCAATATTCTATGTTCCTTATATAACCTTCAAAGGCTCTTCACAAAGGAGGAATCCCATCCAATAGGCACCTATTCACCAAAATATGTTTTTATTGACAATTCTATTGATAATTTTATTGACATTTTTGATGATAATTCTATTGATATTTCTGTTGACAATTCTGTTGGAAATTTTGTTAACATTAATTACAATTCATTTGACATCAATGACAATATTCCAACAATCTCCCCATTTATAATTTATGGAAATCCTTTATAAAAATAGTACATTAACTACCCCTTATTGTAGTTCTCCTTTTCTCCCCCTTTCTTTAATTCTCCCTCTTTAACATCAATGGCAAAGGGATATTCATTATACTTCCATCTACAAATAAATCATGGGAAACATCCATGTCATCTTCTTTAACATCACCACAACTGAATGATTGCCTTTCTTCTCTTATTTATCCTTTTGTATAAGGACTTATTTTCTCATTTTCTCTCTTTTAATTTGATCAAATTTGGATTTTTTGACATCATCTACATCCATCTAGATTATCTCTATTTGCTCAAGTGGTAACTCCTCTTTTCCACTTCCCTTGAGTATTAAGGTAGATTTCTTATATTTAATCTTAAGTCTTATTACTTGGATATTTATGTAAACACCTTAATTAAAACATATTTAAAACCCTCCTAAAGAGTGATTGTGAAAGCTTTTGGTGATCCAAACACAAATGCAACAAATATCCTGATAATATTTTACCATCTAGTATTACAAGTAATGAATATCCAACTCCTTCAATAAACTTCTTGCCAACTCCAAATATAAGAGTAAAGGCATGCAACCTCTCATTATATAAGATCTGATCATTTTAAAATATTTCACAAGATTAGTAGATCAAATAATTAATTATGCATTATAACACATTCTAAAAAAGTGGTTCTTCAATAGACATCCAAGTCTCTCCAAGTTTTTTTTTTATGTTCTTATTTTGGAACATCAACTTTGTCCTAATCATATTTTTCATTCTTCTCTCCAACCATATCTTCTCTCTCTAATATTTTGTGATACTTCATTTTTTAAGATGTCTTTTCACTGAAGCTAAAAGTTAATGCAATTATTATCTCCCCTATATTTTTAATTCTTCTTATGAGCTTAGTGATACCTCTTGTGCATGAAATGCAGTTTGCACAAGCATAGGTCTCTCCTTTTCTTTCTCCCAATTCTTTTTTCATAATTTTTAATTTTATTCTTTTTGTTTACTCATGGAGTCCACTTCCTTATTCTTCTTAGGAAGTTTTATAAAACCACTTCTACAAAATCATGTTGTATGTCCATAGTTGTTGCACTTATAGCATATGACATTGTAATCTACTAAAGGAGAAAATGAATTATAGATCCTATTTGATAACCCATAAGTAATTATATTCTTGTTCCAACCAAAATGTATTTCATGATTCCTATAGTCTATTTATTTATGACCAAAGTGATTACACAAAAATCAATACCCAAAGAAAGAGTTTTGAAACCTAGTCATATGTGCCTACCTTGGAGGAAAGGACTTTCTGAATCTGTCCTTGTTATCTTTTGGATGAGTGCTTATTTTATCTAGGACTTGATTCTCTTTTTTATTATTGAAAGGAATTTTGAGAATATCTACATAAATATTTAAAGCTTCCATAGTCTATATAATAACAAAATTCATTTTTGGAAGATACTATGTCACATTTAGATGATCGACACATTTCAGATCAACCCCTGTGATCTATCATCAAGAAGGATAATTATGTTAGAACAACAGAACAAAGATTCTTAAAAAGAAAGAAAAATAGCGGTTAAAAATAATTGCCTAGAAAGAACTAAGTAGTTATTAGATATAATTTCTAAAATAAATTTAATATTTAGAAATTATATCTAACAAGTACTTAGTTATTTTTAGGTAATTATTTTTAATGGATATGTTTCTTTCTTTTTAAGAATCTTTGTTATGTTGTTCTAACATAATTATCTTTCTTGATGATGGATCATAGGGGTTGATCCGAAATGCATCGATCAGCTAAATCCAACACATTATCTTTCAAAAATTATTTTTGTTAATATCTTCATAGTTTTTTGTCTTTTCCTCATTTGCCTTCTTTGGTGGCTCTTTGTTATATTATTTGTTGGCCATCTAATTTTAATTATATTCAATACTAGTCTTTAGAAATGGTGACCTTTGCCCATTTATTATATCATCTAAGATATTGGTACTCTTCTCAAATTTGAGGCTTCTATTCATTTTAGTGGTTCTTATCTCTAATTTTTACCTCAAGGAAATAATTTCAAACTATAGTCTCTCATAATTTTCTTCCTTTTTATTTAGTTGGATTCTCACCTCCTCTTTAATCCTTTTTTATTCTTCAGGTTTAATCTTGAGGTTGATGATCATATTTTCTAACTATTCAAGACATTGTGACATTTATGCCTTATATTTATAATCTTATTGAAGCTATAATTTTTGTTTCAAGTTCTTAATTTTATTGATTTCACTTAGGGCACAAATGAGTTCTTATGCCAAATCTACTTCTCCATCTATTTTGGAATTCTCTTCCCCTTCTTACTCCTTTTTTCTTTTTATTTATCTTCACTTTCTAAGATATCATATTTTATTTCTATTTTCATTAATAATATCTCTTCTCTATCACTAGTGGAGAAACTCTCTTCAGATGAACTATTTTCCTCTTTAGAATAGAGGTTTTTTTGTGCTTGTGAAAGCTCTTCTTTTTCTCAGGTTGGCCTTGTTTGTGGCCTTTCTTTATATTATGCTCTTCTTCCTCATCACTCTTTTCATTTTTTGTATATGGGCATTTGGCCACAAAATGTCCTAACTTTCCACAATTAAAGTATTTAAAAGGTAACTTACCTTTGTACTTGTTGGATCCTTTATTCAGGTTCCTCACAAAATGAGCTTCTTCTTCATCTGATTCATCATTAGAACTATTACCTGGCTCATGATATTTATTATTCATTTTATTTGATGATTTTAAGGCTACCTATCATTTAAATTATTTCTCCTTTTTGGTCCTCATTTCATATGCCATGAGGATCCTATGCATTTCATCCACAGTTAGTTTATCCAAGTCCTTCATTTCCTCTATTTTTTAAGCTTTTGCATCAAATATTAAGGGAAGTGACCTTATCACCTTTTTCATGATCATTGGATCTTCAAATTTTCCACCAAGTCATTTTATGGTATTTACAATTTCATCCACACAAAGTAGATAGGCTGTCATTTTTTCTTCATCCTTCATTTTCATACTTTTGAATTGTCTTATATGTGTTTCAAGCTTAGCATTCTTTATCTTGTCATCTCCTTCATAGATGTTTATTTTATTTTATCCAAAATATCTTTTTCCAAATCATAGTTCATTAATTTGACAAATTCTAATTCTGATAGACCACACAAAATTGCATTCATAGTTTTTTCATTATTTTCACTCACCTTTCCTTCTATATCTATTGATGAAGATGATTGAGCTACATATCTACTCATAACTAATTACCAAATATCAAATCCAATATCTATTAGACAAGTGTGCATCTTTATGTTCTATATGATATAGTTCATTCTATTGAACAATGGATCCCTACTTGAGGAGAATCCTTCTTGACAAGCTATGTGCACTCTTGATATCTACCTTCTGGTGGTTAGACTATACTTGAAGGAACTAGCTCTGATAAAAATTGTTGAGAACATGCTTATAATGAGAGGGGGTGAATCAGTATAAGTTAATCTTTTACTTTTTCAAATTGTTAATAATAAAAATATCAATCACATAATATTAATAATTAAGAACATAAGAACACAAGGTTTATGTGGAAACCCATTTAGGATAAAACCATAGAGAAAAGGACTAGTTGGATCTACTATATAAATCTAGCCATAAATAAAATTCTTCTTACAAAATTTATAGGCACCAACCTACTAGAGATACCAATCCTCATTGATAAATAATTTATAGGCGCCAACATATTGGAGATACCAATCCCCACTGCTAAACAATTTATAGACACCAACCTACTAGAGATACCAATCCTCATTGCTAAGCACCAACTTAGCAAGAGACACCAATCTCTTTTTTTTAAGGTATCAACCTCTAGTGAAACAATCTTCCACCTTAATTTTATTAATTCATCAATGAATTATGTCAAATTCAATCTCCTCTTCTTCTTCTCCATAAAAATATGTTTATGATTGAATGATAGAAATAATTAATTCCATATCTTTTCCAATCTTTTATCCACCTAATATAACCTTCAAAGTTTCTTCACAAATGAGGCATCCCATCCAAAAGGCACTTATTCACCAAAATATGTGTATGTTGATATTTTCATTGAAATTTTTGTTAACATTTCAGTTGACAATTCCGTTGCCAATTCTATTGATGATTTTTTTGGTAATTCTATTGACATCAATGACAATATTCCAACAGAAGGAAGTGCATAGATTCTAGATCCATCAATACGATAACTATTAAGTATAGTTTTCCATTGACAATTATGGATGATCTAATGGATATTTTGAGCAAATTTCAATATTTATCAAAGAGAGAATGAAAGAGTGGTTACCATCAAATTATAATTAGAGAGGGTGATGAGTGGAAAAAATCCTTCAAGACTAATGATGGATTATATGAGTGGCTTTTTATGACATTTGGTTTGACTCATGCTTTTAGTACCTTCATGAGTCTACTGAATGAGGTTTTAAGGCCATTTATAGGTAAATTTATTATTGTTTATTTGGATGTCATTTTTATTTTTAGTCAATAAAAGGAGGAACACATCAAGCATCTTAGGATGTTATTAAATAAGCTAAAAAAAGATAAATTACTAATTAACCTCAAAAATTGTAAATTCATGCAAACTGAGTTGATTTATTTGATATTTGTCATTTTCAAGGATGATTTGAAAATGGACCCAAAAAAGATAAGAGTAATAGTGGAGTGGCCTACTCGAAGGAGTGCTTTTTAGGTAAGAAGTTTTCATGGATTAGCTAGTTTCTATAGAAATTTCATTAGAAAATTTAGTGGTATTTGTGCACCTTTTTTTTAAACTATAAAATGTGACAAGAATAAATTCCATTGGACTAAATTAGCTAAGAATAAATTTCATAATTTGAATAAAAAAATAAATGAACAACCTATCTTGGCCTCATCTAAATTTAACAAACTCTTTCAAGTTGAATGTAATGTTAATGGATTAGCTATTGGAGTTATTTTGAGATAATAAGGAAGGCATATTGATTAATTTATTTAAAATATAAATGAAGCTAATAATATGTATCCATCATATGATCAATAATTCTTTGCCATAATCCAAGCATTGAAGAAGTCAAGGCAGTACTTATTGCTTAAGGATTTTTTAATTTATACAAATAATCATGATTTTTAATTAATCAATAATCAAACTAAGTTGATTCAAATACATGTGAAATGGATATAGTTATTACAAAAAATATATATATTCTAAAAAATAAGAGTGGACAATCTAATAAGGTAGTTAATGCATTGAGTAGGAAAAGTATAATCATTCATGAATCTCAAGTGGGTAGTTTGGGATTTGAGTCATTAAAAGAGTCGTATGAGGAAGATACAAATTTAAATAAAACATACAAGGCTTGTAATAATCCAAAAATAATGGATAAGATTCCATGGATGAACTAAAATATTCAAGAAGGATTATTATTCAAAGGTAAAAAGCTATGCTTACATAAGAGTTATATGAGAGATACTTTACTAAAAGAAAAACATAGTGGAAATTTAAAAGTACATATTAGACAAACAAAGACCTTTATTCAATTTAATGCATATTATTATTGGCCAAGAATTCAAGCTAATGTCAATAAATTTGTGGTAAAATATAGTCAACATGTCAAAAGAAAAAGTTAAAATACATGTCCATATCAGCCACTACTTATTCTAAGCAGGCTATGAGATACAATAAGTATGGATTTTTATTAGGTTTGTTAAGAAAACAATTAAGTAATGATTCTATTTTGTTATTTTTGATAGGTTTCTTAAAAATGGCACACTTTATAGCATGTAATAAGACAAGTGATGTTATAAATATTAATAATTTATTATTTGAATTAGTAAGGTTACATGGAATTCCTAGAAGTATTATTTTTGATAGGGATATAAAGTTTGTTAGACATTTTTGGAGAAAATTTTGGAAGAAGTTGGCAACTACATTGAGTTTCAATTCAGCCTATCATTCCCAAACTGATGGTCAAACTAAATTTTTCAATATAATCTTAGGGAATATATTAATATGTTTGGTAAGTGATAGTCAAAATCAATGGGATTAGGTATGAGCCCAAGCTAAATTTACATACAATAATTCACCTAATAAGAGTCCAAGTTTTAGTCTATTTTAGATTGTTTATGTAATAAATCCAATAGGTATTTATGAGCTTAGATATTTGGGTAAGCAATAGATTAGGGGTTATGAAGGTGAATACTTTGCTACAACCATGTAAGAGCTACATGAGAAAGTCAAGAAGTAGTTGGAGTTGAGTGCCAGTAATAACAAAGGAAATACTGATAAAAGCTGGAAGGAAGGTGAATTTTAAGGTAGGATATTTGGTGTTAGCACATATTAATAAGGAGAGGTTTCTTAAAGGTGAATACAATAAATAAAAATTGAAGAAGATATGACCTTGTAAGGTCTTCAAACAAATTATGCTAATTCCTATGAACTATAACCCCCTTATGATATTGGGATCTCACCTATTTTCAATGTAGCAGACCTCTATCGTATAGAGTAGAAAAAGACACTTCAAAAACACTTGAATATGATGATGAACAAGTCATTGATTAGAAATAATAGTCATCCAAGGCACGAAAATATAAATTAAAATCTATTTGAGACAAATAGGTTGTCAAAAAGATTAGAGGTAAGGAGAACTTCACATATTTATTCAAGTGAAAGAATCATCCTCTTGAATATGTTTATTGGTTGACTCCATCAGAAATAGTTTAGTATGGAACTACCATTGAAGACCTCATGACAAGGATCTCATAAAGGATTTTGTACTCACAGAGCCTAATGTAGGAGCATTATCTTTTAGTTGTTTATTTTTGAAAAATTCAGTCTTTAATAGGTTTAGGAGAACATATTTTGTCTATTATAATTTTTCTCTTGATTCACTTTGCTTTGTTTTGTTCATTTTGGCTTTTTTTCAAGTTTCCTACCAAAAGTAAAAATTTGAATTTTTAAACTTCTTTAATGTATTTTAGGATCTATTCTTATTTCCTAGTGAATTTTTTGGTCATCATACTTCATTTTAAGGAATATGTTAGGACATGTTTTGGAATATTCCAAATGCCTTAACTCATAATTAACTATTTTAAACTCAATCAAGGTTAAGAATTAGGTTGAGTTTAGGAGTTTAGTTAATTAGTTTAAGAGATCAACCTAATAAAGGAGAGGTGAGAGAGATAAGAGTGCATGAAAAGGAGAATAAAATAAGTAATGAAGATAAATAACTCCAATATTTAGAAGATAAATAGAAATAAAAACTAAAAACAAGGTTTTTACAGTGCTATGTAACACATTTTGCACCCAAAATAATGAAAGCAAATCTTATTGAGTTCTATACTTCAATTTTAATATTAGATTACATATAAGTGGATTTTATTTTTTATTGTAATCATATTTTTTACTCTATAAATTTGTTCATTAATATTAAATTTTTGAAGATATAGTATAGAGTTCTAACAGTCAATAAAAGTGTTTTCTATAGTCAAGAAAAGTATTTTTTCATCACCTTTTAAAATTGGTTAAAGTGCCAAAGTGTGTGATAGAGTAGGAAATATGTGTATTTAATAGTTTAAAATTGAAAATATTCCAAAATATATCTTTCATTTTGAATTTATATTCAATCTATGATCGTTGCATGTGTACAATCAATAAACCTTAAAACAAGGTTTTAAAGCACTAAAATATCTATAACTCAAACAAACTAGTGAAAAATCATGAAACTTTGTGGAAAGGAATGTTAGTATGTTTTTAAATTTTTAAATTTGTTTCAAAGTTTTTTTCCCTCTTGAGGAAACATTATTCAAGTTTCTCATTTGTTGCCCTATATACAAGGCCTAGAAACCTTGATTTCTTATTTCCTTGTATTTTCAAGTTTAATTCAAGGTATATCTCACCATGGTGAATTGAGAAAACATATAGTGAACATATAAGAGGATATTTAATAATAAATACTCTTTTTTATTTTTAAAATAAGGTTGTAATCCTAATATTCTTTAACCCCTATATCATCAAAATGAGTCCTTATTATTGGAAATTCAATGAGGAATAGATCCATCCTATCCTTCCTCCTTTCTTACAATTATTTAACCCAACAAGGGATAATAATATCTCCTTGCTATTCTTGTTGAGTAGTTTTTGGAGTAGTGTATGGATGTATGAAAATTGGTGGTATAATAGGGGCACTTATTTGGATAGGAATTTGGGGAAGTGGAGGAGTGACCCTACTCCATTATGAGATAATCCTTTGGGGTGTAGTTTTAATTAAATATATCATCTACCCCTAAGTTACTGTTATAGTAATTATAGAGGACTTAGTTAGAGTGGAGTGTAAAATATATAATTACAACTAGGCAAATGGCCTTAGTGGAGCTTCAAGATTGAAAATAGAGATAGTCACCAAATCCTCAAAATAAACCTTCTTCCTATGGTCCTTAGGTTTGGCCATTATTGGGGTAGTGGTTGAATGAATAAAAAAATTTAATGAATCAAAAACTTGTTCCTCCCATTTTTCAACACAATCAATAGGATATAATGACTTGGTATATAAAAATTATTCTTATAATGAATCATAGGGAGAGAGTAGGGTATCATTGAACTAGTAGATGGGTAATTAATTAAAAGATAATCTATTACTATAATGGAAGAAGCAAGGGAAGACACTATCTTATTTAGATCCTGCATTTAATAATCAGTGAGGATATATGTATTTTGGCTAGTAGTTGGCACTTACACTAGAGTAGATTATATTGACATTAAATTTTTAGAATAAGGACTAGGAGTTGTGGCTAAAGGTGCACTAGTAAGTCTCAAAATATGGGCTTATCTCAACATGGATTTTGCATTTGAATCAAACACCCTATCTTCCACTAATAACTCAGTGTAGTTTGAGTTATCCTTATCTTGTTCCACTCTTCCTTCCTTTTATAAAATCTCTATATCTTTAGATTCTTCTTCATCAATTTCCTCAAAGAATTTTGTTTCTTCCTTAGACTTTATGTCTTCTCCTGAGGCACAATCCTCTTCAGTTCCCCACCTTTTGTATTATTCATCACTATCCATTACTTGGATAGGATCCATTTATTTTTCTCCTCCTTTTAATTCCTCATTTTCCTTCTTTGATTCCTCATATAGAGGACCCTCTTTTGAAAATGGGCATTAAATTGATCTCTCTTCTAATAGTATATTTGGAGGTGAATCTAGATCAGTCCTGGGATTCCTTTTATAAGTGACAATGGATGGATTATTAGGTATAATGACCTACCATAAAGTGTATGGATTGGTAGATGAAGGGATTTCATGAGTGGAAGGTATAAGTGTAGTAGAAATAGTAGTAAAAATAATAAATGGAAGTAATAAAATTATTATAAGCATAAGTGGGGAAGATGGAGGTGTTTAAACTAGTATTGTTGAGGGAATTAATACAAATGAACTTTATAATAATGCAAGGAGACTTACATATTATACTATAGTCAATGAGGGTAATGATTCCAAATAAAATGCTCCTAGCTGCAAACTCATAAGAGATGAAACTCTTGTAGTTATTGTAGGAGATTACATTGTTACCACCAATTGAGGTGTTATTAGTCCTTTTAGGATATTATTTATTATCTAGGGAGTCATCCCCCATCTAAGGGGCACTTTACATGAATGGGCTAATTTATGTTTGTCATGGAGGGCATGAAAGATCATGATCGGGTGATAATTAAACATGTGGTTGGGGCCATTGATGACTTGTAACATTATTTTCCTCCTCCACTATCTTAATTGCTTGTTATATTGTGATCAAGAGATCATATTGAATGTCCTAGACCATCACCAAAGGTAATTTATGTTGAGTCATCTGAATATAAACATCAAAATTATATAAAACATTAATAAAAATTGGATCATACTCATAACTCTTATGGCAATAAGTAATGTGGACTCCCTTTTTTTTAGGTCATTAAGGTGGTACATCACTCTATTCTAGGGATTCCAATCTGTAAATTGTGCTTGACTTAGTCCATAATTAACCTTGATCTCTTGAACTAAGTGAAGGTGCCTCCTCAATAAATATTTCATTTGGCTAATTATTATAAGAGTCTTATGATAATATCCTTCAAGATTGGTATTTAGATCCTCACACACACTATTATAAATTTGGAAATCTATTTCCCATTCTGAAACTTTGTCAAGAACAAAATGAGGGAGACTTAAAGGAGAATACCTAGTTCTTTCTATCCTGATTATAGTATAGCTAGGATAGTACCAGTAATATCCCACCTTTAAAACATTTTTCCTTATGTTCTCTAAAATATTGGGTATGGAGTGCATATAAATGGCTTGGTATATAAATGGGTATACTTATTCTATAATCTTCTTTATTTATCCTTTAAAATGGTAAACATGGAGTAGAGATAGTTCATCATAGACCGTATTATTCACATATTTTGTAGATGGCTCCTGGGATTATCCATAGGTCATGTATATCATCCCCATGATGGAATATACTACATAAGACATCATGTAGAAATTGCCTTCAGATGGCTTTCCATAAAATTTAAACATTTATGCTTTGATTTAGATGTCAATAACATCTCTAACTTCCATGATTTTATCAAAATATATAAGTATGTCCATAAAGAGGACCCACTCCTCATGTATGTAGGTAATGATAATAAACCCATATAACCTATTCATCAAGGCCATGGATATTTGAATGCTTGGATTGAATTTGACTATGGGCACTGAAGACAACCCCTCAAATTTTCAATTTCTCACCCAATGCTAGCCATTACTTGTTATTTACCTCAACTATATTATGATCCAAATAAGAATTGTATGTAACCTAGTGGGAAGTCATTTTAGGTGTTGAGAGGCATAAATACATCTCAAAATCATCCCTAAAGATGTATGTTACCACATTCATATGAATTTTTACGTGAAAATAATATCCAATAATAGCACCATTGAAGAATGAATCACAAAGTAAGTTAATGCATGCTAGTACCTCATACTTTATGATAACATTATTTAGGACCATTATTTTAACTAACATCATATCATCTACATATCTCTTCTTATCCTCATTCATCTAATCCTAAGCTGAATATGGATTGATGCCTTTGATTTCATCCCAAATAGAGAAGTAATGTGTCAATGGAAATACCCCTATCAAAAACTATGTCCAAATATGTAGTTTCCATTATGATAGAATATTGGAAAGGAGGCTAGCTAGCTACCCATGAGGAAGAAATCATTGTTGTATTATATAATTTTTGGTGAGATTTAGATAGATTGATTCATAAATTCATTAGCATAAAAAATTAGGGCTCTAGAAGGATTGATGGCTTGAATTCGTAGTTCAAAACTCATTTATTAATGGTATTAATTTGATGTTTTTAGTATTTTTTATATATTTCTCAAATCTTAAGACTTGAATGCTCGGTTCATGTTAAGTTAATGCAATAATGGATTTTGTCTCTATTTCCCATTTTGATTTTAAATTGACAAGTCATCTTTGTCAAGTGTCTTTTATGCCATGTGGTGACTTTTCATTAATTTCAAGTTCTCACTCATCACTTTTTGATAGATGTTCATTTATTTTTCATTGCATTTTTTGCCTAGTTTTCAACACTTGTATTTGTATTTTTTCCATGCATATTTGAGATTATGTCAATTTTTTCAATCTCATTTACCTAGGGTCTTCAAATTTATAATTTTAATTCATAGATTTACAAGCCATGAACTAATTATATCTTTCCACATGTCATGATCTTGAGGACTCATGGGTCTCTTGGAATTTAAACTACGTACCTTTCTTAAAAGGATCCATGTGCACAAGATGGTGCCATGTGGAGAAATATTGAGCTATAGAGAGAATTAATGTATTTTTATTTTTTACCTTCCTTTTGATAGGTTTTGGGATTCTAAACATGGATGGATCTCAGGAATCAATAAAAAATAGAGTTCTAGCCATTTACTTTTGATTGGAAAGTTCAAGGTGAAAGGAATATCACCACATGGATGGTTCTCATTAATCTAGAGAAAATATATTTTTGGTAGCATGCTTTGTATTTTCATCCCTCTTAAATTCTATTATGACAATATGTAAATGGATCTATTTAATCTGGAGACTTTACAATTTTACAATTTGTTTACAACTAACAAGGCCTGAGTGAATGGGACTATACCACTTGGCATGATTTGTGGAAATCAATAGCTTTGAATATGATGTAACTAACTTGATATTTTAGGTAACGGTTCAATGATATATTTCCATCTTGCATGATCTCATAAGATTAGGAACTTTTGGAATTTAAACCATGTACTTTTCTTCTTATATATTTTTAGTGACTGAGAAGTCACCATGAGGAACAATCTCAGGATTCCATAACTCAGAGGACTTGGAACTTTTATGAAAACTGGTTGTGACTCATGCTTAAAATAGTTTGACATGTGGCCAACTCATGGTGACCTGGGAACTTGGAGTATATTTTAAATGCCAAATGTTTCAAGTGAATGAGATGTTGACAGATGTCATGATCTAGGGAACATGATGAAAATTTAAAATCCTAGGGATGGATGTTACACATCAAAGCTTAAACAAGATTCATATATTCATTAGCCTCGTTAGTCCATTAAATCAAAGCAAAATATTGAATTCACATTTCTTTAGTAAATAAGAGAATCAAAGGTGATAAATAATTCATGAAGAATACCCAAGATTTGATTTTCTTCCTTTCAAAACTTATGTGATAGATTTAGACTTTGAAAACAATCTTAGGCTTATACACTCATCATCAATATCTAAATTCCTAAGGTTGATATTGAATATGAATAAATACATCCTAATAATAATGGGTCCTTATTTAAACATTGAGAATGAGGTGTGTTGGGTCACAACAATAATGGTACCCACATCTATTCTCCATGATACCTATATTGAGATATCTATCATATATGTATATTATTACACAATAATGTCTATCATGCTTACATTTTTTTCATACAAAGATGAAATTATCTTACATATACATAAACACAAGCTTGGTATTTTCACATGATACATCTTGTTACCTTTATAATTTATCTACATTTTGAGGCATAACTCCATATCCATCCACTTTAATATGTAAGGCCATATTGTTTTTAGTGCACTATCATCCTCATTGGATTATGCATCCATATATAGACCTTACCAAACATATCTATATTACATGATTTTCACATGGATAGTTATCCATTTATTCTATTATGCCCTCAATGTTGAATTATCCCAACAACTCCTCAACCTCTTCCCCCTTGTTTCACCCCTTCATCCTCTTTAATGAATATAAAATATATTTATCATTATATGAGGATATATTTTTACAATTTTATGATCACTATAACAGTACATTTTGAATTTAGCTTTACATGAATTTATCTATCTTATGCAAAATGATACCTAAGGCATGACTAGTTACCTATATATTTATCTTATTACAATGTTTTTCATGTAATATTTTACAATAGTTTCATGTTTTTTATGAAAATTTTAAAATGGTATCAGATATATACAATATTATTACACATAGTTCTTGTAACCATGTTATTTTCACATGTGTGATTGAATACACCTCACCTCAAAAGTGGGAATATATTAGATCATTTTATAAACATATTTTAGAAGTTATGAGCAAATAGAATCTTCAAATAAATTATAAACCTCTATTAATAAAATTTTAGGAAGCTCTAATGAGATAAAAAAGTATTTACTCCCCTAATCAAGAAGTGGGTTGGGTTCACAAAACTCTCAGAGAATTGGTGGCCATCTATATCACTTGCCAAAAATGATTTCAATCATAATAATATCAATAGAGGACTTATAAGTTACTATAGCAACTGGTTCACATACAAAGTAGGTGTATTCATTCCTATATTTTTTTGTAATTTTAACTTCAATTTTAAATTCAAATTTCAAATAATAATAATGAACATATAATGCATTTATTACTTGTCAGAATCTGACTATTTTAACTTGTATACTAAAAACCTTTAAAAAAAGGTATGGGTGGACACAAGAAAAAATAATCCTCCTATTATTATGGTAATTCAAGGTACACACTTCAATTTTGTATCATTTAATTTTCATTCATGTGTGCAACACTCACATATGCACATAAAATTAGAAGTATCAGGTAGACAATTAATTTTTGTGTAAGTGTTTTTATTATAGTTTGTCTTAGTATTGTCTTGTGTATATGGATCAACACCTTGAATTAGGTTCTTATTGGAACTTTATTTATTTATTTTCATCACTCTCATTCTATTTTTCCAATCCCATGGTCCTATATTCTCTTGTTTTTCATTTTGTCTTATTAATTTTGTGTCCAAGGGACAATTTTCTAAATTCACTCTCTTTATATGCATGTTTATTTTATTGGTATGTAAATTTCATTCACACTGATTATGTAATTTATGTGTAAATTGAGGACCCACCATTTTTTTCCTTTTTTGTATTTGTGGGATTATTTTCCCATGGTTGTTTCCTTTCGATATTTGGGTCCATTTGTCAGTTATTATTCTATTTATTTTCAATATTTTGTGCATCAATAGGTATTTAATTCAAGCTTGATAAGATAATATTTATAAATAATCAATGAGAATTTTAATAAGAGATTAATATCCATGAAAATTCATCATCTAGGTTCAAAAGAAGTTTCCAATTTATTTCATGTCATTCATTTCAATGACTAGGTATAGTTTAATTTGATTTATCACTACTCAAGGATTTGCATCACATTTTGTATAAAAATAAGGCTTATTAAAACTTGCAAGAAGTTACATCTCACACTTAAGGAAGAGGATATTGAATACCTTTCCTCTATTTCTCCATTCAAACTTAATATAAACTATGATGGGTATGATATTATCACATAGGATACATTATTACAAAAAAATATGGTTTTATGACCCAACTACTTATTCCATTCTCCTTTTACATTATGTTTTAATTACGTAAAGATAGGTTAAGAAAATTAAAAATATATATATATACATATTTTTTCCATATATTCAAAAAATCACAAGTACAAACAAGCATGCCATCCAATTGTAAAATGGTATAAAGATTTATAGAATGCAAAAATTTGTGTAGTATAGAATCAACATAGGAAAATATGAATGATAGTCAAATTTGCTCAATGCCAAACTTCCTTGGATAATAAAAACAAATTTTAATTGTGGTTTTCTTGGAATTAAAGAATAAATTTTGGTATAAATTCAACTATAGCCTTGTGCTATATATTTTTGCATTTATAAATTATAAATTCATATCAAGTTTGGTCTTCCATTCCATTTACTTATATTTTAAATTTATTTGTCAATTTAGTATTTTTATTTTTCATGTTCAATACATTTATCCAAAAGGACACATAAACTTGTTGATTTAACTTGTTAAATGGTATATCTCCCCAATACAACCATTTTACCTTGTTTTTAATGGTAATTCACATAAAAAGGGTAAAATATAAGGATCAATTGAGGGTAATAAATAGTTAATTAACTAAAAATTGTGATATTTTATACTATGAAGGAATACTTGTGATTGTTTAACCCTAAATTTATAATATGGTTAGATAGGGTTAAGAATATAAAAAATAGTTCAAGCACAAGGTTATAAACTAATATATAGTAGGCCAATCAATTGCAAACTTAGATAAATGAATATTTTGGATTATAATACAAAAATGTGCTAAATATAAAAAGTACTAAATTCAAAAGATGTTAAATTGATAATCATACCAAATAGAAATGGAACTTAGTTAGGTTTATTATGAATAAGTAGATATGGATGGGAAGTAGGTAGGAAGTATGCAATATCATTATTCTAGATTAGTAAGATTTAAGAAATTGTAATTTTATAGATGTAGACATTACTATTGGATCTAGACACTACCATAAATGGTAGTGTTTGATTGTCATGTAGGTATATAGTATAAGATAATGAATGGATTTTGATACGATAAACTTTATTATTCTAGGTTTTCTATCACCTTTTTACTAATATATTTGGTTCTAGGATACATGTTGTCTCTTTTTCCCAATTGATCAAACCCTAGTTCTTCACCCTTATTCACCCTTAGAATAAGCTTATAAAAAATGGGTTAGTGGGCTTATGGTGTCTATCTAACCCCAAATATATCTCTATCAATGGACATTGCTAACATAGCTAATACTCTAAAGAGGGCATCAAAATTATGAAATTCCCCCTATGTGTGGGAAAGTGTATGCACAAGGGTAAAATATACTATATGATGATGCATATGGTGATCTAGCATGTAACTTGAATAATATTACTCATAGGCTGATATTTGAATTCTTCAAACCTATAATATGATAATTCCTATTCGTTATATGAAAATAGGGATGAACAGGTAAAAATAGGCTAGTTGTGTAGTTTATTGATTTATATTTATTAGATGTTTGCTTGGTATTTTCTAGATGAGGAATGAGAAATACTAGACTTGAATTTATATAATAGGTTTTGAAAATATCTCATGGTAGGGTTAAATAATACATATGTTGACCCATAGTTTTTGAAACATTTCTAGTTTGGATTAATTTTAGAAACTAGGTACTAGATAAGGATCTAAAAACTACCATTGATTATAGTGTCCCTTTATGTCTAGTAGTATCCATATGACTAGAAAATAGGTAAATATTTGAAACTAATAGTGAAGGATGTTTATCAAATTGTAAGCTTTATTTTTACTATGAGATAATAATTTAGGCACTTTGAGATGGTGAATGTGAGCCTTTTGATAACAAGGAAGTCTAGAACTAAAGGGTAGATCCCTGATTAGTATTTGTCAAATGTAAAATACTAAGATGTTATAAATATTCAATTTTAGTATCCACATTTCCTCCCATTTAATATATTAATGCATAATGATTATATTACTAGCTTAAAATAAAAAATGTGTACTTGGGTAGTATATCACCCCTTGTCTTTGCTTGAGCCCACTTTGAGTGATTTGATGGTGTATGACCTACAACCATGAGAATGTTATATTATAAATCAATGCATATAATCTAATTTTTTTAATAATTTAACTACTTAAAAAGAAAGAGAGCAAAAGAGTATGCATGTGTGTCAATACAACCATGTTGCCTCTTGGTGATTTGATAGGGTAAAGATGCTTCCTTATGAATAATTAGAATTGGAAGAGGTTCAGACCTAAACCTTGAATATTTAAAGAGGGAGATTGGAAGGTATTATGGCCACAATCTAGTGCAAGAATGAGTTGTTACATGACCATTGAGGTCATTATATCTCATTACACAACTCAGGTGTGTGTGTGTGTGTGTGTGTGTGTGTGTGTGTGTGTGTGTGTGTGTGTGTGTGTGTGTGTGTGTGTGTGTGTGTGTGTGTGTGTGTGTGTGTGTGTGTGTGTGTGTGTGTGTGTGTGTGTGAGGGCAAGTAATTTATTAAACTCATCTTATAAATATTAAAATATTGAATTATTTAATTACTCCAACTTATAAATATGGTGAGGCTGAATTATTTTATCACTTCAACCTATAAAATGAGCCAACTGCTACAATAGAAAGCGCTTGATAATAGTACTTCTTGGTGTAATTGATGCATCCTAGTGAATAGTATAATTGGTAAATATGTAATTTTTGGGTGAAATTATATTGCATATGCACCTATAATATGTCTGAGATTGAGTATATTTGTCATAAATCTAAAATACTTTTTTTCAAATCTATGCAAAAATTAGTGCAATGTATAGGATTCTGACCCCAAGTACATATTTGAATCATGAAACTGAATTGGAGATTGTGCAAGTGTGGAGGTCATGTATTATGACATTATCCCATTAAAATATGAATATAAAAAGTTTATAAGTTTGGAGGTCATGTTTTTTTGACATGTCCCATTGAAATCTAAGAATTTTGAGAAAGTGTTCAAGTGTGGAGGTCATTTTTTATGGCATTCCCCCACTAAAATCTAGAAACTATGAAAATGTGGAGGTCATGGTTATATGTCATGCCCCCACTGATATGTCCCCCCTTTTGATATGAGGTAAATAAAATATGTTAGGTACATTACCTCAAAAGGATATGTAGTTGTATAATGTGTGTGAATCATGTAACATATAGGGATAACATGTCTAAGTAAATATATCCATGAAAGTTGTAGTATGTGATCACATCAATTCCTAAGATGCATGATATAGATCATGAAAATGTATATATAGTAATAGTACAAGATCAATAAAAAATAAAGAACACATGCAATATCACTCAATGTAATGCAAAAGAAGGGTCCAAGGAGACCTCATACTAAGGGCATGTTCAAATGTTACACAATCAAAAGGGATGACATATTCAAATTTATAATCAACATACAATGGTATAGAGAACAAAAATCAAGGAATATATAAAAAATTTAAACAATCAAGATAATAGAAATTAATGAAATACACTAAAGGAAGTGAAATTTAGATGAAGCATAAGTGACCATCATAAGTGTATCATGCTAGTCCCTGCATATATGTGTTAGAAAAAATGTTATATAACATAACATATCAAGTACACTGTAAAAATTATGAGCATGGATATAGACATTATAATCATTAGTATGTAAGCTCAAATATTATAATGTAGAAGTGATAATAAATGATATGTAACTTGTATCAGTCATGATCAAATAAACATACCCCAATGTACTATATAATGTGGGTAAAATAAGGTTTAATCTCTGTAGGATAATATATCATGTGTCTAGGTATGCCTGTATCATCCTCAAATATGTGTGAAATATATGTGTATATATAAAATAAATGATATGTTATCTAATAACATGAAGCAAACAACATAGATGCTAAGGAGCTAATAAAGCATGGGGATTATGAACTTTTTATATGTATTGAATTATTTGAATGTTCTTGTACTTTTAAGAATAATTTATTTTATTTTTATTTTTTTAATATTTGAAACTAAAAGGATAACCTATGATCCCATCCAATGGATTTTCATAGGTAGATCCAAACTCATAATATGGTATATCAAACTAGTGGTACTACCAAGGATCATGCATATATATCAAATATAGATATGTATAATCAATGGTACTCTACATATTTATAATAGGAATTTATGTTCATGATGCAATAATAGAAGTATGGGTTTGTGGAACCCATCATTTAGTGTTTTGTGGTTTTTTTGGAGTATCATAAATTAGAACATGTTTGGTTTTTCTAGGTAATTGAGTATGTTGTGTATAAGTAGTTAAAGATTTTGTGGAATGCATGGTATATATTTAGTGCAAACACCTCTTAATTATGGGATACCTAGTAAAGGATATCCCCTATTTATTAACCTTTTATGGAATATAAACTTATCTTTTTCAAGTGGATGTTCATATGAAATTCTAAGAACTATGACTACCCTATTGGTATGAATGTATTTAATACACCCATGTATTATGGAAGGTATTGTGTGGATTTTACATATCCAAGGTCATCCCAAAAACATATTAAAACTCATGTATATGGTATAAATTAAAATATGGCAACCACATATGATAGAACATGTAAACGTAAACCAATCTCATCAATAATGTGTTGTTATGTCCAATAGAATGCTCTAACTATTTGAGTCTAAGGTTATAAATCATCATGATTATATCCAAAATGTGTAAGTAATTTCATGGTACATAAATTCTCACTATCACCATTATCAATCATAACACTATGTATATGATGATGTCTAATGTACTCTCAAATAAATAATGAGTGATTTTTTGACTCATCATCTACTATTTTAATGTCATCAAATTTAATATAAGGTCTTTTAACCATATGAGATATTTTGAATGTATATGTTCTAATAATATAATCTAATGGGTATCCATAATGTGATTGAGGAGGATGTGCATTGTATGCCATTTGCACTTTTAGTTATTTCTTAAAATGATCTTGCAAAGGATAGTTAAATATTTTTTTATTCTAGTGATCACTAGGTTGTGAACTTGAATCTTTTTGAGGATCATCAAAGGTAATATTTTGTTCATAAATAATATCTTGGATATTTTATTCAACAAATAACTTTTATTCAAAGAATTCCTAGGTGTTTGGTGATAGTCATAATATGAATTAGCATCATATCTTTTGGGTAAAGGTCAACCCATATCAACCTACATGGGAGGAAAGATAGATATGTTAGGAGGCCCCTTATCCAATGGTAGCACAATTGATTACTTATATATGAGCAATTGAACATGGAATTATACCAAAATGATTAAGAAACTAAAAACATGAGACAGCAAAGAATTTGAGAGACAATACACACAATTGTATTAGATAATACTAGAAGAAAATACAATAAGGAAGATGCCACTTCTTCCTCCACCTCAAAGGCTTGCCACACCTCAAGACCTTCTTCCCTCTCTCTCTTGCTCAACACAAAACCAACTCTACAACCTGAGTTGCTATCCCTCCTTGAATGCTTCAGCTGATCTCCTTGACCTTACACCTGTAGATCTCCTTGACCTTGCTTGCTTCAATGCTCTTACTTGATCAATTTGATAATTACAATACATGCCTCATGGGTCTTTAAATATAATCCCATGGTTACAAAAATAGAAATCTAACTACTAAAATTAGACACACAGGTCGCGACTTAAATTATCCCCTTATCATGCAAACACTCGGTTTAACTAACTGACTGTTCGCAAATAGTAGTTCTAGACCGCACAGGCGACCGATGCCGGTCCCTGCTTGTCTGGTGCTGCCGACGTCAGCCGACTCCCTGCCGTCACTGGTCTCCTTCTCCACTGCATCTGATTGATGTCGGTCATACTGCCGATGCCAGTGGCTCTGGTTCTTCAGCATCTTTCCTTCATGTGTGTGAAAATGGTTGAAGCTTTTAGCTCCACACCCTAACAATCTCCCACTTGGAGATAAATAGCTGCAACTTGTCCCTGTACTTGTACACCATCTATTTTGTTCCTTAGGCTTGTATCCCTCTTCAAAGTCACTCTTGAAGACTAACCACCACGCAAACCTATGATGCTATACCTGTCACTTATGCCACAAGAATTTTGCTGCTCCCAAATTCTTCATGACATACATCTGAACCAACTCTACCCTTAGCTCAAAAAACTCCCTGTTTATGCAACCCTGCAAAAAGTAACACAATACAGTAACAGGATAATGTAGCTAATATTATCCAACCTGGTAAAGATAAAATACAATGATCAAACCTCCATTGTTCGCAGCCTAATCAAGACCATATACCATAGCCTTCTGTCTCAGATGTCCATCCACTCTCTTCTCTAAAATGGGAATCCATCCCTCTATCCAGCTGAAAACTTAACCAAAAAATACCTATTTGGTTCTACTCCAAGGACTCACACTCCTCATCCATGTCAAGCTCCCACTATTTCTGATATCTACCTGCATTGCTTCCTCCATCTTCCTAGTTCATGACTAACAGTAAGCAATATAAAGAAGGTGAACAACGAATATGAGGTTCACATACCTTTTCTGACCTCTGTATGGGTGTTTGAGACTCCTTGACAACTAACTGTCCACCCATCATCCGTTCTAGTGACCGATCTCAGCCATCTCCCAGTCTGCTCCCGACCGATGTCAGTTCCTTGCACTGACCCTAACTGTCGACGTCGTTACCCCTGGCCGACGCCGATGTCCTCCCTGCCGACGTCAGTCCTGATGACTGACGTCGGACTTCTCCTACCTGACCTACCGACCCTGCTGGTCTGCACATGACCGAAGCTGGTGTCTAGATGACCGACGTCGGTTCCAAGTAACCGACATCGGTGCCTGTGTGTTCCCGTGAGTGATGAATTCTTCATCCACGAGCTCATCTTGGATCAAATCTCTGTCCATGCTGCCCTGCTTAGATTTATTTAGTGCCTGTAACTGTTCTCTGGCCTTCATCTCCTCCATAAACACCAAGACATCCCTATTCTTGTCAAAAGCCTCAAATTTCCTTTTCCTGCAATGAACTCTATCTATGCTTTCTGAATTTGAACACATACCTTTTGAGTCAAGAACTTCCATTCCCTTCTTATTCATGTGACCCTGCCTATTAGACCACATCTTTGAATCTGTACCAAAAGTAGAATCAGTAGTACAAGTAGATAGATAAAGAGTACCTACTTTCTTACCTCTTACTAAAACAAGTGCTCCCTTGGTAACCTTCCAAGAGTCCACTGTGAGGGTTATTGTGCATCCCTCATCACCCAACCTTCCTATAGAAATCAAACTATGCTTCAGAATTGGAACATGCATGACCTCCTTCAACACCCATGTGTTGTCAATCTGTAATCTCAGCTGCACTTTCCCTTTGCCAACTATCTGACAAGGCGTACCATCCCCTAAATAGAGCACTCCAAAGTCTCCCTGTTCATACTCATGAAACAAATCTCTGTTTGGGGATGCATGAAAAGATGAACCAGAATCTAAAATCCATGATCCTACCTGACTATCCAAAGAAAGTATGAGAGCATCCTGTACCACAATATTTGCATCGTTTGCTTCTTCAATACCTGCATGTTGATTCTCTTTATCTCTCAACCAACACTCCTTCTTTGTATGTCCTTTCTTTCCACAAAACCATCAGGTAATACCTTTGGACTCGGATCTCCTTCCCGACCTTGATTTCCCTTGCTTAATCTTCTCCCTTTGCCTTCCCCTGCTTTCCGCACTTAGAGCAGTCCCTGATGATTCACCTGTGCTTCTCCTGCGTATTTCCTCATTCAAGATCACACTCACAACATCATCAAATTTTAAGATTTTAGAAGCAGATGCAGAGTTACTTACTGCCATAACCATACCGTCCCAACTTTCAGGCAAAGAACATAAAATCAAGAGAGCCTTTACCTCATCATCAAAAACAATGTTGACTGAAGCTAATTGGTTTACCAAACCATGGAAATCACTGAGATGAGTATGTACCGAACCACCTTCCTGCATTTTCAAAGTAAATAGTTGCTTCATAAGGTATACCTTATTAGAAGCCGAGGGCTTTTCGTATAAATTTGCCAAGGACTTTATCAACTCTTCCCTTGTTTTGCACTGTGATAAGCTGGAAATCACAGACGCTCCAAGACTCAACCTTATGGAACCGAGAGCCTTTCGATCAAGAACACTTCATTCTTCATCCTTCATATCTGTGGGTTTGCATGCAACCCCACCCAACGGTAAGTACAGATCCTTCTGATACAAATAGTCCTCAATCTGCATCCTCCAGTGTTGATAATTCTTGATGTTAAACTTCTCCATTCATAGCTTGTTTTCTTCTGCCATTGCCGAACTCCCACTCAATCAAAAAACCCTGTGAATGACCTGTAATCAAAAATAATAACCTGCTTCCTGCAAACCGTAGCTCTGATACCAACTGTTAGGAGGCCCCTTATCCAACGGTAGCACAATTGATTACTTATATATGAGCAATTGAACATGGAATTATACCAGAATGATTAAGAAACTAGAAACATGAGACAGCAAAGAATTTGAGAGACAATACACACAATTGTATTAGATAATACTAGAATAAAATACAATAAGGAAGATGCCACTTCTTCCTCCACCTCAAAGGCTTGCCACACCTCAAGACCTTCTTCCCTCTCTCTCTTGCTCAACACAAAACCAACTCTACAACCTGAGTTGCTATCCCTCCTTGAATGCTTCAGCTGATCTCCTTGACCTTACACCTGTAGATCTCCTTGACCTTGCTTGCTTCAATGCTCTTACTTGATCAATTTGATAATTACAATACATGTCTCATGTTTCTAGTTTCTTAATCATTCTGGTATAATTCCGTGTTCAATTGCTCATATATAAGTAATCAATTGTGCTTCCATTGGATAAGGGGCCTCCTAACAAGATATGAGATGACGCTCCAAAATATTTTGAATTAAAGAAGTTTGAGACTTAGTTAATCATGTAAATTATCTCTTATGTGCATTAGATAAGATAGGTCGATTAGGTTATTGTGACACTACATTAACCATTGTGGTTATTTCCTTTTTGGGTTATGTAGGTTTTACTTTGTAGGTTAGTTTTCTATGAAATTTATTATTATATTTATTTGGTGTGTTTTTTAAATACTTAAGCTTGTTCAAATTAATAATTTTCATTTAAAAATCTCAAACAATATGGCACAAGTCATCAAAAGATTTAAATTTTTTGAAATCAATGGACTCATGTAATGGGGCACAAAAACTTTGCTTGAATATGTCTTGAAGTTATTTATCTACCATTAGATTTTTAATTTTGTAGAACATTGTTATATACTCAAAAAAAATCATTTATAGGTTCATTTTTTCCTTGTTTTATATTTTCAATTTGAGCATATGACATCTTTTCAGTGATGTTGATAGAGAAATGTGATATAAACTTGTCTTTTATAGGTTTGAATGATCTTAATTATTGGATTGGTAAATCATATAATCATTGTAAATCATAATCCTTTAGGATCCTTATAAATAATTTGGTCAAAATTTTATCATTACAGTCATAATCAAGACATGTTGTATAGAAATAATAGAGATGTTATTCTAGATCACCCTTGCCATCATAAAAAGTGAACTTGGGTTAATCAAAACTAGTTGTTAAAGGGTGAAAATATATTTTAGGTTGAAGAGTATTATATAACACATCATTTGAATCAATGTCATAAGGTGATTTCATAGAATTTTTATTAGTTTTGGTAACCTTAGCTTGTAACAATTTAATAGTGTGTACATGATTATGCACATTTTATTTACTAAGGTTTGAAGTTTGAGAAATCACCAAAGGGGATACAAACATGGTTTGAGTTTATATAATCATTGAAACTAGTAATTGGGTTGAAGTGATAATGGTTACCATTGAGTATTAAATAATATTTGGATTTATTTCAGGGAAGAATGGTGTAAACATATAACCCATGCCCCCACTAGATGTAGGAATTGATGATGAGCTCAAGGTGAAATAAATAAGAATGTGAGGGTGTACCATATCTCTAATAACATGATCAATAAATGCACATGATTTTTCATAAATGTTTTTTTATTTTTTTAGTTTCTAATATGGTTTTTATGACCTCATCAAGATCCTCAAGAAAATGGCAAATATGCTCTTAAAACATAGTAATATATTTCACTTGCTCATGTTCATAATATGCATTATATTCATTATTTTCATGATCATAATGATATTCTATGATAACATCTTCAACATTTTGTTAATTTTAATTATTGGCACTTTCATTAGGAATATTATTTGATACTTCATTAGTTTGATACATATTATGTGATAAAAGAGAAGATCCAAATGTTTAATATAAAAACACCTAATCTAGGGATATGCCTAGGTTGCATACAAATAATAGAGTAAATTTTTTAAAAAATAGAAACAAAGAACCTTAGGAGGTTTAATACCCTAGGTAAAGATAATATTTTCATAAAGAGACACATAGGTCAGGTTCACCAAATGTTTAACCCTAAATTTGGTTGGATATGGTTAATAATATAGAAATAGTTTAAGTACAAGGGTGATAAACTAATATATAACAAGCCAATTAGTTTTAAAATTGGATAAATGAATATTTTTAATTATAATACTAAGATATGATAAATAAATAAAGTACTAAATTCAAAAAATGTTCAATTGATTTTAATACCAAAGAGAAATTATACTTAGCTAGGTTTATTTTATGTAAGTAGATCTAGACTTGAAATAGGTAAGAAGTATGTACGATCAATATATTTTTATCAGACATCATATTCTATAAATTATAATTCTATAGTTATAGAAATTACTATCCAATCTAGATACTACCATAGACGCTTGTGTCTAAATATGACATAGGTGTCCAATACAGAATAATGATTGCATATCGATGCAACTAACTTTGATGTTCTAATATTTTTTATGTCTTTTTGTTGATGTATCTAGATATTAGATACAAGTTGTTCTTTTCTAATTTATCTAATCCTAGCTCTTCACCCTTATAATGAGTTATCTAAAAAGGGTTAGTGGGCTTAAGTGTTGAGCTAACCCCAAATACCCATTTGTAAATGGGTGTTGCCTAGATAGCCAATACTTTAAAGAGGGCCTCATACTTATGTATTTCTCCATTATGTATGGGATAATGTGTGTAGAAGGGTGAGATACAATACATTAAGATGTATTTAGTGATCTATCTTGTAAATTGACAAATATAGCTCATGGGCTTCTCTTTGAATGTTTCAAACTTGTAATATAACTGGTGTTATGCTTGATATGAAAATAGGAATGAATATGGTATAATAGATTGGTTTTGTATTTGATTGATTTATCTTTAATATGTGTTTGCTTAGTATTTGATAGATGAGTAATGATAAGGCATAAACTTATATTCATACCACACATTTTGAAAATTTCTCACTGGAGGGTTCAATAAGACAAACAGGTTGACTCATAGGTTTAAAAACATTTTAATTTTATTGAATTTTATCAAATAGATTATAGATAAGTATTTATAAAATACAATTG